>PVKU01003030.1:67635-196837 GCA_004027475.1 Anoura caudifer | reverse complement strand
AAGAAAGATGCATGGGGAACCAACAGAGATGGGAGGAAAACTGGGACTCAAATCAATGGAGTGGACCAGAAGGAAGAAAGAAACAACCAAATAAAAAACAAGGAAGAAACAAGAATTCAAAAAAATGAGGAGAGGCTTAGGAACCTCCAGGACATCTTTAAACGTCCCAACATCCGAATTATAGGGGTACCAGAAGGGGGAGGAAGAGCAACAAGTGGAAAACTTATTTGAACAAATAATAAAGAAGAACTTCCTCAATCTGGCAAAGGAAATAGACTTCCAGGAAGTCCAGGAAGCTCAGAGACTCCCAAAGAAGTTGGACCCAAGGAGGAACATACCAAGGCACACCATAATTACATTACCCAAGATTCAAATGAAGGAGAGAATTCTAGAAGCAGCAAGGGATGAGGACAGTCACCTACAAAGGAATTCCCATCAGACTGTCAGCGGATTTCTCAAAAGAGACCTTACAGGCAAGAAGGGGCTGGAAAGAAGTATTCCAAGTCATGAAAATCAAAGACCTACATCCAAGATTGCTCTATCCAGCAAAGTTGTCATTTAGAATGGAAGGGCAGATAAAGCACTTCTCAGATAAGGTCAAGTTAAAGGAGTTCATCATCACCAAGCCCTTATTATATGAAATGTTACAGGGACTTATCTAAGAAAAAGAAGATAAAAAATATGAACAGTAAAAAAACAGCAAACTCACAGGTATTAACAATCAGACCTAAAACAAAAGCCAACTAAGCAAATCACTACAACAGGAGCAGAAACACAGAAATGGAGATCACATGGAGGGTTAGCAACAGGGGAGTGGGAGGAGGAGAGGGGGGGAAAGGTACAGAAAATAAGTAGCATAGATGGTGGGTAGAAAATAGACAGGGGGAGGACAAGAATAGTGTGGGAAATGTAGAAGCTAAAGAACTTATGACACATGGGCATGAACTAAAGGGGGGAATGTGGGTGGGAGGGGGTGTGCAGGGTGGAGGGGAATGAAGGGGGGGAAATGGGACAACTGTAATAGCATAATCAATAAAATATAATTAAAAAAACTTACCTACTGAGAACTGCAAGTTCTAAGTTAAGCTTCTTCTCAGGGGTTAAAATTCTGAAACATTAAGATTCCATCCAGAAATTTCTCAAGTCATTTCACATGAAAATACCTGCTATTTCCTTTCAAAGTGAGCTATAATCATTAATGTATCTATTAAACATTTTGACCTAATATCTGAGCCCATGGGAGGATTGTACTTTCTGGTCCCTTTGTGCTGAGTGGACCAGTGACTAGTTCTGACCAATAACTTCCAAGTAGAACTGATATATGTCATATCTGAGTTGTGCATTTAATCCCTGGAATCATTCCCCAGAGATTTCATGTTCCATCTGCTGTGATAACTGGCATCATACTCCAGATGATTGCTCTGTCATCCTGGGTCCAGGAATGAGGACAACCATTTTGCTAACTGGAAATGGAGCATCTTGCTAACTGGAAATGGATATGTGGCATGTGAGAGAAATAAACCTTCATTGTTTTGGGTTAATGAAATTCAATGGTTTTGTTACAGCAGCATAACCTAACACATGCTGATGAATACACTTTACATAACTGCACAACATTAACTCACTGAGGTAACTTCCCTTGCTCAGGACCGCTACTCTCTCTCACACCCTCTTTCTTCCCTCTTATTAATTCAGCCATAGCACTAATTCAGTCTAAATTCTTCTTTGCTGTACTGTGCTTAACAAATTTGATGTTGACAGAACGCAATAATTTATGGCCAGTATCTTAATTTATGTATTGGATACTTTATTAACCTATACTCTTTGCAGCCTGTGCATTTATAATGGGTTTATAGTGGGATTATTTATTTATCCCTGTGTATGAAATGGGTCATTTGTAACTCACCTGTGGCATGACCAGACATTAATTATCAGGATCAGGATCTCACTAATAGTAGGACCACTAATTGTGAAGATAAGTACACTCTCTTGTACTTTGCAAAATCCCTTGCCATTTCTAATAGCAGTGACAGCACATTTTATTAAATTTAGGTTACTAGGTTTGAAACTAATTTAGATCACTTACTTGGCTAACACTTTACCGATAGTATAAGCATGGGATAGGAAGGAAGAATATGATCATGAATAAATACATGTTTTATCCCTGTCACTGATAGAATAATTAAAGATGTGGTTTTCCAGAATGGTCAGTGTTCTGAAGTTTAAATGCCTATATTAGATTATGCATCTATCAGAATCCTTGGATTGCGAGCAACAGGGTCTGTCTTTGGATAACACAAAAAAAATGGATATTATTGTGATGATATGAAAAACCTCACAGGAACTAAAAGAAGACTGAATAACAACTAAAATTGCTCAGGAATCAAGAAGTTCTAAAGTGTCTTGGAAAAAAGAATGAGCTAGGCAGCCTTACAGAGGCACTTCCAAAGAAATGCATTAGGTCGTTAGTCATTCTCTTCAAGGTTTCAAGTCCAAAGAGAAGATATAATGGCTGATTGCTAAGCTTAGATCGTATGTCCATAATAGGTCTATACAAGGTGGTGGGAAGAAAAATCTTGAAGGAAGAAATTTTAGCTTACAAATTACAAGAACAGGATTCCTAATTTATGATCCTAACAAAATTGCGCGCAATTATGGAGAATAATATTTATTCCCCAAAAGGAAGTCAAAGTGCTATTAATAGGGGAAATGTCTGCTGGGTAGCTAAAAAAAACAAAAAACCAAAACAAACAAACAAACAAAAAAAATCAAGTATCTACTATAATCTACATAAAAATATTTTATGAAGGCTTTAACTGAAGGCTTCCATAAGTTAACATACACCAAGACATGTCATCTGTTTGATTCTGTAACATATTGGTCAGAATTCAGTCAGTGAAAAGAAATCACTCTTGGTGTTTCAAGCAGAAAAGGACTTAATTTAGAGAATTAGAAGCTTACCAAACCAGTGATATACAGAAATCAGAAAATGCAAAATGCAGGAAACTGCCACCAAAAATATGATCAGCCTACAACCCCAAAGTGGGTGATTTACAAGAGGTATCCGCAAGCCAATGGCAAATGTTCGTGTCTGTCATCTGCCAAAGCCTAAGAATGACCTGCTCTGCCACAGGAGCAACAGTGGGTTCTGCATAGCTTCCATTTTCCGATTCTCATACCTCTGTTTGGTGAACTCACAACCTGGAGCCCTGCTGTGGTGATTATGGGGAGAGCAGTTCTCAGGCTTCCAGCTCCTGCATTTCAGGAAAGCACACCGAGAAGGGGAAATGGTGCTGGGTTTCCAACAGACAATCTAGCACTTAATAAATAAGTCATTTGACCTTTTTTCCTTTCAAAAACTGTCATTAGCTGGAAAATTTATGTAAAATTGGAACTTTAAGGTTATTAATTCCATTCATACCTTTCTAAGTAGTTCTCTATAATTCAAGGTTATTTTCTTCCATCAACTGCTTCTTCTCTCGCTTATTTAGTCAATGTTGGGTATCTACCATGTGTCAGGCATTGAACTAATACATGCATTGGTGTGGTAAGTTAAAAATCATAGTTCCTTCCCTTGGGAATTTTGCAGCCTAGGCAGATGACTAAAGCAAATACAAATATGTGTACAAGGCACAATGAAAATATAGGGAGGGAAGAAAGATTTTCCAGGACAGATGACTTTTGAACTAAAATCTGAAGGATGACTAGTTTGTCTTTAGGCAGTTAAGAGTAGGGATGTTATTCTAAGTGTTTCTCTTCTTTACAGGAGTTCTGTTCATTTTTTCTGGCACCAGTATCTCACCATTTTGAGTACTGTAATTTTGTATTTCAATATCTAGTAGGCCAAGTTATCCTCATACACTTCCTTTTCAAATACTTTTTTGTTTTTCCACACTCATTTTTACAAATAATCACTAAATTTGTCTTTACAGCTTCCAAAGGGACTTTGATTATATTTTATTAGATCTAAGCCAAATAAAATGAAAGGGTTTACATTTTATTAGATGACAGTTTAATCTCTAAAGCTCAAAAATAAAGCCAAGGATTTAGCAGAACTACTAGACATCATCTAGGTAGCCCTTACTTGATGCATTTTGTATATTTCTCTCTCTTTTTTTAAGCCTCATTCTTCATATGTTTCTTTACCCCTGAATTGTGGTAAATTCACTATAAGTTTTTGGTACAGAATGCTCTGTATTGATTTTTCCTGGAACATACTGTGCTGTTTGATGTATTGATTTATGCTTTTCTTTAGTTAGAAAGTTTTCTTCTATAATGTCTTTAAATACATTTTCTGTTCCATTTTTTTCTCTCTTTTAGGAATACCAATTTTATTTATATTTATATATTATATTTATATTTATATATGTTTTATATATTTACATATATAAATATATATGTAACTTCCTTTGTTCCTTGATTGAATTTCTATTTGTCATTTTCTCTAGAACTGAGTTTATACCTACTTCCTTTGTAGTTTATTTCCTCAAACCTGTATGTAGTGTTACCCTACATTATGGTCAATTTCATTTTAAGTTATATATCATATAATTTTCAACTTATAAATTTTTCTATTTTTATTCATGTTACTAGTTTTCTTTTTATCTCCTTCCATGACCCACACTCTCTTCTTTTAATCCCTGTATCAATTCTCAGAACTTATTTTTTTTAAAGAGATCATACTTCAAAGAAGTATAGAGACCTACTTAAAATCTTTTGTTATTTTCTGTGAATGATTCCTCATGTGAATGAATATCCTTCATCTTTCTGTATTCATTATCTTTAGCAGATTTTCACACACTTCCCATTTTTCTGCTTGTATTTCAAAGGAGTCACTACCTGCTCAAGAATATCAGTTTAGTGTAAGACAGAAGAAACTGGGGATTTCAGAGTCCTTACTTAATTTTGTGGTTGTATCACTTGGCTATCCCAGCATTAAAGATGTTTAACAAACCACTCCAAAACTCAGTGTCCTACACAACATTTATTTATGAGTTTGTGAGTTGGTTGGAAAAGCTCTGCTTCAGCTGGGGCTGGATCCGTGCTTCCCACAGGGTTAGTATCTTCTCCATCTCACTCTACAGCCAGGTGAAAAGGAAGAATCTACTGAGGACATGCTCTTCACATGACAATCACAAGAGCACTAGAGAGCAAGCCAAACTAAGAAAGCATATTTCAAGCCTCATTCTGCATCATATTTGCTAATATTCCATTGGCCAAAGAAAGTCACATGACTAAACATAAAGTCCACAAATGAGAAATATACTCTGTCACTAAGAGCCATAGAAGAACATGGATATATAATTCAATCAGAGGAGGTAGTAAATAATACCGCAGTTGCCTTCAACAAACTGATAATAAACTTTGTGTTCAGCAAAGTTCACCTGATCTATTGTTTCTGCTATCCTGGAGCCCTCCTCCTCGCTGTTTTGGGCTTCAACTAACCAGTGAGATTCACAGTAAAATCATTAGGTGACAAGCTCTTTGGTTTCTGATCTGGAAACTACTGGCTTCCTCTCTTACCTTCTTTCACCTTTCACCCTTCGCCTCCAGCATTCTCTCTCTCACTGAACTATATCACAATAGCCAGTGGAAATAGCACGCCAGCATGGTTCCTCCTTCAAATCTACCTTTCCCACCTTTCAGTGGGTGTGGTGAGGTCTTTCTAGAGGCCTTTTCAGCCTGTCCTTTGACCTGTCTTTGCCCCCAGAACATCATTGTCCACAGTCATCAGATTTATGGCACATTAATCCTAGATTGCAACCTAAGAATAATCTGAGGGTCCACATTTCTACTCTTAGCTAGCTCCCACATCTGAGCCCGGAAGCCACAGCATTTGCCATGTGTGCTTCTTGCTTTGTGGCTTGGGTTGTGTCATTTTTCTTTGGTTTCATTGAATAAAGAGGGTTTTTTTCCTCTGTGTTTTATTCTTTTTTCTTTGAAGTTTTGAGGGTTAAAATGTTTTACTTTGCCATTTTAAAATGGAAGCCACAAGATTATATATTGAATGTACAATCAAATTAGAAACCCCAGGATTTTTTAAAATTTGGTTCCACTCAGTCATGTCATCTGATACTATAGTTATACAGTTGACTTTCTGGATTTAAAAGTGTAACTCTAAATTTATCCGTGTTAAATGATGTCTTGTTAAATTCAGTCTTGTCTGAGATTTTAAAGAATCCTGGTCCTGGCATCCAGTATATTTTTCTAGCTCTTCCATCTTCACATCATTCATAAATCCAATCATCTCACTGTTAATATGCTCATCCAATCACTGCTAAAATTGTTGAATCAGGTGGGGCTAAATTTCACCATCCCTACCTCCCCCACAGTCTGTCAGTCACCATGACCCATTTAACTTGCATTTATCTGTCTTGTGTCCAAGAATAATGTGATACATTTTGTCAAATGGTTACTGAAATTCAGATTTTTTTTTGTCTGCAGCATTCTCTGGTCAACTAGAGTAGGGAGCTACTACTCTATGTGTGTGTACCTAACAGAGCTCCCTAGACCTTTCCTTCACACGAGGACACAAGAAGTCATCACACCATGGAAGAGGGCCCTCAGCCAACCAGGCTGGCACCCTGATCTCACAATTCCAGCCTCCGGAACTGTGAGGAATAAATTTCTGTTGTTTATAAGTTACCTATTCCATGATATTTTGCTATAGCAGCCAAATGGATGGAGACAGGAGCTAAGAATTTTTGAAGACAAAGATAGCAATAACAAAGCAGCAGAAGAAAGAGAAATAGGAGAGGAAATGGGGGGAGGAGGAGAGGAACATAGAAACTTGGTTGAGATAATTTAGTTAGAAAATAATGAAGAAAAATAAAAAGAATGGAGAAACTGATGATATAATGCAGTTATGAAGCAAAAGAGAAATGCAAAATATTTTTAATCCTGTTTCCTATATTGAGGGAAGTAAATATCTAAACCAGCGTTACTAATACCATGTTCTATAGAACAGGATATTTAGATGTGTCGCACTATGGAATAGATGCTTTAACTGAAGAACTTCTCAGAGCCTTTGCATGCCAATGTATACTGTCGATCTGCAAAATGGATATACTATCCATAATTGAACAGAAGTAATCCGGAATGCTTTTTATACAAGCCATCTCTCAGGATTAGGGTTACGAGGACGAATTTTGTGAAATGCTAGCAGAAACGATCCATTTTACTGTTTGACCTACTTGGAGAGCACATGGAAATGTTTGCCAAATTTGCCTTGACTTTACAAAAAGGAATTGCTTTAGTTTGACTTTCTTTATTGGAAAAGAGGAGGGTTAGGCACTGCTCTGTGGTGTTCAGCTCCAGAGACTGGAGTCAAAATGAAATTCACATAGGAAACAAGACTTAAGCTAGAGAACGGCAGTAGGGGAAAGACAAAAAAAGAACTAAACTTGAAGACAAGTTCATGCTCTTCCATTCCTAACCAGAGACAATTGTTTGAGCAAAGAATGCTCTCTGTATTTTCTGCTCTGTAAAATGGGGACAGCACTCATTCTTCCTCGATCACAGAGCTGATGTGGGTATCAAGTGAGATAATGTCTATGAAAATGTATTGTAAATGTAAAGCACTTTATATTGTAAATGTACATTATTCGGGAAATGCTGACTGCTATAACAAGAAAATCTCAGTGGTTTAAAATAACAAAGATCTATTCCATGCTCAAGTTAAGCCCCACAGCAGATTACTGGGGTGGGTGTGCTCCACTTAATCATTCAGAGACCCCTTTTCCATCTGGTGATGCTTCATCATGTGAGTTCCAAGGTACTTTAAGGGATGGGGATACATGGAAGTCTTAATGGTCCATCCCATTAACCAGAACAGACTAATTGACCCAACATACCAGCCAGTGGCTGGAAAAGGCGTATTTTCAGAAAGAGAGAAGAAGCATATTGGCATCTGCTGATACAAGGGATTGCTAGTAATGACTAAAAGTAGAAAGAAGATAATGTCTGTGCCTTGCACCCTGCCAGCCCAAGGGCTGTTCTCATTGCACTATCTAAATCTATGATCTAACTTAACTAAGACTGACTCAAAAGGAGGATTTCACACTTCAAGCTGATAAAGTATAATTTAAACCTATGCACTCTAAGTAAAAAGAAGTTTTGAGTATTGAAAACCAGGCAAATGAGATCCTCATTATCACTTTCTAATAATTAAGTAAAAGCAAATGCTCTCAGGAAAAAAAGTTCTCCTGCCTTCCTCACAGTGTGAGGTACAGCATGCCTTACAGTGCCATTTCATTTGCAGAAAAGCTAAATAAGAATCTCATTAACTATTTTTAATAATATTTTATCTTGTTACAGAGATAATAAATGTTCATTGTAGAAATGTTTAATATAGATAAGCAGCCATTACTAAAAAATAATCACTGTTAACATTTTCCTTTAACTATTCTGTGTCACATGAAAGTTAGAGATTTAAAGACTGCTTCTGCATAAAAAAAAAAAAATGTGAATGAAATGTGCCTGGTCCTATCATTTGCTTTCTGCATAACTGAAATCTTGTTCATGTTCTGGCAATTGTGAAGAAAACTTGTTCTCTACCCAGCTCAATCTATAGCAATAACTCACCTGGTAAATTAAGTATCTGTTTACTCCCAAAATGAGTGATCATAATTTTGTAGGTTGACTGGGCTCAGCTGGGCTATTCTTCTGCTCCAGGTGGCGTTGGTTGTGGCTACAGTCTTCCAGAGACTCACAGGGGCTGTACCATGAAGGCAGCTGGCTCACATGGCCAGTAGTTGGTGCTGGATATCAGCTGGAAGCTCAGACTGAGCTGTTAGGTGAGCAGACTGGGGTGCTTCACATGGGCCTCTCCACAAGACTCAAGCTTCTCACAGCATGGAGGCTGGGCTCCAGCAGGTGAAGGTGTAAGATGCAGATTTCTTAAGGCCCTGCCTCAAAAGTAATGTGGTATCACTCTCCCACATTACTTTGGTCAAACTAGGTCATAGGTCAGTGCAGATTCAAGAGGAGGATAAATAGACAAATAACAAAGGTCACATTGCATAAGAACATAGGAGGGAAAATATTGCTGAGGAATATCATTTAGAAACATGGGTAGCAAGGGTATCTGTCTCTGGTCAGTGCCTTTAAGGACGCACCTCTTCCCCATTCCATTGAGGCTACAAGGCATTTATAAAAAATTATAGCTATCACCTCTTGTGCCCAGAGACTTCCCCAAGCCTTACACCCTACCTTCTATTTCAAACCTCCTCACTCTTTAAAGTAGCTTTCCAGGGCTTGTACCTAGATACTCTCTCTCTTCCCTGTAACTAGTAACTCATTACAAGACCAGAGGCAGTCCTAACATGCCTCCATGAGAGGAACCGGAGACTGCACGCTCAGTTGGGAGTAGAAGACAAAAGCATGGTGTTTGTACTTGGAATATAGATTCATTTGGATGATGGGGGTGATGATGCTCATGAGGGAGTTAAAGTCAGGTCTTGCAACCACTGCAGAGCATTGCGTCAGGAAAGCAACCAGGGGTGGTGGGAGGGGGGTTCTTCTCAAGACACTGTCTCCAAACAGACAGACATATACACACACTCACACACACACAGTCACATATACTCATACCCACATACCACTCATATCACATATGCACAAATACACACTCACACATTCACATAAACGCCTATACTTATAAACACACAAACTCACCCATACTTCCTGTAAACACACATACTCACAAACACACTCTCACACTCACTCACACAAAGACCCACACATTCACACTCACACAAATGCACACCCAAAGCCTGATCTCCCAGTCCTTTAGCAAATCTAGAGGAGAGCAGGAGAATCAGTGATTTCCATTGACCTCATTCTGTAAAAATGGTACCTTTTCAACAATTTTTAGGTAATAGGTGGCCATGGTGCTTATCGACTGTGATCTGGAGCTGAAACAGTATGACAACAAAGTAAAGAGGGTGCAGGCGGGTGCTTTCTTACGCTCGCTTCTGCACCACCACACGGTGCACCCTACCATGCCTGGCTTTGCCTCTGCGCATAGCTCCACTTGTTTGGGGGTGGGAGAGGCAGACCAGGGTTCCCCGAGACCGTTTCTGGTGGGAGCTTTCCCCGCAGTGACATTGATCAATGATTAGATGCAGCCTGCCTTCACCCCAGGGGACCAAATTCCAAGGAAAAGACCACGTAGCAGAAGCTTTTCTGTGGTCTGGCTTTTGATTGTGGGCTTCAGAAAGCAGAAGGAAGCCCATTCTGGGAAGTATTTGCCGAGGTCAGAGGGAGAGGAGGTCAAGGTTACACTAGAGCAAAGGGATGGGAAGTGATAGCTTTTCTAAAAATTCACCAGCCCCTACCATTTTTAATATTTCTTTAGTATTGTGAAAATGAGAGAGTTAGAGGGAGATAAAGGTGAGCCTTTATCCAACTGAGGATACATACTGTTTTTGTGCCTTTGCACATTTATTTCATTTTAGTGTCAAAGAGAAAACAGCATGTCAAAAGCCCATGAACACAGTTCATTTGTTTTATTGGTAAGGTTGAAGCAAATCATTTAAAAAGATCTCTACTTTGTATCATGATGCATACGTCAACCTTTCAACTTCAAACGTAGCCACCAAAACATCAAAG
This sequence comes from Anoura caudifer, assembly GCA_004027475.1. NCBI lineage: Eukaryota > Metazoa > Chordata > Mammalia > Chiroptera > Phyllostomidae > Anoura > Anoura caudifer. The sequence continues at coordinate 186,226 of PVKU01003030.1, read as the reverse complement.
TTGACTTTTTTTTTCTTTTTTGGCTAAGTGTACAATGACAAATGTACCAATTTTAGGCTCCAAAAGAAAACCTCAACCTCAGGCTGACTTCTCCCCATTGAGGGCTGGTAAATCAGGGAGAAAGACAAAGAAACTGCACAGTTAAGTCAGATCAGCCCAACAAATATTTACTGGCCATCTTCCAAGCAACAGGCACTATGCTGGACTCTGGAAATAAGTTGCGTAAAAGGGGTCCCCGTCTTTAAATGGTTTATAGCCTGATAAGACTGGCAGAAGGGAAAAAGACACTATTTTAAATCATTGAAGCACACACAAGGTGCTATGGGATCCTGAAGGAGGGGTGCTTAGCCCCACTTGGAGGAGATGTCACTAGACCTGAAAACCACAAAATAAATAGAAGATACCCAGGCCAAAAATATATAAAAATAAAAAAGAAGCAGCTGACTAGAGGACAATCCAGCCTAAGAAGAGGCTGAGGGACTTGAAACAGCAAGGTGTGTGCAAAGAACAAACCCCAAACCATCCAAAGCCTCCAGGCATTCAGTGTTGGTCAAGGAGCAGCAGGAGATGAAGCTGGGGAGGTGGGAAGGGCAGGAAAGACCTTGTGCGCTTGTCAGGAGCTTACACATATCTGGAGGTGATGGGAGGCAGGGACTCATGTGGCCAGATTTGCATTTCTAAAAGAGTCCTTCTGGCAGCAGGGAAGAGGATGAATGGGAAAGGGAGGCAGGGGACCATGTGGCAGGGATGTGATCATACCAGCAAGAGATGACAGGACCAAAGCCAGGTCCCCTGCATTGGCTTCCCTGTCTTTTTCACCCCACTTCAGTTGGGTTGCAGCTCTATCTTCATTGCCTTCAGTTTGTCAGCCTATGCTTATGGGCCTGCAGAATAAATAGAAGAGACCTGGGCCAAAAAACAAAAAGTCAGCTGACAAGATGACAATCCAGCCTAAGAAGAGGATGAGAGACTTGAAACATCAAGGTGCACGCAGAAACAAACCCCAAACCATCCAAAGCTTCTCAAGAGCAAAGGTACTCCCTGGGGTGACACGCAGTAAAACATGGCAGCAGTGCAAAATCTTCATTATAAAAACTGGGTTCGATTTACAATCCACGTTGTTTTATATGCTGCAATCTATACAACTCTCCAGGCACCTGAGGAGGAAGAAGGTTAAAGAATAAGCTCTGCTTCTGGAGACAAGAGGACGAGCAGCGGCTCCGCCCTGGCCGGCCATGGGGCTAACGAGGGGCAGGGGAAAGGGATCCAACCCCCGTGTCAGCCACAGGAAGTGCCTGGCAAAGAAGGCAGTGGGCAAGGGATTAGATTGTTGATTGCATTTCCTCATTCTCTTGGAATAAAATTTTATGTTCACACCATGGTTACCCGCTGAGTATACTTCCCTGCTCCTGGACTTGGGTTGGACCACATGACTTCCTCTGACCAGTGGGATGCCAGTGGACGTGACTCTGGCAGAGTTTGACATGGATCTCTGTGCAGCTGCCAAAGCCAGGAGAAGAACATGCTCTGACTGGCTGCTGCCCTGCCCACCTGGGCACTAGAGTGACACATACGAGATGGAGCCAAACCCGCCTGCAGCCTGAGCCACAGTCACCATCTAAACCCCAGATGACCCACAGACCCATGAGCAAGAAAAGTAAGCATTTGTTGTTTAAGCCATTAAGATTTCAACATTGTTTTCAATGCAGTGTTGTTGTGGTACTAGCTTAAAGACGCACACTGCTAAGACACTTTGACACCAAAAGGTTCCTTGACTTAATGAGTATCCATGAACATCAGTTTGTCATGTACATCAATGGCAAAATACATCCGTGCTCTTGTTGGCTCAGCTGCCTCTCCCTGCCTGAGAGGCCCACGCAGGACCTGCCAGGGCCCAGGGTCCTGCAGCTCTCTCACACCAGCGCAGCCGTCATTCAAGTTTAATGAACCGCTCTTCTATTTGTCTCATGTCACTATTTTCCCCAACTCGGCTGTACAGTACCTGGACTGTCTAGGAAAACCCATTACCTCTATTAGTCTGCCAATAGCAAATCAGTAGAATTGCTTGTTCCTTAATTGATAGAATACACTCCCCTCCTCCTGATAGATTACCCTGGTCTAACAGCTCCAAGACTGATTCCCCAGTGTCTGACTACCATCCAATCCGGAGCAATCAGTTTATACTTTCAGTAATAAATCCTAACCTATCAATATATAATAGCTCCTCATAATCAACATCCACAGATTCTGTCTGGGTTCAGAAGCAACCACCAGCCATTTTTTACATGCCTATAATTAGCAGTGGCCAGATAATGTTCATGCATCTTCGCACAATACTCCTACCTGGTCCAATAACAATAACACATTTTACATAAATTTAGGCTGATTGAATTCCCTTGTCGGGGTGTGGAGATATAAATATATTTACGCACGTGTAAATTAAAACAGTTCAGTGCTGTGGTGAGGGAACCTGGCCCCACCTCTCCAAGAGGCTGACTGTGGGCCGCTGCGAAGGACCGCCAAACGCAGGTCAGCGCAGATGGCCCGCCGGAAGCAGCGGTGCTCGTCATTTGTTCAGCGACATTGATCTAAGAGGGTTTTGCAAGCTTATTGAAGATCTCATAGCCATCTAAGAGCAACTAGTGTTAGACCAAAATGCACAGTCCACTCACATTTAACACCAAAAGAATCCCAACCTGCAACATTACCTCTGAGGAAGGAAGAAGAGTTTATGTTAAGAGGGAGAGTTGGGGAGGTGGGATGGGCCCGGTGACTGAATGCAGATCCCGCACATGCCTCTTGCAAGCAAGTTCACCGGCTATAAGGACAAGAGTGTCCCCTTGCTTCTTATAAATTAAATGTCATGAAAAGAAAGCTGGTGAGAGAAAGGGAAGAAAAAGTGTCCTAAACAAGGTAATAAAACTATAAACTTAATGAGGGCCAGTTTACTGCTTTGCAGTCTCTCTACTTTATAACATGCCCTTATGAGCCAGCCTGTCAGGATAATGTAATTGAGAACTTGCTATAAAACATATGTTTAACGGAGCCAGGGGCCAAGGAAAACACTGTGTAATTGTAATAAGCAGCCTGGTAAGTAAAATGATATCTTTTAAAGGTTAAAATAGAGTTGCTTTCAGAACTGGACCAGTCTGCTTCTTCAAATATTGCTTTGCTAATGATTTCTTCACTTCACTTACAAAATACATCTCTGAGGAGATTTGTTACAAATGTGATCCCTGCCTGGGAAGTAAACTGCTCGCCATACAGAAGGCTTGGGCATTTATTCTTTAGTTTTATATAACTTGGAGAATGGTGTTAAAATTGGCAAGAGCATCTGAGGCACACCAGGCCACAGGATTTTTTTTAATCCACTCATTGTCCAATGCAGTTCCACTTGAAAGAGATACAACAGAAAAAAGATTGATCCTTTGTGGCCTATTCTCTTTCCAGAAGGTAAAAGTAATTCCCATCAACAGACCCAGGACTCCATGGGGTCATCTCCATTCTGCTCTGGGGAATTCGTTGCTCATCAGGGCATAAATATTTGTAAAAACAAGAAAGAAAAGTGGGGAATGAAAACTGATTCTGGGAGCTGGAAGACCCTATCTGTTAAAGCCTCACCCCCAGTCTAAACCTAGTACTTGCCAACCATGACCTCAAAAATCCTCCTTTGGGGAATTAATAGATGAGCTTCCTTAACAGTAACCTTTCAGATCAGTACTTCCTAGGCTGTTCAGGCTAGCAATTTTTAAAAGCACTCAAATCCACCCATTCCATTCTACCCAGTCCTAGTGGCCATTGTTTGCTGTGTGGGAGAACACAGGGAAGGAGGTCTTCCCCACTGTTAGTGGCACAGCCTGGCTCCTGCAGAGAAGCCCTCAGGAGGCAGCACTCCCTCAGAGGAGTCAGTGACTCTCCACGTGACTGTCGGTGCTCCGTGTCATCTGTCTGGAGCTCAGTTAAAGCACCTGTAACAATTTGGACTCGTATAAATGGTACCACGGGGATGGGTCTAGCAGATCTCTAACTCACTTACAGATTTAAGGAAATTATATGCCAGAGAGCTTTCTAAATGGATGCTGGATATCTGTCCTCTTCTTCTACAGGAGTAAAACTCCTGAGTTTTAGCTCACCTAGCTGAGCAGAATAAAGACTACATTTTCCAGCCTTCCTTGCAGTTAAGTGGCCATGTGACTAAGTTCTGGCCAATGAGTTGTAAGCAGAGGTGTCATATGTCAGCTTTCAAGAATCTTCCTTGAAAGACAATTCACATAGGTTCTTTCCTACTTCAGCTAGTATACTGCCTAAAATATTGATCAATAGCTGGAGCTCTTGCTGCTATTTTGGACCTTAAAGATAACGGCTTAACCTAGAGATAGTGGACAAGACAGCTGAAAGGGGGCTGTACTTTGAGTTTTTCATCTAGCCCTGGATTGCCTACCTCTACACTCCTATGCATAAGAGAAATACACTATCTCACTTAAGTCACTGTCATTTGGGGCTCTGTTACCTGCACATGATATATGCATTGGATGTAACATGTAATCGTATTACTAAATTATTCATTCAGCAAATATTGACAACACATATATAGTAACCATTCGACACAGTGATCTTTTGAAAAAATAGAACCATTATGTCAGTTTCTTTTTTCCTTGCTCTATCAGATCCCATTAAATATAGAATAAAATCCAAATTTCTTTTGTGCCCTACAAGTCTATGAAGTCGTGTCTGACCATTTTTTGCACCTTTTTCTTTCATGGCTCAGTGTTGCCCCAAACACTCATGTCTTCTTTCCACTTCTGGAAGGTGTCAAACTCATTCTGGCCTTGGGGATTTTACAGTTACTATTTGCTCTTCCAGAAACACTCTTACACAGCTCATTGTGTGACTGATTTGCTCTAATTATTCAGGTTTCTGTCCAAACGTTACCCCTTAGAGAGGTCTTAACCAGCCTAAGTGACTTCAAACACCCACACATACACACAGACACTCACACTCTGACACCGAACTGATTAACTGCCCACCTGTGATTGCATTTTATCTTCTTCAAAACATCAAGAGGCTCTTATTTTCAGGTAGAGTCTAAAATCTGTAAAAACAAAGACCACACCACTCTTCGCCATACCTGCGAGCCAGAACAGCATCTGACACTGAGTAATCATCCAGTAAATGTTGATTAAGTGAATGGGAGGTCCAGAGCCCTGTGCTTGGGATAGGAGAAGGGTGGGTGGACCTAAGGTAAGTAAAAGGTGGTGAACCTCTGACTTAAACAAGAGAGCAGACAGGTTTATACAGGCCAAGAAACCCTTGGACACAGATTACTTTGGAATTCAGAATTTTTCAAATTTTAGAAAGATAATTTAGGGCATATATTATATATCATGTAACATCCAGAGTGTCTGGGACACTCCATAATCAAATACATAATATTTTTGCAGAAAACATAGTATACTCACCCTAAGTGAGATAAAAAATGAAATTAGCCTTTTTTCAGTTCAGGGAAGACTTGACCAACAATTGCAGGTCAGATCTTGTTGCCAAAGATTATGAGGAAAAAATAATTTTCAGAGCTTTTTGGATTTCTGGATTGTAGATAAAGGACTCTGAACCTGTATTTAAAACAGCATTGAAGAGACTTCTAGAATACCTTGATACATCACAACTAATACCTGGACAACCCTTTGATTATAAGTATTCTAGATGCATAGTTATCTTTCATTCTTCTTCTTCAGTCTAGCTTAATTATTGTACTTTCTCTTCAGAGAATATATTTTATTATGCCCAAAGCTCCTAAAATATGTAGGGGGGAAAAAGTGTGTAACTGGTGATTTGATAGGGAGCCACCTGAGGGGCTTGGGCATGAGGATGAGCAAGTAACTAAGAGAGTAGTAGCTGACATTTATTGAACATTTACCACATGCCATCACTGTTCTAAGCCCTCTATTTTATATTTTCTCATCCAGTCTTCACAACAGCACTATAAGTAGGCATTTGTTATTATCATCATTTTATGAATGAGGATACTGAGGCCAGAAAGATTAAATAGTTTACCAAGGTCACAGAACCAGTAGGAGGCAGGGTTAGAACACAATCCCAAGAAATCTGGTGCATGGACCATGCTACAGATTTATCCCCAAGTGGTTTTACTGTCTAGTGTTTTTATTCGTGAATTATGAATAGAAAACTAAAGGAGAATTCACAATTTCAGCTACTTCTCTTTCTCCACTGCCCACCATAACTGCCTCTTCTCCACCTTAAATCCTAGCCAAGCACGTGACAGGAAAGCCCCAAACTGGCATCACCACTTCGGAGAGGGCTACGTAGGAAAATGAAGAGATGAGTACTCAGATCTGGGAAAGGGACAACTGAAGGGTAAACAGTGATTCATAATTGAAAAGGAAAACAGAAGAGGTCCAGGGACAGGTCAAGTAGGGCAGAGAAATTAGGCCAAGGCAGGAGGGGCAACCAAAGAGATCAAAGCGTAGGGCTTCCAGAAGCCTTTCTCTGGCACATGAGAGCTAGAGACCAAAAGGGATTATTAGCCTGTTTTGAGGAGCAGCCTCCGTGCTAGGAGGCCAGCAACCCATTTGGCATCCTGGCCTGGGTTGCCGTGCTCTTGCCGACTCATCAGAGCCACCAGCGTAGCAGAGCCAGGGTCTTCCATCTCTCAGTGGGATGATTCTTTCCCCCTACAAGGAGAGCAACTGCTCGCCTCACAACATGTGTGCAACACTGAACGAGTGTTAAATATTTACTGTGCTGTGTCAGCACTGAAAGTACCGAGATGAATAAGGCACACCTTACCCTAAAACATCTCACAATCTCCATGGAGAACAGACCCGAATGCACATGGTACAAGACGTTATTTTCCTTTCATTCTACAAATATTCATGGATCATCTACTATCTGCCAGGCATCAGGCATAGAGCAGAACAAATAATTTAAAGTCACATGAGCACAGGAGCCAAGCAATTGAGCCACCTTGATACATTTATATGTAAGGAGTTGGGCTTGCAGGTGGGAGGGACTGTGGCAACCTGTAAAGGGGTCAGACTGACGTTACCTGGCTCGCTCAGGGAATGCAGGCTCGGTGCTGTCAGATCTGACTTTGCGGAAGAATCCCAAACTTGGAATTTTTCTGTGAAAACTTGTAATGTTTAAATGTTGCAGCTAATACAAAGTATTCTTAACACCCTATAGTTGCAAGACACCGTGTTGTAATCTTCATAACGCTGCAACTTGATAGGCCTGGCTGACCCTGTCGCCCACTGCAGCCTCCCCTCAGCCCATTGGAAAATGCCCTTCCTGGTCACTCCCCACTGTCTGGGCCCTTCACCCTTCCGCAGTCCCTCCGCAGCGGCTTCTCCCCATCCAGGGTCTCCTCCTGGCCCCACCCCCTTCACTCCCCATCGTTTAGGCCTCACCAGCCTGCCTCTGTTCCCTTCTAAAGAACATGGTCCAAAAGCTTTAACCGTGGCTCCCTGTAAATCCTTCCTGCATTTCATCATCCTGACCTTTTCTGCTACCATTTTCTCATTGAGATGGGGGAAGTAATAAGACTAATTTTTCAGAACCCCACCCATGCAATCCCCAGATTAGTTCTTCATCAGATAGGGCTATGGCTCTTTGTATGTGTTCATCTCTCCCCACAAGAAACGTTATTGCCCATGCAGCCAGGTCTGTTCTTCTCACAAAAAATTTATAGACATTTGGAGTTTTTTGACTATCTTCTTCCATAAGTCTGGTCAATTATTCCTCTGAAGTTAGGAGGCCCTGCACAAGACTTCTTTCTAGGAGTGGGATACATTACAAGCTAAAAGGTCAGTGACCATTGTAAGTAATAATAGAACGCATATCATAAATTATATATGCATGCAAGTGCATGTCAGTGTATATGTATATGTGCACACAGAGAGAGAATCTTCTAAGTGTTACTTCTAAAAAGATCTGTTGGAAAAAATAACTTCCCTAGGTTTGTTATCAAAATCTCAAAAGATGTTTTCATTTTTTAGAAAAACTTAAGCCTTTGTTGCAAAAATATAAAACATCGTAAAAACAATTGCAGGTGACTAGCCAGTCTTTTGTAATATCTCTAAACATAAGACAAATAATAATGTGAAGGTTTTTTTTATTTTAAGAAGAAAAAAAAAAAAAAGAACTCAATATTAGTCCCAGGAAGCCTCAACATATGGGAATAGGTGCAGGGTAGGGAGGGGGAGCCCACACTTTATAGGTTTTTGAACCTTTAAAACTGAAAAAATATGTATCCCTGCTTTCTGTATATGCACATAATGTAAAATTTCATCAACCACAATATTTTAAAAGACAGAAATCATGAGATATATCACATCTAAATGGAAATATCATCTAAGGAAGGCACCATTTATCAACATCACTTTGAAATGCAGTGGAGGATGTGATGGCATTATGTAGATCTCAAATATCTATGGGTGAATGAAATTGGGTAACCTTAGCAACCCCAGGTACATCCATGCAGCTATAAATCAAATGTCAGCACTCTGAGCTATGCACAAAATAAAGAAATAATTCTTTGAAATATTCATAACGCTATGCAGTGTATTATTTTGTAAGTCTGTCCCCATTACACATTTTTGAATCTCACTTTAAAAGAAGGAAAAAGACATAACATTTACATAACACACCACCCCTGCCCACCCTCCCACCCACCCACCAACCAACCAAACAACATCCACACATCCACAGGAGCTTCTAGAAACAGACAGACTTGCACTATATACTAATGGCCACAGCAGAACTCTGGCTCTTATGTGTGAGAAGGAAAAGGAATTTTCTACATAGGCAGCTAGTCTGACAGCAACCCAAATGGTTTCATATTGATTATTCCATTAAAAAATAACTAAATAAGAGATGAGAATTTTGGTAAAAGTGTCATGATACAGGTACGGTTTTGTATGTGTGAAAGTAATATATTCAGTATTTCACTGTCTGAAACTGAAATTGGCTTTAAAAATACATTCTTGCTGGCACAAAAATATACCAGTCTTCTAATCGGGGGGAACTTGTCAATATGGAATTATAACAGGTGTTCCAAAATAAAGTCTTTTATTTCATTTACATTCAAGGTTTTTCTCCGATAATTTAGTTTGTTTGGTAGGGCATGTGCTTTACATAAACGCATCCGTTAGCACCTTGTGCCTGAAACTCTGTCTCTGCCTGGATCCCATGTACCTGTGATGGTCCCGGGGGCCATCAGACAGTAACGGCTGTGACATGGGGCTAGCGGGATTCTAAGTCACACACATGTAGACGTGACGACACAACAGAAAAAAGACTGAAATACTCAGGCTGACTAATTGTTTTGCTGTAAAAGTTTTATAAGCACATTCAGTTTAAAATATCCAAACACAGCTAACCAGTTGAGTCATCCTGATCCATTTAAATGGCTGCTCTGGGAAATAACGCAGCTTTACATATACAATTAGACTGTCATTTTACAAATGAGTTCTCTTCACTTTCCTTTGAACATGGCACCAAATAGACAAGACATTTAAACCAAGAATTTACCAAGCCATTCTAAGGGAAATCATCTCATTTACCCTCAATCTATTTTTCTTCCCCAGTTACTATTCTCTTCAAGCTGTATTAATTGTTCTGGACCTATAGCACATGCTTCAATGAAAATAAATTACTTTATTTCTATTACACCACTAATGGCTGTGTGACTTAATTTCATTAGCTCGAACCTGTTGAGAGTATTCAGATTTCCATAGCAGGACGCACTTAAAATGAAAAGATTCTTTCGATTCTCAATTAACAGAATCGTTCTCTTTCAACTGAAATGAATGTTATTGAAACCAATTAGCATAGACTGGAAAATCTCTCACTAATGAGGGGAGTGTGGGTGAGTAAACAGCAATGAAAAGATGAAATTAGAGGAGAGCCTCTTCTCGTTGGCCTGAATAATTACATGCTTAGTTGCCTAATTGTCTGGTGAAAAGCGCTGCGGTGATAGTAACAGATTGCCATGTTCATTAGGCAGCAAAAGGCCACCTGCTGCTAAGCTTCATTTTCCTGCAGTCGATATACACGTGTTTATCCCTGGGGATTGATATTTGGACACAACGCTAGCTGGGAAAAGCAAATGAGCTTGCCAATATGCTGCAATATTGTGTCCTTTATGCCAAGATACAGAAGCTTAATATGTCAAATAGAATGAATGAAACCACCAGTGATAACGAAGTTTATGAGGAAACTGACCTTAGAACAGGCCCAGTGTAGGACTCTAAACTGTGTCGAGTTCAACCTTTCAATACAGATGTTCCTTTTTGGCCTGAACGGCTCCAAATTATATAGGACAAAAGATAAATTATAACGGTTAGGGCCTCGGCAATATTTTAGACAATGGTATAATGAAAGCATTCAATGTAACTGTTAAAATTGAAAACAAATGTTCAGTCTTAAAGGCAAAAGAAGCGTATGAGAGAAATAGCCCTGTTCTTATTGCTTCTCTGTAAACAGAAGATCAAAGAGAGGCCCATTTGTTCATCATCCAACCTTCCTTCTAGTTCCCTTCACTTCTCCAGATTGCCCATCTCCAGTTGTTTTTGCATGTCCTGTAGCCGGCCAGCATCTTCTATCGCACACTGTCAGCTTGCCCTCTGCGGTCATACCACTTCTGATTGTCCACAGTTGTGAGAATCAATGAAAGTTTTTTTTTTAGTGTCAAGCTTCTTTTGTGGGCATTATCATTTTTATCCTTGGTCATGCTGGAAGGAGTTTCCATATCCTAAATAACACTCTTGAGAAAATGGGTATTTTCTTAGAAATAAGTTCAGGGAAATCAGTACGGCACCTTCCAGGCTCATGTAACAGTGCTCTCTGTCAGATGGAGTAGTAGGATAATTGAGCAGCAAGGCACCATGATAGCTGGGAGTCCAGAACTGCAAATTTCCAGTGCTTGGGCTAGATGGGGCCTACAGACATGGTTACGGCCCACTGTTCTTAAATCCTGTTTCCATTACCTGCCAACACTCCGAAATCAGGAGATTTAACATGCAGCTACATATCTGACTCTTCTTCAAGACTTGAGGGCCTACAAACCTGGCCCCCATTCCTGCATGGCAAAAATCAACAGGGCAACACTGGTCATAAGCGTTCAGTTTACCACAGTCCCCACCACTCCTTATGTATCCCCAATACCGAGGCATTTATTTGTTTTTTGTTTTTGTTGTTGCCATTTATTACTGTTCTTGCACTATTGTTATTCTTTAAAAAATGCAATAGTTCCTAATACCTATATCTTTCTCAAATGTGGAAAAAATAGGCCAAAAGGCCCCATATCTTCAGAGAAATATTTTTGCAGCTGGACTGCTTCCCTCGCCGTGGTTACCCACTTTGCTGTAGCAGTGCTTTAGAATTCAGTTTGTGGTTCTAAAGGCAGTCCTACCCTTCATTAAAAAAAAAAAAAAAAAGAAAAGAAAAAGAAAGAAAAGAAACTGAGGTTCTGAAAGGGAAATTGAGTTTCCAATGTTCACATGGTTACAGGGCCCCCAACAACAATCTTCACCCTGCACAGGACTTCCTCTGCCACCCGAGACTATAGACTCCTGAGAATTAGAAGGCCTGAGTCCTACCCTTGAAGAATGTGGCAAGATGCACACATTGAAAAATAACAAGAAACCCAAGACAGCGCTGGTACACGTACACCATCGGTGGATAGATTGCTGTAACAATAGCCACACGGGCGTCACAAGAGGTGTGAAAGCTGGCAAGGGTTGATGAGAAAGGCAGGCAGCTCGGTGTGGAGTGAGGACTTCCCCTCTTCCCCTTGGATTTGAGAGTGGAGGAAGATTGAAACAAAGGTGTTGGTTGAAATGCCAGTCATCTCAACAGAAGAGTGAGCCTCTCAGTGGCCACTTGCAGGGAACAACCACGCTTCCCAACTCAAGGAGAGATGATATCAGGGAGCCAGGCCTAAGGAAACATTCTGGTGGTAACAGCCCTATGCCCAGCTTGGAAGAAGCCCAGCTCCCTCATGGCAGGACACAGAAAGCCGGGCAGAGACAAAAGCCCATGCTCCGTGTTCCCCAGGGTCCCAAATTTAAAAATCCCTTTGGACCCATCAATCAAGACTCACTTTGCATTCCAAATGTCGATGCATGCGAGCCTGTGTTGGTGAAAGCAAGCCAAGGTCATGGGCTAGAAACAAAAGCCACATTTGGTCAGCAAGGGGGTATGCCCAGCCTCAGTGTTGCATTGCTCCATCTCGTCCCAAATAACATCAATGGTATTGAAAATTCGCAATAACTTTTCTCTTCCAAAAACTACTTAAATGTACATTATTTTGTAATTGTTGCAAATTTTCTTATTTATGCTTAAGATTTGGGGGGAGAGTGGATTCAACAAAAGTAAATCACACTATGTAAGGTTTTAAAGGAGCTGTATTTTAGTAATGTGTTATTTATACCACAAGCAATACCTGTATATTTTTTTAAATTAATAAATACAGATAATAAAAGAAAATTGTTTTAAATCACTCATTCTCACCACCCAGAAATAAGCATTATTAAGATTTCAATGTATAATGTTCCAGACTTTTTATGTGTGTGGGTGTTTGTATATTCATATATAGATTTCATTTGCTTCTCCTCCAGTTTTTTTTTTTTTTTTTTTTTCTGAGCATGAGAATAATACAACTACTTTTGATTATAGAAAGTTTGGGAAATAAAAAAATTTTTAATTATTAGTTTCCTGTTTTATTTTCCTCCCTCTCTTTTTTTATTGTTACTCTCTTACAGTTGTTCCAATATTTTCCCTTTTGCCCTCCTCTCCCCAGCCCATCCCTCACTCCCACACTCAATCCCCACACTGTTGTCCATGTCCACGGGTCATGCACATATGTGCTTTGTCTAGTCCCATCCTCTCCTTTCCACCATTATGCCCCTCTCCCTTCCCCTCTGGTCACTGTCAGTCTATTCCATGTTTCCATGCCTCTGGTTCTATTTAGCTCATTAGTTTGTTTTGTTCCTTAGATTCCTCTTATATATAGATGAGATCATATAGTATTATTCTTTCAACTCCTAGTTTATTTCACGTAGGATAATGTTCTCCAGTTCCATCCATGCTGTCACAAAAGGTAGGAGTTCCTTATTTCTTTCTGCTGCATAGTATCCCATTGTGTGAATGTACCACAATTCTTTGATCCATTCATCTACTGATGGGCATTTAAGCTGTTTCCACCACTTGGCTATTGTAAATTGTGCTGCTGTGAACATTGGGGTGCATAGGATCTTTTGAACTGGTGTTTTGGGATTTTTAGGGTATATTACCAGCAATGGAATTGCTGGGTCAAAAGACAGCTCCACTTTTAGTTTTCTGAGGAAACTCCATACTATTTGCCACAGTGGTTGCACCAGTCTGCATCCCCACCAACAGTGCACTAGGGTTCCCTTTTTTCCACAACCTTGCCAGCACTTGTTGTTTGTTGATTTGGTTATGATGGCCATTCTGACTGGTGAAAAGTGGCATCTCATTATGGTTTTAATTTGCATCTCTCTGATGGCTAGTGATGCTGAGCATCCTTTCATATGTCTATGGGCCCCCTATACATCCTCCTTGGAGAATTATCTGTTCAGGTCCTTTACCAAGTTTTTTTTTAGTATGGACATTTTATTTATTTATTTATTAATATATTTTATTGATTATGTTATTACAGTTGTCCCATTTTCCCCCTTTATTCCCCTCCATCCTGCACACCCCCTCCCACCCACATTCCTGCCTGCTTTATTCATGTCCATGGGTCATACATATTAAGTTCTTTGGCTTCTATATTTCCTCACTATTCTTAACCTCCCCTGTCTATTTTCTACCTACCATTTATGCTACTTATTCCTTGTACATTTTCCCCCCTTTCTCCTTCTCCCCCTCCCCTCACCGATAACCCTCCATTTCTGTGATTCTGTTCCTGTTCAGGTTGTTTCTTAGTTCATTTTTGTTTTTGTTCTTGTTTTTGGTTCAGTTGTTGATAGTTGTGAGTTTGTTGTCATTTTACTGTTCATAGTTTTGATCTTCTTTTTTTTCTTAGATAAGTCCCTTTAACATTTCATATAATAAGCACCTGGTGATGATGAACTCCTTTAATTTGGCCTTATCTGGGAAGCACTTTATCTGCCCCCCCATTCTAAATGAGAGATTTGCTGAATAGAGTAATCTTGGATGTAGGTCCTTGCCTTCCATGACTTTGAATACTTTCCATCCCCTTCTTGCCTGCAAGGTTTCTTTTGAGAAATCAGCTGATAGCCTTATGGGCACTCCTTTGTAGGTAACTGTCTCCTTATCTCTTGCTGCTTTTCAGATTCTCTCCTTCTCTTTAATCTTGGGTAATGTAATTATGATGTGCCTTGGTGTATGCTTCCTTGGGTCTAGCTTTTTGGGGATTCTGAGCTTCTTGGACTTCCTGGAAGTCTGTTTCCTTTGCCAGATTAGGGAATTTCTCCTTCATTATTTTTTCAAATAAATTTTCAGTTTCTTGCTCTTCCTCTTCTCCTTCTGGCACCCCTATGATTTGAATGTTGGAATGTTTAAAGTTGTCCTAGAGATTCCTAAGCCTCTCCTCATTTTTTTGAATTCTTGTTTCTTCAGTCTGTTCTGATTGACTGTTTATTTCTTCCTTCTGCTTCCAGCCATTAATTTGAGTCCTGGTTTCCTTCCTGTCACTGTTGGTTCCCTGTACATTTTCCTTTATTTCACTTTCCATAGCCTTCACTTTTTCCTCTATTTTGCAACCATACTCAACTAATTTAATTCTGTGAGCATCCTGATCACCAGTGTTTGGAACTGTGCATCTGATAGGTTGGCTATCTCTTTGTCGCTTAGTTGTATTTTTTCTGGAGATTTGATCTGTTCTTTAACTTGGGCCATTTTTTTTTTCATCTCAGCATGATGGAGCCTTAGGTATTCACCAGGGTGGGGCAACCCACGTGGCTGCGTTGTAACGCTGTATGTGGGGGAGGTGTCTGAAAGGGAACAGTGCTGCTTGCTCAGCTCTCCCGGCTTCCAATCACTTCCACCGCTCCGAGCCCACAAGCAAATTGGGCCCTTCTTCTGCTGATGCCCAGGTGAGTGGTTTTTTGTACCTTCTAGGGCCCTGTGGGTCTCTCCAATGAACTCTCCTGTGAGGCTGGGAGTTTCTCCCACTGCTACCTCAACCCCCACAGATGGTTTCAGTCAGAGGATTTGAGGTTTTATTTCCCAGAGCTGGCACCCTGGGTTGCTCAATCTGTTTTACTCCCCAGTTGTTCCTCCCGGTTCATCTGCATGCAAATGTGGAACCGCCTGGTCCACCAGCCACTGCCTTGCTGCAAATCCTCTCCTCCCAGCTGCCCATCTCCACCCCTCCTACTGGTCTGGATGAATGTTTCTTCTTTAAATTCTTAGTTGTGGGGCTTCCATACAGTTCAATTTTCTGGTAATTCTGCTTGTTTTTTGTTTTTAAATTTATTGTCCTTCTTTTGGTTGTGCAAGGAGGCACAGTGTGTCTACCTATACCTCCATCTTGGCCAGAAGTCCCCTTTGCCCATTTTTTTTATTGGATTGTTTGTCTTCCTGGAGTGGAGTCATTTGAGTTCTTTATATATTTTGGAGATCAAACCATTGTCCAAGGTATTATTTGCAAATACAGTTTCCCATATGGTTGGTTCCCTTTTCATTTTGCTAATGTTTTCTTTAGCCATTCAGAAGCCTTTTATTTTGATGAAGTCCCAATAGTTTATTCTTTCTATTATGTCCCTTGCTCTAGGGGACATATCAGTGAAAATATTGCTGTGTGGAATATCTGAGATTTTCCTATGTTCTCTTTTATGGTGTCATGACTTATATTTAAGTCTTTTATCCATCTGGAGTTTATTTTGTGTATTGTGTAAGTTGGTGGTTGAGTTTCATTTTTTTGCATGTAGCTATCCAGATTTCCCAACGCCATTTGTTGAAGAGGCTATTTTTACTCCATTTTATGCTTCTGCACACTTTATCAAATATTAATGATCATAGAGACATAGGTTTATTTCTGGGCTCTCTATTCTGTTCTATTGATCTATGTGTCTATTCTTACACCAGTGCCAGACTGTTTTGATACAGTGATCTTGTAATATAGTTTGATATCAGGTATTGTGATCCCTCCTACTTTGTTCTTCTTTAGAGAAAAAATTCTTAATGCACTTATAATCTTACTACTTTACCCTAAATGCTTTGGTATTTGGTTTTCTTTGGGGGGGTGTTATTTCTAAATTACTAAGCCTTACAATTATTTTTTGAAATTTTCTTTTAATATCTGAAAATACAAAAAAGTAAAACATTATCTCTAATCTAATTCCACTCCCAGGAATAACCCCTATTAGTAATTAGGTGATTATCTTCCCCAACTTATCCCTGAGTTTATACAAACATTTTTAATGGGATTTCCCTAGACATACTATGTTGCCCCTTGCTTTGGGGGGTGGGGGGAGCTAAATAATAGATAGCAACTGTCTATTCAGTAAATATATAGCCACATTAGCATCCTTCAACGTCTACAGAGTATTCTGTAGTAGGACTGTACCAACCCACTATTGTCAAGCATTTAAGCTATTTCCAATTTTTCACTATCATTTTTAAAACCCAATATAAACATTTTCATGTATATTTTGCACACATAACCAATCATTTCCTTTAGGATACATTTCTAAAAATAGATTTTCCATATCAAAATTATATCCTGCAATAATCTGAGTCTGACAGTGCCCTTTTCTCCATACCCTGGCTATACTGGATATTGTGAGTCCTGCAACTGAACATGGTTTGTTTTACTTGTGATTTGTCTTTCTTTGCTTATAAGTAACACTTAACCTTTAAAGTTGTTTATTAGCCATTTGTATCATTTTATTGCATTGCTTCCTTAAGTTCTTGACACATTTTTATTAGAGAAATAATTAGTCTGCTATTTGTTTTTTAAAAATTTTTTAAAGATTTTATTTATCACTTTTAGACAGAGGGGAAGGGTAAGAGAAAGAGGGAGAAACATCAATATGTGGTTGCCTCTCACATGTTCCCAACTAGGGACCTGGCCTGCAACCCAGGTATGTGTCCTGACTGGGAATTGAACCAGCAACACTTTGGTTCACAGGCTGGCACTGAATCCACTGAGTCACACCAGCCAGGGCTAGTGTGTTATTTCTTGAAAGCACTCCTTGCCTTTTGTCATATGCAGTAACACTTTCCCAGTTTATTGTTTGTGTTTTACCTTGGTATGTCCTCTGCTTTGCCATTCTGCAGGGTTTTCTTTATTTTTATTATATTTTTCCCAGTATTACTCATTCTGCAGTTTTAAATGTACAGATACCCACCTTTCCCTTTATGGTTTCTGCCTTCAGTCATGCTTTGAAAGTCCTTCTCTACCCTGACATTTTATTGTTTTTATCCACAATTTCTTCTAAGTGTTTTTTTATCATTTTACTTTTTATGGTTAAATCTTTAATCTGCATGGAATTTATTTTTGTATATGATACAAAGTAGGAATATAACTTTATTTTTTCTAAGTAGTTTTTCCAAGATCATTTATTTAATAACATACGCTTCTGTCTGTTTAATATTGTGTCAATGCCATTCAGTTTTGATTTCTTGAGCCATTATAATTCAAAATGATTCCTGATTAGTCATCCTGTTCCCAATCATAGCGATCCTTTTCCAAAATTTTTTTTGGTTATTTTGGGTTGTTGCTCTTCCAGATGGACTTTAGAACAAGTTTTCAGTACCTGCCTTAAAAAAAAAAGGCCCATTTTTGGTTATGACATAAAATACATTAAATATATAATTTGGGAATTCAAATTTATTTTTAAATAAAATACATCACAGCAAAAGTTCTAGAAGAAATTGAGATGATAAAGGAAAAACCAAGAACTAAGCATTGCTTTCCGTAGTTGGAAGGAATTTTGCAGTCAGTTTATTCCAGGGTCTGCATTTTAGAAACGGGAACACCTAAGGCACAGGGGTATTGCTCCGATTCTCCTATTATGATGAGGAGACTGACTCACAGAAAGGTACCCCCACCCCTGACGGTTCACAGTCGATAAACACCATATGGCAGTCACTGTGCATCTGACAAACATTATCTCATTTTTTCCTTTTATTTGAATAAATGAAGATTCGATTCTCTTTACCTTCAAAATTGCTGGAAGCAATTTTACAGGACAGCAGAAAGGTACCCGCTTTACTGAAGGGTCTTGCCAGAAACCAATGGCAGTTTAAGTGCATTTGGAATTTCAGAACAAACATTTTTTTTTTCACAAGAGATGCATTCTCTACCTCTCCTGGCTTAAAGTTATGTAAACAGAATTTATGTGCCCAGTGACCCCACTCCATTGATTTGACAGGGGTAATTCCTGTGTAAGAATGAACCATTTCTCTAATGTATTGAGTATATGCTTCCATAACAGCATATTTTCTCCATTCCTTTAATTAAATGGACAATGGATTGAAATGCAAAGTAATTACCTGTGATAGATGATACATCCTTAACTCTTTGGTATCCTTTCTTTAAAAAAAAAAAAAAAAAAAGCAACAGTCCAAAAACAAACTAATAGTACTCATCCTAAAACTTCCCTAAAAAAGCACCTGGGGGAGGTTGGAGAAGGGAGAGGGGGCCTGCAGAAAGAGGCCCAGCCAGTCCCTTCCTTCAGCATTCATCTCAAGGCTTTGACAGGAATTTTGGGGTTACAAAAAACACCCCATCTTGAGGACTCGCTAAGCAGAGGTGGCACCCACCATGTGGGCCTACTGCAGAAGGAATCGTTCTTTATCAGGGAAGGTCATTCCTGTTGTCTGAGCCAGCAACGTAAAGCCTGATGCACAGAGAGGTGAAGGAGAAAGAAGATACCAGGCCAACCGCACCAGTCTAATGGGTCCTGGTAATCAATGGTGTGGTGGGGTCACAGCGAGGTCACCCCCACGTTCAGCTCCTTGGACAATTCCCTCCTTGGCTGAGAGGTTAGCCTTGTGCATACATAATGGATGACAGGCCATCGAGGGCAGAGGTGTGCATGGAGGCTTGGGGGTCAGCCAGGCCAGTTTGAGTCTTGGCTGCCTTGACCTAACTTCTCCAAGCTTCCAATTACTCATCAGCACAGTGAAGATAGTGGAGCTTACCTCATGGGGCTATGGTGCAAAGTGTCTAATACATAGTAAGTACTCAATAAATGGTAGCTATTGTTGTGTTTCTCTGTAGGAAGTAAGGCTTGCTTTTAATAATTTTCACATAAAAATATATCTATTGCTGTAAAGTCTGTTTCTTAAGGAATTATAGACTCAGAAGGCTTTTTTTTTTTTAAACTTAAACATTGTCTAGTCTTTCTTTTATACTATGTCCTCAAAACTTTAAGGTAGAGATATCTTTTTCATAGATATCAGGCAGGTAGCCCTGATGCAGGGAGCCCAAGAGAACCCTCACTTTGTACTCTGGAACAATGAGTCTCAGCCACTTTGTGCAAAAACCCGATATCAACTCTGACGTTTTTAACAAACTTGTCAGGCTCAATGCTAGTTGACTTTTTGTGAATTTCTTTACCTTTGTATTACTGCCTTCAGCATATAAGTCCTGCCATATATAATACTGTAAGGAAGGAAGCCTGCTTTCAGAAGGTACATCTGCATGTGCCAAAGTGGCTTCAGGAAAAGAAGGAAGAGAGGAGACCCCACTCCATGTCCATCCAGTGTTTTAACTGGTTACGTAAAGACGAATATGAATGGAGACACCACAGACAGCTAATAGGCTCTGTAATTAGTGAGGCATCATGCAAAATGAAAACTCAGGGCCCTTCTTCAAAGATGATTAAGAATTTCAAGATAACACAACAGCATGACACCAAGAGGGGAGCCCTTGAAACCAGTCCTGGATGCAAGCCACTGTCTGCACGCTCCCAACAGCCCTGGGGTCAGCGTGGGCCTGCCCTGTCAAAGAGCTCCACGGACCAATAGGGGATTATTGTAGTTGAAACACACCTTTCTGTTTGTCAGCTGCTCAAGCACTAATGATAACTAGAAGCACTGGCTTTGGCCACATTGAAACTGGCTTTAGTTCAGAATTGAATCAAGCTAAGATTAACTCCGATTGATTAAGTCTTATCCTAATTTCTACCTAGAAGCTAACTGATGCTTTGAGCCTCAGAATAAAATGATGAACAGGTAGAGAAAATGCCATTTAACCTCTTTGAGGCAACACTGCAATACTGACATACACAAAAATGTCATTAGCCTCTGAGGGAATTTTATGGCTTTAGCCAAATTAAATATCCAAAGTGCCTTATGTCTTAAACCAAGACCCAAGTGGTTGAAGGCCCAATTAGTAAATTGACTACATTAATTATCAAGTTCAGTTTTATTACCATTGGTGAGTAGGTGATTAGGTAGTTTACTACTTTTCTAATAGTCAATCTGATTTATGGGAGATGGGTTATCAGTATTTGCTTTGGGGAGACATATGCTAAATAGAGTCCAGAAAAATACTCCAGCTCACGTTCAGAAAGACGTTGAAATATTCAACACAGTGAGCTGAATTTAAAACTTAATTATAGATATTCTGAGTAATGTAAACAAGTGATATGTACAAATGAGAAATATATGCACTATATCAAGTCTAAACATATTCAAGGGCAGGTATTTTTACTTGATTTTGTTTGGAGAAGTTCCATTTTAGCTATGACTCTTCTAAAAATGGAGAAGTTCTACTAATTTAGGGAGAAGTAAATTATATGAATTAGTCTAAGAATAATGAAAGTAAAGAAATATTAAAATAGTGCTGTCAACGTAAGTCCAATATTGTGTTCTATACCACAAACCATGAATAATGATCTATCGCATGCTTAACTCCTACGACCTTCACACTAGGAAATGCTGATATGTGTTGCCAAGGCTCCCCCATGCAATCCTTGCATCAGACCATTTAATACCAACCTTAAAGAATTTTCTCTCTCCCAGGCTGCAATTCCTCAAAGTTTAGACTTCACGTGACAACTTACCACCTGTTTTACCTTAAGAACAAAGCACCTGGTCTCTCTTTTCTGACAGCTCTGAGATGCAACTGAGTCTTTGCATTTTGAGAGTTTTAAACTCTGCTTGATTTTAGCAAGTCATGGGAACTTTCAAAATTGAGTATATATCTGAAGATGCCCCCAACTGGACAGATATGGGCTCCAAGGAAGCTTCAGTCTCTCACCGTTTAATGCCCCACCTAGAGCAAACTGGGCCGAACTGTCTAACCACTCTGGGCTCAGCAGAACCGTGAGGCCAGAGCTTTTGCAGGTCTTGCTCAGCTGTGAGAGAGTTGTTGAGTGAGAGAATTAACAAAGACAAAATGCTTGTTGAGTCCCTACTGTAGATCCGATCTACGCTATGCAGTTTTCTGATGCCTTCTCACATTTAATGTTTACTACCCTCTTGTGAGGTAGATTAGATACAGTTCAGATGACTAAGGGTCAGCAGTTTGTCTCAGGACACAATACGTGATCAAGTTGGGACTGACGCCAAAGTCTTCCGTCCCCAAGACCATGCTGACTTGATGATGCCATAGAAGACTTTGCTGAAGTGGTTTCGCCTTTGGATGTATTAGAACATCTCATCCCACTTCTGAGTTTTTAAAGTACAGCCTCTCCTGTTGTATGTGTCTAATACTGGTGATATAAAAAAAATTCACACTCAACTACGAAATCTGTTTGAGTAAGAAGAGGTTTTAACCCAATATTTTCCTAACACATTGAGCAAGTAATAGTCAAAGATCAAGGTGAAAGAAAAATGAGACTGAGGTATTGACAGCTCCTACTTGAAAGTTATCCACTGGAGGACCAAAAAGAATTATCATAAAGCAAACTAAATAAAAAATTTTCCTAACCAAGAAAAATTAAAAGCTTCAAGTTTAAAAGTCCAATTTCATACTTTCAACAACAAAGTATAAAAAGCATACATGTAACACTTGTCAAAAGCCAAATGTTTAAGACTACTATGTGAAAAGAAGTTACATTCTGATTTTCCAGAAAAGATTTGCTGTCCTTTTAAAAAGATATCCAATCATTTAGCCGAAAGACAGTTCCAAAATCAATATTAAGGCAACTACCCACCTCTGCCTACATTCTCACACACATACACTCAGCCAATGACAGTGGAAGAGAAAATAATTATTATGTAACATAATAATTAGTTGTAATTAGTTACATATCCTCACATTCTTTTTGTAGCTTAAATTACATTTTCCAGAACTCTACCTCTGAGAAAAATGGCTCTTTATTTGAGCAGGTTGCATTTCCTTCTCCCTGCCCCATTGTGTGTTTTAACATATGTGTGTATATCCATATATGTACATGTATACATATATGTACATATATACATGCATGCAATTCTCAACAATCTCAGAATAAGTGGTACACATAATTCCTCTTTAATTGTTAAAACTTCACTGTGTATTTCCCATGAACAAAAATTTTATCATAAATAACCACAAAATCAAAATCAGGAAGTAGAACATTAATATAATACTATTATCTTCATGCCATATTCCAGTTTCATCAATTGTCCCAAGAATGTCTTTTGTAACAATGACCCCATTTGGTTCAGAATCCAAACCAGAATTACACTTTGCATTTAGTTCTCATGTCTCTTTAGTCTCACTTAATCCAAATCAGCCACTCAGTCTTTCTTTCTCTTTTCTGGTCTCGACTTTTTTTTTTTTTTTTTTAAGAGAACAGGCTAATTGTTTCATGGCATGCCCCTGACCTTGCATTTGTCTGGTGTTTCCTCATGATTAGATTAGATTCGGGTTGTGCACTTTGGGCAGGGGTACCACAGAAGCGATTCTGCGTCCCCCCCACAGGATCAGATCAGGAAGCTCACACTGCTGGTTGGTCCCCTGATGGTGATGCCAACTTTGATCACTTGGTAAAGGTGGCATCTGCCAGTTTTTCCACTGTCATGTTACCATTTTCTTTATCTAATTAATGAATTATTTAGGGAGATACTTTGAAACTATCCTTTGGAGCTTTGAAAGCTGCCCCTCATCAAAATTTTAGCCACTACTTTCAGCATCAATGAACAATTCTTGCCTTATTTACAAAGTGGTGATTTTTTTAGAACTTCATCAGTTCTGATTCCATCTGCATTCATTAGTTTGATTTCTACTGTAAGGAAGAACTTTCTCTTCTCCCCCATTTGTTTGTTTGCTTATTATTAGTACAGACTGACAAATTCTTATTTTATTAATGTATTATAATCCATTAATATCTTACTTATTTTGATGTTGAAATCCATAAATACTTTAAATATGCTATTTAAAAACAAGGGCCATTTTTCAAATGTCAAGAAACTAAGACAGACTTGAATGTAAAAGACATTGCCAAGAAAGCCAACAAATTTGGTTTTGATTTCCTGTCTTCCAAAAGGAGCCAGATGTCAAGAGAGAAAACGCAGCAGAAATGTTAAGAATGAAAGAAATGAAAACTCATCACAGAATCGGGTTGTGACGAGAAAGGGCAAGCCTTGAAATGACACTCAAGTGCATGTTATTGGTGTATCTTCAGAAGATCTCCTCCTTCTTCTGCATCTCGTAATCCTGCAGGCTGTTTCAAGGGGGCGTAGTGTGCGCACACCCTTCCTCAGACCAGACCAGTCGTCACGGACATTTCCTGAGTTGCTACTGGAGATCACAGAGTTTCCATCACTGCTGCTTTCTTTAATTTAATCTTATTTAATTTAAAAAGGCATTTTGCCCAAGGACATTAGTCCGAGAAAACATACAAGACCCTGGCATTGTGCAGCTTCCTTCTGACATGACTAAAACCCTGCTTTATAAGGGAAATCATCTCGCTTGGATCAGCGCTTCAGGCCTGTCTAAGGAAATGCCACACTCACGGAGACTGCTGGATAGCTGCTCAGAGTTCTACCAAGATCTCATTAGCACACAAATACAATGGCTTAAGTTAATCCCTTAACCTTGAGAAATATGAATATCGAAGAGTAAATAATATGCATCAAATACAATGCCTAATTCTATAATACATCAAGTCACATGAAATGCTGACGTAAGTAGTTGGGGATAGTAGAGAACAGAGGAAGGCTTATGATGCCATCCCAGGCAAGACAACTAAGTGTAATTATTCATTTTTTAAAATTATTTTTCTTTTTATTAACACAGCATAAGCTTAGGTTTTTATTTTCTATTTCTAAATCAATTTTTTTATATTACGAATTTATAGCCCTGTGATTTTATTTCCAAGTTATTGTATGTTGAGTCCTTGAACTTACCATGAGGGTATTAATATTCTTGTTTCTCAAAAGTAGCACCAAAATGTTCACCACTAAAATAACTAGCATTTATTGAGCACTTACTATTTGTGAGGGACTCAGTTAAGCGTTTGCATTCATTATTTCACGTGATTCCTAAAACCACACAAGGAAGTGAATTCACATGACAACACTGAGTCTGTGAGGGGGAGGAGGAAACTGCCATGTCCCACAGCTTAGTGCATGTCCTGGGCAAGTAACCATGATTCAGTGAAATTCCTGCCAGTCTGTCTCCAAAACCTGGACAAATGTGCTATGTCCCCTTATGAGCAGGGCAGAAGAAGGGGCTCTTCCTCTCATATCAAAACCAGAAGCCTCTGATTCCAGCCCATTGTGTGATGAATGCAGGTATACTTCTAAGCCATACTAAAGAGAATTTATTCCCAGGGATGGGAATGGAATCAAGACAGCTTGAAGTGCTCAGGCTCCAAGCTTCAGATTTATCTGCGATTCATCCTTCTTCCTCCTCACCATATCCAGTTAGCCACCAAATCCTATCAATTTTGCCTCTAAACTGTCTCTCAGATATAGTGTCTCCTTTCTACTGGCATTCCTCTAGCTACACCACTCACTATTCACACCCCCGAGCTGGGTTCCCCACCTCTGCTGTCCTCCTCCCATTCATTCTTCACACCAGCAACAAGAAGGTGGTCTCATTCAGCCCTGACCATGGCACTCACCTGCTCGGAAAGCTCCAAAGGCTCCCCTTTGCTCACAACATATAACCCTGGTTTATCAGCTTGACGCCTGGAGATGGCTGCCATTGGGTCCTCACTAGCCTCTCCAGTTGACTAGTGCCCACTCCAGGCTCTCCACCCTCACTGCATGTGCACTGATACATGTCCAGTGTCCTACGCCTTCCCTCTACATTTCCGTTCCCTGCTTTTATTTAAGCTGCCCCTCTACTTGGACTATCTTTCTCCTTCCTCTTCTGCCTCTTTCCCACTCCATAATCCTCACTTCGGCCCAGCTTCCCCTTTTCAAAGATCTATCTTGTAGAAAGGAAAATAAATTATGTAACATTTACACAGTGGAGTATTTTCACTCATTCAAAATAACATCTTCAAAAGCTATTTTCAAATGTGGGAAATGATCAAAGGTAACAAAACTGTACATTATGATCTTATTTTTGTAAAAATTAGTTGATGGGAATTGTAGGTGATAGTTCATTATGGTATACCTCTACTTTTCCAGGTTTTTACACTGACCAAATAGTTTTTATTCTTTACAACCCAAAATGAAAATTAAAAAAATTATACTTAATTGTCATATTCCCAAGAAACTGAGACTCAAAGACCAAACAAGCCCGTTTTTTGTTTCCTCGGAGAATGAAAAAGACTGACTTCTAGAAACCACCAGAATGCTGCTGTGAGCTCCCATTTCAAAGAAATGGTGTGGTGTTTGTAATGGATAAATTTGAAGAGACAGCCAGTATTATTCTCATCTGTGATATATCATTTCTGCCTCTGATATAATCTTTTAAGAAAAAAAATCTACTTTGACTTCTTTTTATTTTAACTCCCTCCAACTGTATGGACACCACTTGGTAATAAAAACAGCCCCAAAACCCTGTGACTCATTATTTCACAGCGATTAATCATAAGTAATAGTCTCGTACTTCTGAGAATATAAATTAGTTATATGAAAGCAATGCCAAATTATTAAAAGCCACTGGCTGAATCCGTGACCTTCTTTGACAGCCACTGGCTTGAATGACAGCCTGAGAGATGGTGTAGCCGAAGCCTATATGGACTAATCAGCTCTGCCCTTCCATCCACCTGTTTGCTTTAACAAATAATTTTCACATTTAATAAACAGTTTCAACTTTTTTTAGAATCACTGGGCTGCCTGGATTTTGTTTGAAGCATGAAATAGCTCCTGATCTAATTACAAAAATGAGGAACGTTTATTTACAGTGTAGATCATATTCATCTGCCCCATTTTTGTAGCGAATAACATTTTATGAAACAGTACCAATATCAGAGAAAAACAAAAACAAATGATCAAAACTTGACTGTCATTAGGTCATGCTCCTGCAGCATCAGTCGACCTAGTTCTGTGTCTGTGGGTGCGTCCTCTGTTAGCCATTGGCTTTCCTTTGGAAAGCTACAGCTTTGCTCAGCTCATAGCAAAAGATGCTAATTTGATAACACTGATTCCTTTTAATACAAAGAGTGAATTGTTTTTAGACTACTGGTGATTAATGTGAGTATTGATTAGCTGATCAATAAGGCCACAGTGTCTAATTATTGATAATCCCTCTCCAGATGAAAGATTGAGTATAAGGAGTCCTAGTTACGGAGTTCAAAATATAGTGATTCAATGTGATGCCTGGTAATTGAAAGTCAAACTAATCCCATAAATTAAATCACAACAATCCATAACATTTACCTGATAAATCCTTTGCAAGCTGTATTTAACTTTCACTATTCTCGACTTTTTCCCCCTTACAAAGCCTTCTGAAAAGCACACAACTTGTTGAGAAAGGTAAAAATCATTCTAAAGTGATTTATCTTTATGAAGTAAAGAATCCAACAGGGGCACCAGTGATGGTTACATATTAAAATTATGGCTTCATCTCTGTTTCACATCATAGAATAAAGAGTAAAGAAAACATAACCATGAACACTCAAGAGAATGAAGGCTGCCCCTGTTGCTTAGGCTCACAGACCTAGAAGGGAACTCAGAGGTCATGTAAATCACCTTTCTCACTCTGCTAAAGATAGTTTAAGGGTCCTGATGATTGTCACATAGCCAGCCAGAGGGCAGGACAGGATTAAGAATCTAGGTTTGTTACAGATTGGGATCTTTCCTAGTGTGTAGAGTGTTTTTCAAGCATTAGTTTGTACCAGGGTCAAAAATTTACTCATACAGTCAACAGCAATCGTGTGCAAGAAAAATAAAGCTTTTTTGCTATTTTGCGACAGATCTTAGCTTGCCTCACAGCTCAAGCATTTCCACTGGTAATGTGGGGGCAAGGTGGGGAGACCTCACTCATGAGAGATAACTAAATCTCAGTCTCCTTTAGGTAAATGTTGATTTGGAAGTTTTCCTCCTTGGCCGTTGCTCCTTCTCGAAATGAGGTCTGAGTCTATGAGGGGATTCTGTGGCCCCACGACAGTGGGAGAGGGGAAACTCAAATCTGCATGGGTTTTTGACTGTCCACAGGAATTCACTGAAATCTGCTGGAGGTGGCTGGGCTGACGCTAGGAGGAGTTCTGTACTGGTCACTATTAGCACACAGTTGACCCTGCCTGGACTTCTCTTTTTTTTTTTCTTTCTCACTTTTTTCTTTGACACATTTGATCCATGCAAAATAATCAACATAATAGATAGGTAAGTTAGCATCATAATAAACATTCATGAAGCCACCACCAAACTTAAAAAATGAAATACAAGGGAGCACCCCCCAGAAAATGGAATTATCTTCTGGAGAGCAGGTTTCTTGTAGTACAAGCTTCCCCCGCGAGGTGAGTGTTCTAGGAACCCATCTGTATCAGTGTACCAGCTGGCGTTGTTATGAGAGGCCACGTTCAGCTTCGGTGAATTTTTTTTTAAGACTTTCAATGTGTTTGCCCATTTCATGATGGGCAATTTCCGAGTACACCTGTCCACAAGGCATTCAGTGTTCAGCAGTTTTGACTAAAAACAGCACAAAGCCCATGCCCCACCCTCTCTATTCACCCGGTCTCACCCTGGAGCGACTTTTTTTTTGTTTCCCTAGATGAAAAAAGTGCTCAAAGGGAAACATTTTGCAGATGTGGGAGTGGTAAAACAAAAAAAACAGCAGAAGCACTAAAAGGCATCAAAGTGAATGAGCTCAAAAACTTTTGAGCAGTGGAAAAAACATCTTGATAGGTGTGTTGCATCAAATGGAGAGGACTTTGAAGGTGACTGAAGTTTAAACATGTAAGAATAAATACGGTTTTTTATAAATAAATCCTTGGATTTTTGGGGTCCCCCTCATAAAATCAATTCAGCCCAAATCCTGAATGCTCCCTTCCCAGTCTCCTCCACCTGCTTCTGCCAGATGGTAATCACTCTCTTGAATTTTCTGTTTATCATTCCTTTGTTTATGAGTATGAACTTATGATGTGAGTAGACATGTCTTAAACATACACTTTTCCATTTTGTTTCTCTCTGAATATCGTAGAGTGGTTTGTAACTCCTGTGTGCTTACTTTTTTTTTTCATTCAACATTCTAAGGTTCGTCTATTCTTATCATGAATCCTTAAGCCAAAGCCCAAGT
The DNA here is from genome assembly GCA_004027475.1 of Anoura caudifer. Classification (NCBI taxonomy): domain Eukaryota; kingdom Metazoa; phylum Chordata; class Mammalia; order Chiroptera; family Phyllostomidae; genus Anoura; species Anoura caudifer. The sequence continues at coordinate 157,641 of PVKU01003030.1, read as the reverse complement.
TGGTGAGAGCAGAGTCCCTGAGGCATTCAGATTACATTTTCATCTTGACTTTGCTTCCAAAAAAAAAAAAAAACCCTCCTCTCATGACAGTGAGCTGTCTTCATCCGCCTCCCATCTGGTGAGAACACCTCCACTGTATTCTGTTTTCTGCACATGGTTTATAATAAAACTATTATTCATAAATTGATCAAACCTGGCTATATAAAGAGAAGCTTTATTAAATTTAGGAAGCCTTTTCTTTGGCAAGAAAGCCTAGCTTTTTGAACTTGTTTCCAGCTAAGACAGAAAAGCTTGTACCAATCCAACCTTTACACCAAATACAATTAGAACAACTGTATAAAGTTTTTTTTTCTTTTAATGCAGCTTTTTGAAGTCATCAAAGAACAACAGGCATCTCGAATTTGAGAAGCCAAGATCTCAGAGAAAAGAGAAAAGCATTGAGTGATCTTGACTTTCTTGCCTCCTCTCCTTGTGAGGCATTGACCGGTTTGTAAGGGGTTAGGTGGGAGTCTGAAAGTAAGCGACAGCTCCAAGCTTTCAGCAAGCAGCTCATGGAAATGGAACACGAACAGCTGGTGTTCCGAGTTCCGACTTGCCAAAGAAGCCGGGACTGGAAGGATCAAGAAAGACAGAAAGCCCAGGGATGTGAAGCTGAGGGTGTGAGCTGCTTTTTTCCCTCAAAGTGTTTGCCTATTTGCCAACTGTGCAGGTACAGAGGTGGAGAATCCAAGCAGAAAGAGCTGCAAAGGGACTGAGATGCTCAACAGAGCTATCCACCGCCCTTAATGTTAGGGAGCTAAAGATTGAAATTAAGGCCCAAGGACATTGAGGGGCCTTGGCAAAGACATGCACCTTTCAGTGTGGGGCCCTGAAGGGCTAACTGTGGGAATACAAGCACATTGGCCTTCAAAGGCACAAAATCCAGCCTTGAGACATCTCAATCTGAAACTTTAAATCCTGGTCATCGACCCTACTCTAACCACCAAGAGAGGGACAAAAATAAGACTTTCAGCAATTTCATGAGGCCAGAAAGACAAAAACTGAAGGTCAAGGTTATTAAGGCAGCCAGGACTTGAGGAGCTAAGACCCAGGAACAATGGAACCTTAGGTAAGTGAGCCTTTATATTCAGCATCACTTTTCTTCTTGAGGCATTTTCCAGTGTCTCCGCTATTTGTGTCAAGAAGCCAGTACACCAGGCAGAAAGAGCAGCAGAGAGGCTAAAAAGCTATGTCACATCTGACGAGGGGAAGAGACCTTAGAAACATTCCAAGATTTCCACTGAGACTCCTGAAGACCAAGTCCTAGTAATGAGGGCAAAGAGGAAATCAGATGTTCTTGCAAGCACTGACACCCACCCACCTTCACACCATCTCGGTCCCTGAATGCATCAAAGCAAACTGTTCCCCAGAAAAAAATTAAATTTTCTGCCCTGGCTGGTGTAGCTCAGTGGATTGAGCGCAGGCCTGTGAGCCAAAGGATCGCAGTTCGATGCCCAGTCAGGGCACATGCCTGGGTTGCAGGCCAGTTCCCAGCAAGGGACGTGCGAGAGGCAACCATACATTGATATTTCTCTCCCTCTCTCCCTCTCTCCTTCCCTTCCCTTCTAAAGATAAATAAATAAAAAAAGTAAAAAAAAGAACTTTAAAAAAATTAAATTTTCTTTAGAAAATAATATGATCCACAGCCTCCACATTTATAATATATGGCATATTTTTCAGATATAACAAATTTCTTTCATTTAAAATATCTGACATCCAAGCAAAAACTTTTTATTTATGATATCTGACACCTAATCAAAAATTACCAGCTTCACCAGGATCCAAGACAATATCCAAAATCCAAGATTGAAAAAAAGTAATATAAACAGGCCCACAGGTAGTTCAGATATTAGGGTTATTATAAATTATAAATACCTGTAGATTAAACGTCCAAAAAAATAGATGACCAAATAAATAATATCCAAGAGAACTAACTCCTTAAAGAGAATTAAATGGAAATTTTAGTTTTAAAATTACTGATATTTTACTGATATTAAGAAAGTAATAAATAGGCTTGATAGATAAGACAAAGTTTAGACATAGATTAGATATAGCAGATGTGAACAGGAAGATAAATGAGTAGAAAATGCTCAGACTGAAGCATGGTGGGAAACACTGAAGGAAAATAGAGAAAAGAGCATAAAAAGTATATGAGAGACATTGTCCAAAAATCATGTACAATTGGAACTCCAAGGAGAAGAAGAGAGAGAATATGATGGTAGCAATATTTGAAAAGATAATAGCTGAGAACTTTCCAAAAAAATAATATAAAAGAAAATGAGAGGGAGAATAATCCATCTTAAAATACTTTTTTAAAAGTAAGGAAACTAAACACAAGAAAATAAAAAGAAAGAAATAGACATAAGAGCAGAAATTGATGAAATAAAAAATATAATACAAGGTCTGTTTGGAAAAAGTCAAACCATCATTAATGTAATGAGAACAGTTGGTGACACCAGTGTAACCTGGCAACCAGAGAGAGTGGACTGGAATGCACATGCATGAACAGTGACAACTTCACTGTACCAGTCAGTGGGGTGGTAGATGCCCTTCGAGTGAGCATGTACATTGTGTGACTATTGCATTCAAAATGACTGACCGAGTAGAGCAATGAATCTGCGTCAAATTTTGTGTTAAACTTGAACATTTCTCCTCAGAAACTATTAGGATGATTCAGAAGGCTGCAGGTATAGGCAACTAGTGATTGGCAGCTTCATCACAGCACACCCACTCACATATCATATCTTGTGCAGGCATTTTTGGTGAAACATCAAATCATCCAGGTGACTTAGCCCCTATACCTCATATTTGGCACCCTGTAACTTCTGGCTTTGCCCAAAACTAAAATTACCTTTGAAAAGGAAGAGATTTCAGACCATCAATGAGATTCAGGAAAATACAACGGAGCAACTAATTGTGATTGGGAAAACTGTGGGGGTCCCAAGGTGCCTACTTTGAAGAGAGGCATCATTGTCCTATGTGCAATGTTTCTTGTATCTTCTTCAATAAATGTCTCTATTTTCCATAGTGACTGGATACTTTCATCATGACTGGATCCTTTCTGGACAGATCTCATAGACAAAATCAACTAAGTCAAAACTTCCTTCTTTGAAAAGATTAATAAATTGATAAACTACTAAAAACTAATCTTTAAAGGGAAATGACTAAATTATAAATATCAGAAATAAAAAATGGACATCACTACAGAAATTATAGATATTCAAAAGGTAGTTATATAAGATTTTGAACACCTTTTGCAAAAAATTTTAGAATTTAGTTCAAATGGATCATTTTATTGAAAACACAGCTAACCAAATATACACAAGAAGAAAGAGAAATAATCCTGTGTCTATTAAATACATTTTATGTTCAGTTTAAATCTTCCCCAAAATAGAACCCCATGTCCAAATGGCTTCATCAGTGGGTTATTTCAAACATTTAAGAAAGAAGAAACATAATATTATACCAATTCTTCCACAAAACAGGACAGAGGAAACATTCCTCATTTAATTTTATATGGCCCACAGAACCTCTTAAAGGTTAGTAAGAAAGATAATGAGCCAGTATATCTCATGAACATAGATACAAAAATCTAAACATAGTATCAGCAAATCAAATCCAGCAATAAAAAGGACAATAAATTAGAAACAAGTTTAGTTTAAATGCAAGGGTAATTTAATATTTAGAAATCAATTCATTTGTAACAATATAATTGATTACAATAACAAAAAAAGATTGCATAATTATCTTAGTAAATGAGGAAAAACCATTAGGTGAAACCCAACATTCATTGTCAATTAAAAAATAAAAACAATTAATAATGTGGAAATAGAAAAAAACTTTCCTTAGTCTGATTAAAAGATACCTTTCAAATGGTAAAGTACTGGGAACTTTTCCCTAAAGGTCAAAAATGAAAAGGAATCCCACCATTATCACTTGCTTTTAGCAATTTACTGCAGATCCCATCTAATGTAACCAGAACAGAAAAAATAAAATGCCTTTAATCATAAAGGAAGAAATAAAGCTATCATTATTTGCAGATGCTTGTGAAGCAGAAAACCAAAGGAATCTATAGATTAATCATTCGAATTAGTATGTGAATTTAGCCAGCTCTGGACACAAAGTAATTATGCAAACAATTTTATTTTTTATTCTGTAGCAATATATATTTGAAGATGAAAATTCAAAAATTATAATTTAAAATAGAATTGTTTTCCAAAAACACCAAATATCTAGCAATAAACCTAACAAAAGACAAAAAATACTTCTCCACAGAAAGCTATGAAATATTTTTGCAAGAAATTAATATAAACTTAAATAAATAGAAAGATAACTACATTTATGGCTTGGAATAGTCAATAATTTAAGGATGTCAGTTCTCCCCAAAATTAATCTATAGTTTCAATGTAATCATCACCAAAATCCCAATGGATATTTTGTGTGGAAGTTAACAAGCTGGATTTAAAAGTAATGGGGGAGTGGAATGGGGACAATTGTAACTGAACAATAAAAAAAGAGGAAAAAATTGATACAGAACCGCAAAAGGCCACAACAATCTGTAATAAGAATAGCAAATCTGGAAGACTCACATGACCATATTTTAGGACTTATTACACAGTTACATTCATAAAGAAGTCAGTGTGGTACTGGTACAGTACAGACAAACAGACTAGTGGAACAGAATAAAAGTCCAGAAACAGACTTCACAAATGCAATCGCTCTACTCATAACAAAGATGGCACTGCAATGAGGGAAGGAATCATTACTTCAATAAATAGTACTGGGTCAATTAAGCATCCATATGGAGGCAAATTAATCTTGACACTTTTCTTGGCACCATAAACAGAAAACAATTCCAGATAGATGTCAGACATAAATGAGAAAAGTAAAACAACAAAGCTTTTAAGAAATGACAGAGTAGTAACTTCACAATCTTGAGCTGAGCATGGATTTCTTAGACAAAATACAAAAGCATAAGTCATAAAGGAAAGGATTGATAACTGGCAGCAATTTTTTCATGAAAAGGTGCTATTAAGAAAGTAAAAGGACATGCCAATAGTGGAAGAGATGATTACAAGATATATATCTGACAAAGGATTTATATAAAGAAACACAAATCAACATAAAAAATAATTTTAATAGACAAAAAGATAAACCAAAGAAAACACTTGACTAAGCATTTTACAAAGGAAGATATATAAATGGCTAATAAATATATGATAAGAGGGTCAAATTCATTAACCATCAGGGAAATACAAATGAAAACCCCAGTGAGAGACCACTGTGCATGCAACAAAAAAAAAAACAAAACTAAAATGAACAATAAGTCACAATAGTTAAGCATTGGCATCTGGCATTTTCATTCACTGTATTGAAAAACAAGTTGTGCTATATTCATAAAGTGAAACACTGGACAGCGATGGAGTTGAACAAACTGATACAACACACAATAACATGGATAAATCTCAGAATCTAATTTTGAGAGCAAAAAACAACCCAGACATAAATTATCACGTACCAGATGAGTCATTTTATATTTCAAATACAGGCAAAAGAAATCTGTCATGCTAGGGCATGAGACTAGTGGTTACCTAGTGGGGAGTAACGACCGGACTAGCAGGGAGTAATGACCGGAAGGGTCAGGGAAACTCTCAGGGTGCTGGTAAGGCCCTTTACCTTGATCTGGAGAGTGGTTACACAGGTGTGTCCTTTGTGTAAAAATTCACCGAGCTGGACACATGACAGTGCATTTGTTGTCAGTATATTACGTTCAATTCAAAATTTACTTTCAAAAACTTTTATCTCTTGATACAATTATCTTAATGCAGACCAGAAGTTCTATTTTGGAATTCAAAAGCTAAACCTTGGTTCTTTCTTTCTACTTTCATTCTGTTATAACCGGTCTAAGCTTCCTAAAAGCACTGGATGCCTCTGGCTGGATAGAAGAAGAATCACATAACAGGAAGTACGAAAAGGAAAGGAATATTAATATATTTCAAAAATATTACTTATGTTACACTTTTCAAAAGCCAAGAATCAAAAAGAACAGAAACAGATATAAATTAAAACTGTGATATAATTTTTCAAGATAACAGCAAAAATTCTCCAAGACAATACCTTTTGTGATGGAGAGGATGCTTAGAAATAGACGTTCCATATTGCAATGATCCATGCTTTCGGGGGTGGGGGCGGGAGCGGGGAGGAAGAACCTGTAGCAGCCTGCTACTTGCCCTAGCAACGTCCTTCCCAGAAATAGGACTTGAATAAAAGAGGACCTGTGCAAGGAACTACCTACCAGGCCTTTCTTTGCAACTTTGTTTAAAAATGTAAAGAAATGTGGAAAAATCTTAACTGTCTAATGGTAGAGAAATTACAATATATTCATATATAAAACTGTAGAACTATATGTATTGAGAAAGAATAATTTTCATACTTTGTTATAGGTGGGTAAAAACAAGCCATTAACCATAAGTAAACACCACAGAATTCCATTTTGTGAAGATGCTTTGAAGACAAGTCCAGGGGACCAGGAGCAATTGCCTCTAGGTGGTGAAGTCATTCATTCATTGACTAATTGAGCACTCATTCTATATGACCCAATGTTTGGGAACAGGTATACAAAGATAGACACAGATTCTGCTGTTACTGTGAATAAAACTTGGAAAGAGTCACAAACCCTCACCCATCTACCCTACTAGAGGCCCCCTGAGCTGAGGCCCCTACATCATCACAGACAGAAATGAAAATGTGCACAGGGAGGAAATAAAGTCTTTTCATCCTGAAATTTCCCAACTACAATTCAAGGACATTTCCTGGGGCTGTTAGCTCAGCAAAGGTGAGACAGAACTGGTCACCTCCCGAAATGAAAATCAGAATGAAAAATACTAAATAGTTTCTAAGAACCAAGAGGTTCATAGTGTCATTTTTATTGGAGTTTAAATTTGTTTTACATGCTAAGGCAAGCCTAAAAATACAAAAAGAGCAAGCAAAGGCATAATTAAAATAAGAAACTGCATAAATTATATATGCCTGCTCATTTCATTTATTCTTAATCTGGACACCCGGTGGGGTAATATTTCTCTACCTTTAGATATGCCGGAATTAGGACCTAGCGTCTGAAAGTGGAAACATTGGAATCAGGTCATTTTTGAGCTCTGTGACTTAGGGCAAGTTACTCATCTTAGAGTCTGAGTTTCCTCATCCAGAAAATGGAAGTAATAATAGTAAATATGCTATTGCAAGGATTAAATGTAATAATGTAAAGTTCTTACGACAAGACCTAATATAAAGTTCTTAAAAACTGTTTACTATTCTTGCAGTCTAAATATAAAATATCTCCCTTCTTTAGCAGAAACATAAAGGATTTATACAAATACTTCAGGCCAAACAGATCCAAATTAAGGATTCACAAGGAGGAAAAAATGTCACCTCCCAGCACAATCTACCAGATTACATATGAAATTTGAATATAGAGCAATTAATTATTTGGTTAACTTGTCCAATTTAGATAGCCATATGAATTATTAAAGTATTTTTTCTCACAAAATATCTCTAGTCTCCTTTAAAATCATGTCCTTCATTCTCCAGTTCATATTTACCACTGGACCAGTGATTTCCTGCATCCCATGCTGCTCAGCATCCACTTATAAGCCTGTAACTCCTGTCCTATTGTGGCTTCACAGGAGCGGGATGGTGCAAAGACTGCTTGAAAGCGATGTAGACACCAAAGAGGTCATGTTTGACAATTATTTCTGCCCTGCCAGTCTCTGAGCTCATGGATTATTTACTAGGGCTTCACAATTGCTAGATCAGGTCATATCATTCTCTCTCCAGTTTTCATGGTTGGTTAGATAACTCTGTTATAGCTTCATTCATTTAAGTCACAATAATTCTATGTGCACAATGTACACAGGACAGAGCAACCCTTAAATCTCCAAAGCACCACACTGGCCCATGTAAGTTCTCGCAGCACCAGATTTATTCCTTTCTTCTGGATAATGCCCATTAGCACACACATGTGATGTAATATCTTCTGTCCTAGAAAGAAGGGAAGAAGGCAGAAGTAGATAAAGAAGATTCCCTTCTCTATAAAGAAGAAAGGAAGGGAGGGAGGGAGGAAAGAAGAGGGAGAAGTAGGAGGCTGGGAAGGAAGCAAGAAGAGAGAAAGGAAGGAATGTTGGGATCCCTTATCCCCTCTAGCTCCTCTCCATTTCTGGTTTTCTTTATAGTAAAACTCCTCCATATAACTTACTCCAGGCCTCGCTCCAGTATTTGACACCTGGTACCAAGACCTAGGTTCTAATACCAGCTCTGCTCCCTTTTAGCTTTGTAGCATTGGGCCAATCACTCTCTATCTCAAAGCAGCCTGCCTCAAGATTTTAATGAAAATAGCTATAAAGTGTTTCATAATTTAAAGTATTATTAAGATTACCAAAATTTTTTTAAAGATTTTATTTATTTTTAGAGAGAGGAAAGGGGAGGGAGAAAGAGAGGGAGAGAAACATCAAGGTGTGGTTGCCTCCTGCGCACCCCCTTCTGGGGACCTGGCCCGCAACCCAGGCATGTGCCCTAACTGGGAAGAGAACCAGCGACCCTTTGGTTTACAGGCCAGCACTCAATCCACTGAGCCACACCACCCAGGGCAGATTACCAAAACTTTTATCTCATTGTATAACAAACTGCCCCAAAACATAAAGGTTTGACAACGCAATGATGTTACTGCTCGCAACTCTGTGCGCTGCCAGTTTGGGCAGTTCTTCCACTGGTCCTGCCTGGGATCACTCACAGCCTGCCGGCATCTGTGGGTGGCTTGACTGAGGTTGCAGGGTCCAGGGTGGCTCTAGTCACATGCATTGTGGTTGGTGCTAACTCTTTGCAGGGAATCCGTCTATTCCAGTCTTTCCTCAGTCCTTGGCCTCTTGTCCTCAAATAGGGTAGAATGGACTTTTGTCATAGCGTGGTAGTCTCAGAGTTCTAGTGGATATGTTTACCTGTTCCTTGCCTGACTTCCCACTAACACATTAAGTTTCTTGTGAGTCAGGATTTAACTTGTTTTGTTTACTACTCTATCCTTAAGTCTACAGCAATGACTACAATATAAATTTATTCAGTGGATCAATAATAAATATCTAGCTTGATGGAGCATGGAATTTCCAGGTGGATGGCTAAAAATTAATTCAAGAGGTGATTCTGTGCCCTATGGGAAAGGTGAGCACAGACAGAAAGATGTGAAAAAATTGTGGAGTATGTGTTCACTTCCTACTTCCCTGAGCTCTGACTCTGCAAGGAGGAGAGAATCTCCTTGGAGGTTCTATTAGGGAATGTGACAGTTTGCCTGTGGACATAGCTCATGGCCTGTGGATCTGTGCAGGCTTCAGAGGTACCCCAGGTGCCCTTACACAGGCACCATCTTTTTCTCTCATCCTTCCTCATAATTCCATCCCCCTCCTTCTATTCCCAACATTACTGACTCAATATTGGCTTTTTGTTCACCTGGAACAGTAAATCTGGGGAGTTTTGCAGCTCACTGGACCTTCTGCCCATGAACTAGAGGGAACCATGTGAGTCTGGAACCTCGAAAAAAAGAATCATCCTATATACATAAACCCATCTTTCAAGTGAGAGGAAAATCATCATCTTGTTAGTCTTCTCTCCCCAACAAATGTAAAAAGCCTGGTTTGAAGGCAACCGAGCAGAAAGAAATTCCTGAAAAATCAGCACTAGGAAATTTCCCCTTCTCTTGGCTCAGTCACTGGTTATTGACAACTCTAGGTGATCTTTAGTAAATAAAGGTAAGATTCTGAATGATTAGCATTCATTCAGAGAGATGAGAAACAGAAGTTGGCCATTCACATCATCTTCATCTCTTCTTTCTCTCATCAATGATCATGGAATGAATATATCAGGAAGAAAAACTAGATTGAAAAAGAAGGGAAATTATTTATTGGAGTTCTTCTGAATGTATTCTATCTTCTCTTTCTTTCTCATTCCAACATGCTCAAGTAACACTGCTAAATTTTCAGATGAACAGTAGTATATAACATAAAATATTGTCCACAACAAATTCCTCCATTTGTGATCATGTATACAAATGATTTCATGTAAATTTGTACATGTTCATTTGCACTCAGTAGATGGTAAATAAATGTAGAAATAGATGCTAAAAAAAAATTCACCAAATTTAAGAGAAGCTCTTTTGTTGAAGTGAAATAACAAAATCAGATTTTTTTCATTTCTTTATTTCTGTTTTATTTTTAAGTATATTTTATTGATTATGCTATTATAGTTGTCCCATCTTTTCTCGCCTTCATTCCTCTCCACCCTGCACACCCCCACCCTCCAGCATGCCTCGCCCCCACCCTCAGTTCATGTCCATGGGTCGTTCTTATAAGTTCTTTGGCTTCTCCATTTCCTACACTATTCTTAACCTCCCCTTGTCCATTTTGTACCTACCATTTATGCTTCTTATTCCCTGTACCTTTCTTTTCTCCATTCTCCCCTCTCCATCTCCATGTGATCTCCATTTCTGTGATTCTGTTCCTGTTCTAGCTGTTTGCTTAGTTTGTTTTTGTTTTTGCTTTTGATTCAGTTTTAATATTTGTGAGTTTGTTGTCATTTTACTGTTCATATTTTTAATCTTCTTCTTTTTCCTAGATAAGTCCCTTTAACACATCATATAATAAGGGCTTGGTGACCATGAACTCCTTTAACTTGACCTTATCTGGGAAGCAATTTATCTGCCCTTCCATTCTAAATGACAGCTTTGCCATACAGAGTAATCTTGGATGTAGGTCCATGACTTCAAACATTTCTTTCCAACCCTTTGTTGCCAGTAAGGTCTCTTTTGAGAAATCAGCTGATGGTCTTATGGGAACTCCTTTGTAGGTAACTCTTTCCTTTTCTCTTGCTGCTTGTCAGATTCTCTCCTTCTCTTTAAACTTGGGTAATGCAATTATGATGTGCCTTGGTGTATGCTTCCTTGGGTCCAGCTTTTTGGGGACTCTCTGAGTTTCCTGGACTTCCTGGAAGTCTATTTCCTTTGCCAGATTGGGGAAGTTCTCCTTCATTTTTTCAAATAAGCTTTCAATGTCTTACTCTTCTTGTTCTCCTTCTGGTACCCCTATGATTCAGATGTTGGGATATTTAACGTTGTCCCAGAGGTTCCTAAGCCTCTCCTCATTTTTTAAATTTCTTCTTTCTTCATTCTGTTCTGATTGAATTTTTATTTCTTCCTTCTGCTCCAAATCATTGATTTGAGTCCTGGTTCCCTTCCCTTCACTGTTGGTTCCCTGTATATTTTTCTTTATTTCACTTTGTACAGCCTTTACTACTTTGCAACCATACTCAACTAATTCTGTGAGCATCCTGATTACCAGTGTTTTGAACTCTGCATCTGATGTGTTGTCTGTCCCCTCAACACTTAGCTCTATTTTTTTGGAGTTTTGATCTGTTCCTTCATTTGGGCCATATTTCTTTGTCTCCATACCTATAACATTGTAAGGGGTGGAGCCTTAGGTATTCACCAGGGAGGAGCAACCCAGGTGGCTGTGTTGTGGCACTGTATGTAGGGTAATGGTCCAAGAGGGAACAATGCCACTTGCTCAGCTCCTGGCCGGCTTTCAGTCACTTCCTCTACCACCCACAAGTAAATAGGGCCCTTCAGGTGCTGATTACCAGGTGGGTGGGATTGCGTATGTTCTAGGACCCTGTAGGTCTCTCCAATGAACTCTTCCATGAAGCGGGGAGTTTCTCCCACCACCACAACCCCCACAGGTTTTTACCACCAGAAGTTTTGAGGCTTTGTTTCCCACATGCTGGAACCCTGGGTTGTTTGGTCTGTCTTGCTCCCCAGTTGCTCCTCCCTATTTATCCACACACAAATGTGGGACCACCTGGTAAACCAGCCACTGCCTCACCCACCCCATCTTCCAGCTGCCACCTTGCTGCATGTCCCCTCTGCCCCAGCTGCCCATCTTCACCCCTCCTATCAGTCTAGATGAATGTTTCTTCTTTAACTCCTCAGTTGTTGGACTTCCATACAGTTCAATTTTCTGGCAGTTCTGGGTGTTTTTGTTTTTAAATGTGTTGTTATCTTTCTTCTGGTTGTGTAAGGAGGCAAAGTGTATCTACCTATGCCTTCATCTTGGCCAGAAGTCCAGAATCGGATTTTAGACAGTTATTGTTCTAAGATAAAAAAATTAATAGACAAACTCTCTAAACTAATTAAAATTCAGCTTTAATTGATCAGTATCTCATTTGACAGTCAATTTATTCCAACAACATTTTATTGCATTCTACTGTTCACTGAACTAATTACTCAAATTTTAAGTGCTCAGAATTAGTTACTTTCAAAGACAGAAAATGAGAGACAAGAAGATGTGGTTCCCAAAAAAGCCCAATAGTTGGGGAACCCCAAGCCACATCTAAGGTAGCCAGGATCAATCTAAGTCATTGTACATGAACTTAAACTCCAAAATTAAACCTTTGTTACCATTTTCAATTCATCCTATTTTAGTACAATAATAGCTGTCAAAATCCTTTTTCTGGTGGTTACTCACTGATAAAATCTTAGAGATAACTGATGCCAGAAGTTTCAAGGCAAATAAAAGGGCTACCTTATAACCCTGTTTAAAAACTCACAGGTCTTGTCAACCTGCAGAAAGTTTCATATGAAAATATTATGAAGTTTGAGTTGGGTTGTTGATGTAGTCATACATTGGAGGGTAAATTCCTAAACTTTTGAAGCTAATGTCATGGAGAGCAATTAGGTTCCTAATTCTTGGTGTCATAAAGTCCTGAACAAACTTTGGATCCAGGAAAATAAATTTCATTAATTATATTTTATGAAAAACCACTTCATCTTTATCAGGATTCAAAATCATCTCTTTTAATGGATCTGAGTCTATTTGCAGTTGCTAAATAACATCGTCTTCCTTCATTCCACGCATTTATTAAATTCCTCTTCTGTGTCAAACAGCCTGCTCAGCTTTGCATAATGCTTTACCGTGCATACAGATGCATCATTTCATTTCATTTCATTTCCTAACGGCCCTTGGGGGCTACTGTTATTATTATTTCTACTTTACAGTCAAACAAACAGAGACTTGGAGAACTTAAATGCTCAAGATCAGTAAATTAAAAATGGGGCTTGTTCTTAGCCCACAATTTTCCCATGGAATTTGATATCTTGCTTAAAACTATGTAAGTACTAAATCCTATAATAAAATCTTCACCAGATTTTAAGTCTCCATAATACAGATTTTTCCAAGTTCCTTTCTACCAATCAAAGCCCAAGACATTCCATAACAAAACCACAACCCTTCATAGCACGGTTTTTTGAGCTGTCCTTCTCTAAGTGAGACATGTTATTTTGAGCAGTCTCATGTGATGAAAGAGATAATGGGCTTTTTGGGCGGTAATAAAAACAAAATCACTACTTTGACAGTAAGTAAAATAGAAATTGAAACTTTAAAAAAATAGGATTTTCTGATTTCACAAATGAGCTGTCAAGAAACTTTGGGTTTAACTTCTCAGTGTTATTTTCTCTGTCACTTAAAATAATAACATGCCAATTTATGAAGTCCTTTGGGCTCATTTTAACATGTTAATGAACAACTCAAATTCTATTTGAAAACTTAGACTTTCATATACAGGATCAAAACCAGGGAAATATGGGAAGGGGGTATTCTGATCTGTGTAGGTCCTCTACCCAAGACAGCAGGCTAGGATAGGCTGAAGGGAGGCCCAGCCAACAGGGACTTCAGGAGCTCAGAGGGGAGTTAGGTTCTTTAAGATTACAGTCAATTAGGAAAGCCTGGGTGTTTGAGGCAGAGCATCCCTGGGGAAAAGTTTTTTAGTTGTATGGGGTGTTGTTGTTGTTGTTGTTGTTATTGTTGTTAGTGGAGATCAAAATGACACGTGGCCACCCAGCAGATAGATACCAAGAGAGAAGACCTGAGGGAGAGAGAGTCAGTCAGAAAAGCCTGTCTGACAGATTTGACAAATAAATGAGTAGAGCACAATGGCCAACAAAGGGAAAGAACCACCGGCAACCCTGGAGCAGAAGACTACCAAGAAAAGTAAAGAATGAAACAGTTGACCCTATTTTTCAAGGTGGGAAGCTAGCCTGCCACAGTTTCCTAGGTGCTGGCAGGAGACACAAGGCTTCTGGGTCAGAGATGAAAGATTTTATACTCAGAGCACAACAAACAACACACAAACAGCATGACCATCAGCATATTTACATCAATTCCCCTCGCTCCCAAGGGCCCCAGGGCAATGTGGATGGATGCCCCCCCCCCCCCCCCAAAAAAAACCCTGCACATGCAGTAGGTTACATTATGGGAAAGGAACCTCAACCTTAGGGAATATGAAATTTTTACATGGAGGACTAAGCATGCTGGCCCTTTGTATGAGGAAGACACCATCTATATCTTCCAAAGCTTTACACTATATAAATATTTTGAAAAGAAAGTCTGGAACAAAGGGCAATCAGTGCCTCTGTTGCAAGACATGTAGAAATGCAAGAGATTCAAGAGAATCGTCTCTTTCAAAAAAGAGCTGCCTCCTGGGTGGTTCTACATCCAGTAACTCAGCTGTGGTCATTTAAAAAAAACAACTGTGACTCAATCATAATTTATTTTATGAAAAATTGGACAAAGAGGGAAGAATCTGTGCTATGTTGGGCTCTCCAAAAGCAGACTTTGAGATGATTCACCCCAGGACAATCCAGTAAAGGAACAGGGTAAGCAACAAAGAAGGGGACATTTCAGGTAAAGTTCTCTGACAGCAAGCCTGATCCTGACAGAAAACTATGGAGTTTAGAGCATGCTTCAAAGTCTGACCTGGGAAAAGGATCTGGGCTGTCATATTTCTGTCCTTTATAGTCATTGGCTAAGGCTACCACCAGCGGACATGAACTCCCAGGCACTTACAGCTCTGTATACTTGCAGGTAAAGAAGCCCCAATACCCTGCAAGCAGGTTCCTTAGGGAGAGGCCCAGACAAGGGTTATATGAAGCCAGGGTAGAGGCACACAGAAAGGGTGTAGGGATCTGAAGTGATCTAATCCCTACATCCAGGTACCAACCAGTACATCTCACATTATGTCCACTTCATACTGTTATAGTTTTTCTTCAAAATGCTGGGTGGTCAAAATTTCTGGGAAAAACTTACAAGAGGAGGGAGGGTTAGAGGGATGAGTAAAAGCCCATTGCTGCAATTAATCTCAAGTTCATAACTAGTATTCATTATCTCATTCCTCTACCACCCACTCTAGAGTTCACTTATCATCGCTAGCACTGCTGCTAGTCTAGGCAGCTTGCCTGGTATAATGAACAAGACCTTCATCCCTGAGCGATCTGAGTCCAGTCACAACTCTCATATCAGGCTGTGGTTGCTGTAATTGCTCCTTCACAGTTAAAAATAACCATGGAGCACCAAGACAGGCCCAGCGGAACCCTAGATCTCTAGCCATTATGTAGTAGCAGCCCTACATCTTCATGATGTTCAGGATCAATTATCCCTGCCAGTAGGATAGCTGCTTTCTTTTCCACTCTCACAAGGAGCCTTAAATGACCAGGTGGGAGTCATACCTTTATTGGAAATGCAATTCTTACTGTGACTCATGTAGGAAGAATCCCTCTCTGGGAACCACAGGACCTCTAAACACATGAAACCAAAAGTTGTGTGGCCATTAGCACATGAACCCACTTACTTTCCTGTAAGTGAACCCACTTCCTTTCTTGGGGCTGAGCTTTAAACTCACAGGCACTTTCAGCAGTCCAAGGGTAGACTTTCTAAGAAGAGACACAGGTTCAGGTCATTGGATGAAGGAAGGGGAGAGGTACAGAAAAAGAGTAAAAGAGGGCCAAGGGGATGTGGGGAGAGAGCTAACAATGGTTGCTGTGGAAGCAAACAAGGTATCAGGCAAGTTGCCATTTCAAGGAGCTTGTGATTTTCTGGTCATTCAACAATGAGAACCTACTACATGCCCAGCACAGTGCTAGGTGCTGATGGCATATAGATAAATACCATTCAGTCCTTTCACCCACAGAGTTCACAGTTCAATGTGGAAGATAGGCGAGTCGACCAACATTTGATATTTTGGTGATTAGGAACACAAGAGCATAGTAAAGAGTGACTGAGTCAAAAAAAGACTTCACAAAGGGGGTGGCTCAATTTGTTTGTTTGTTTGTTTGTTTAGAAAAGAAGTGCAAATAGATTTGGTGGGGTGAGCAGTGGGGGAGGGAATCTCAGTAAACACTGGTAGAATGTCTGGGAGGGAAAGTGGCTGAAAAAGGATGCACTATCAGTTAGATCATCACCGTGTGTAGATAGAGCCTAACTCTGCTGAGGAACTGTGGGAGCCAGCATTGAACATACACCTCAATGTCCTCCCACCGAGGGGCCAAGGGAGCTGGGCTATTCGTACACCAAATCCTGTTGGACATTATTTGAGGGCTGCTCCCATGTGGACATTAATTTCCCAGCATTTCTGACCTGTCCTGTGTAGGGGTAGAGCAGGCTGTGGTCCCAAAAAATACTCTCAGAAAAAGAGTCACAGTGCCGGCGGTTGGAAGGTGGGGCTTGAGAACACTGAAATTTTAAAGGTTAAAGAGAGAATAGATGGAGCACCCTTTTAAGTGGCTGCATTAACTGAGGTGGTTTCTTAACTAGGTCTGAAAGATTGATAAGAGTTTGCCAGCCTAAATATGTCTTAGTTCTGGTTGCCATAACAAAGTACAATAGACTGAATAGCTCATCAAAAGTAGAAACTTATTTCTCACAGTTGTGGAGGCTGGAAGTCCAAGATCAGGGTGCCAGCATGGGTGGGTTCTGCTGAGAACCTTCTTCCAGGTTGTAGATGGCCTACATCTCATTCCTCATGTGGTTGAGGGGAGAGAGAGACAGAGAAAGAGAGAGACAGAGAGCTCTTTTGTGAACCTTATATGGGCACTTACCTCATTCAGGAGAGCTCTACCCTTGTGACCTCATATAAACCTGATTACCTCCCAAAGGCCCAGCCTCCTAATACTATTACATTAAGGATTGGCTTTAACATGTGAATTCAGGGTGGGGGAGTGGCCACAAACATCCAGTCCATAACTGGTGAGGAGTATCTATCCAAACCCAAAATACACACCTATGGCCCCTTTTGGAAGTGTGACCAGGCAGGTGAGCAAGGTCGCAGTTTAGGCTGTGGCATACTCTCAACTTCTGATGGGAGTTCAGGTCTTCCTCTCTCATCCCTAATTCTGTCACACAGAAGGTAAAGCATGAGTTAGGGTCAAGGGTTCTTTGGGACCCTGATACCAATGCATAAGGCATTCAGTGGAAGGTATGAAGGGTTAAATGCTGTTACTACATTTAATTTTTTTTAATGGTAATGACATTGGTCATTTGTTTGTTTTTTTTTTTAATAATAGCCATTCTAACAGGTACAATGTGATATCTCATTACAGTTTTGATTTGCATTTTCCTGGTAAGTGATGATGTTAAGCATCTTTTCCTTTACCTATTGGTCATCTGTATGTCTTCTTTAGAAAATGTCTATTCAGATCTTCTGCTTATTTGCTTTTTGAATTCATTTTTTGCTATTGAGTTATATTAGTTCTTTATATATTTTGGATATTAGCCCCTCATCAGACATATGATTTGCAATTATTTTCTCCTATTCAGTTGGCTGCCTTTTCATTTTGCTGATGGTTTCAGCAAGTTTTACTTGTTTATTTTTACTTTTGTTGCCCTTTCTTTTGGTGTCAGATTCAAAAATCATTACCAAGACCTATGTCAGGGGGCTTACTGATTCTGTTTTGTTCTAGCAATTTTATGGTTTCAGGTATTACATTCAAGTCTTTGATCCATTTTGAGTTAACTTGAAGGCAGTAAGACAGTGGTCCAGTTTCATTATTCTGCATGTGGCTGGCCAGTTTTCCCAATGTCATCTACTAAAGAAACTGTCCTTTTACCTATTTTCTTATTCTTTCTTCCTTTGCTGTAAATTAATTGATCATATATGTATGGGTTTATTTCTGGGCTCCCTATTCTGTTCCATTTGTTTATATTTTATGCCAAAACCATATTCTTTTAATTACTATAGCTTTGTAATACAGTCTGTAATATAGGAGTGTGGTGCTTCCAGCTTTGTTCTTCTGTCTCAAGATTAGTTTGACTATTCAGGGTCTTTTGCAATTCTATACAAATTTTAGGATTGTTTGTTCTATTTCTGTGAAAATTTCCATTGGAATTTTTATAGGAATTGAATTGAATATCATTTGTGACAATCCATCTCTTGGTGTTTCCACTTCTAGGGTTCTCTCCCTATTGTTTTTTCTTATTCCTGCTTTGAGCTTTGATGATAAGATGGGGATCTCCAAACCTTAAGGCCAAGTAGGAGTCAAGGGAACCACAACAAAAGGAACCCTCAAACTTCTCTGGAGCCCCTCAAAGAAGGGACTAAGCTGGACTATATAGAAATTGAAAAGACTCTGGCCCAGGTTTTAAACTAAAATCAGTATGCTTTGAGCTCTTTATTAAACTTCATTAAATTCACACTAATATTGCCCCACATGTTCACATCAAATATCAACCAGGATTCTAGCCAAAATCAGATGGCTCATAGAGGCAGTATGCATTGGGAGCAAACAAGGCCATTGTGCCTTTACTGTAGGCAAAAGTAATTCTAAGCACTAAGATTTTCCTACAACCAGTGTAACAGTCAGAAAGAAAAATGCCCGAGCCAAAGAACACATACCTACTAAACCCCATCAACCTCACCATAGGGCACAATTTCAGGGGTGCAGACAAAATACCTTCCCTGGCCACAAATTGTAACCTGAAGTTTCACAATTCCTTTGTCCACAGAAGCACAGCTCTGTAAGCCTTACTTGAAATTTGTGCCTCAACAAAAATGGGCTTATTGAATTTGGATAAACCGATGTTTACAGTCAACATTTTCAGCAAATATTTATTATCTGCTATGTGCCAGATATGCACTCTGAGCTAATTATTAAATGGCTGACAAAAGAGGTATGCAAATTACTCTGATGGTCTTCAGACTAGAGATAAATAATTAACAAACAAAGGGATGTTAACAAATTGTAAGTGTTATAAAGAATAAGTATAGAATGTTATGAGTGATATCAGCAGTGCATAAAAGGAGGTAGTCTTCTCCATGGGGGTGATCAGGTAAGGCCTCCCTGAGACCTGAAGGGTCAGTAGGGGTTCACTAAACCTCAAGCTGGGAAAAAAATATTCACTGCTTATGCAACATACAAGCAAGAGAGAGCTTTGGGCATTTGAGGAACGGAAAAGACCAATGTGGCAGAGAAACAATGAGCAAAAGGAGACAGGCTAGGTAGGACTGGCTATGGTAGAAGCAGGATTTGTTCCAAGTGCATTGTAAAGCTTCAAGAGAATGGTGATTCAATTTAGGTGGGTTTTAAAAAAACAAAAACAAACAAACAAAAAAACATCTTCTGGCTGCTGGTTAGAGAATGGATTTAAAAGGGGGGACAAGTAGGCATGAAAGGGCTGGAGGGGAAGGCCAGTCCTCCCTAAATCTGTTCAAAGACAAGTTATCACTGCTTCACCCATTTGCCTGAGGTTGGTCACACCAAGAGAGAGTGTGAGTGGGACCAGAGGCAGCCCCTTTGTTTGTTGCCATTTCCATTGTAGACTTGGAATCAAACTGGGAGTCAAACGTGCAGAGGCAATGCCAGAATCACCCATTTAGAAATGAATGAATGAGACTTGACCAAATACACACTACTTTATTACTCACAAATTAATCTCTGAACATATTTGGATTAGGCAATGGGGAGAAGGGGTGCTATTAATGCAACCAGAATTAGGAAATGGTTTTGACTTTAGCAATTGTCCCACACTTGGTACAACATAAATTATCAATAAAGTGTTTTTCCACTGGGAGATTGTGTTTTACATATACAAAACTCATAATTTGTGTTTATTGAAAAGATTTAGACACTGGAATGTTATTTATGTTTTTAATTTGTCTGCACCAGTAAATAACATTCCACTTAGCAAGCAGTTCCTGGGCAGAGATTTACTTCTGAAATACAGTATCCACTACCTGCTCTGGCCACCTGCACGCTTGGTGCTGTTGATCCATAAAACCGTAATCAATGTGTTCAATAAATATTTACAGACTAGATGAATGAATGAGTGAATCCTTGTATCTTTTCTATTTACCAGAAGAATCATCCCAATACAGAACTTGCTTCACAGTCTGTTACGCCATTTAATTAACATTGGAACCCCTTTGTATTTCATGACTTTTATTTCACTGTGACTCTTTTGCCCATTTGTCATTTTTAATATCATTGTACATTCAATATGCATTTTTCAAATTACAGTTTTCCTAATTTATAAGGCATTTTTATTATACACCAGCATTCACTGAGGAAGCTCCTTAGAAAATTGATTTGTACTAATTTCCTCTCAAAAGCCTTATTTGTAAAAAGGCAAAAGGTGTGTAAAATGCACTTTCAGGTCCTGAGAGCAGCTACAAGGGATGAACAAGGTAAAGCCCCATTTCAAACACCTTTAAACTAGGACACAACCTAGTTGGTAACTAAAGCTCATTGATTTTTGCCCATTAGTATTTCTCTAAACCATCGTTGTAGCCACGGCTCACCCCTTCACTTGCCCAGATTATTGCAATAGTCTTCTGTCACTTTAAAAAGAAAGCTGTTTTTTCTTTTCTTCCCTCTTCCCTTCACTTAAGACTAAAATATATTTTGAGAAAAGGCAATATCATCAATCCAGGACATAGAGATTTTAATAAATGGGCTTTTGACATGTTACATCATAAATGAACCTTCCAAGCTCATAAGTGGTCCTTTGACGGGATGCATCACGTCAATCTATAGTGCAGAGCCTTTCCTGATTTAATCCATAATTCATATAGTAATGGACCCTGTAACTTCCATTGCTTTCTTTCTCCTAGAGAGAGCAACTCTGCTGGTGCGAGTTGAGACTGATCAGTTGGTGCAGTGTGGCTGAAACTGTGCAGCGTCCTCTGCACCGGCCAGTCGGTGGACCCTCACCCAGAGTTCCTCAAACTCAGGTCATTATTGGACCACTGTACTACTTTGGCAGTGCCCACTTACCTTTTGTCCTCTTAACTGTTTAATCTTTAAAAATCAAACAATTTCTCAATTGCCTTGTAATTTCATATTACCACCACAAACAGAAATCCAGTATCAAGTTTTATTAAACAAAGCTTGCCCAATTCCATCAAGGGCCCTAGTTCATTCACATAGTAGCAGCAGAAAGAGAACCACAATTTGGGAAAGATTCAACTAGCCAACTCAATCACCTCCACCGATCAGGAGGGGGGATGGGGAATTACAATACAACATTAGAGTCAATTCAAGACTGGCTTGACTTAGCATAAATAATCTAAAATTAAATTGGGCATGTGACTTGAATATCACAAGGGTCTCCTGTGAGTCCCATGGTATCCGTGTTGGCCAGACCTCCCAGGCTAGTCTGCGCTTGGAAGCATTTGTTTCATTGTCTGCTTTTTAATAGAATCAGATGGCTTTCTTGAAAAATTGAAATCCTGGGAGGATCGGGGGAAGAATAAGGGGAGAAAAAAATGATTTTTTGGCAAATAGTATTTAAGATATGGAAAAAGTAGGGAAACACAAAGATACAGCAAGGGATCGTAAAAGCGGAGCCCCTGCCGCCAGAAGACAACCGGATAGCAATCACACTCTGCTCTCCCAGAGCAGTTTCGGCCTATTGCACAGACACAAACCTGGCAATGCTGTTCACACGGAGTGAGGAATATAAAAACTTCTAAAATGCTCACTGCTCTTAACTATGCAAACTAAATTTAAAAAGCACACTTCTTTTTGAAGAGAGAAGTATTCTTTTGTTTGAAAGGTCTGGGAAGATTCAGATTAAATTTCATATTGCATTATTTTTTTAATTTTGATGCTTTGGAATAATGTTAAATAAAGATGATGTTGATTATGACAAAGATAATAACAACAGTTTCTGGTATTGTATAACTTTACATAACTCCAGTTCCTTTTATTGATGAATATCAGTCCACTCAACAGAGGTTTCAATTTAACCCATATCTCCTTGACTAGCCAAATTTCATTCTTTTTGTGTTGTTGATATTTCTCTCATTCATTCTTCTACCTAGAATATGTTTGCTCTTCCAACTATATTTGCTGTTGGAAGAATAGCAGACAAACGCATTCACACACCTTACCTTACATATCTCATGCCAAATGACCTGTAGTATTCCAAGCTTTAAGCTATGGTCTTTCTCTAGACACTCAGACTTCCTCTGGGCCAGTCACCTACAAAAGAATGAAAGGAGGACTTAGTGCAGCACTCTGCATCTCAGGCACCACCACATGGACGCCAAGAGTGGGCGGCCTCTGCCAAACTTGGGCCCGTGCACCCAGTTACAGCCTTCATATTACTTCTGTCATTTCTGAGCTATGTGGCTCACAAATTAGTCCTAGACCATTTGTTTTTTTGTTTGCACTTCTGATGGAATTCAATGAGGAGAACCCCAGTGTAACCACTGACAGCTCCTTTGCCACCGAACATCCTTGAATCCTGTTTAGAGAACGTTTTTCCATGTGACTCAGAATAATCTTCTAGAATAAAGTGTCCTATGAATAATATTATTTCAAATTGAGGCAACTTATGGAGCTCATTTTTGGATTAGTAGTTAAAATGTCTCATAATATAATTAGTGCCTTGAATTATAGACCTTGCTTTGACTGAAAGAATGGGAAAATCTTTACTGGAAGTAATTCCAGTAACCATATCTAGACAAAAAAAGACTCATTGAAGAGATATTTTTCATGCTTCTTTTATCCAAAAGAAACTTATTACCATGGGATTTCACTTAAGAAATTATTAATAAAGAAGTTCAATACTCGATTATACCAAAATGGCATGTACTTCGGTCGAATCAAATCAGCACGTGTTTGAGTGCATGCTTCTATGAGCCACTAACTGAGACAGTGGGAAAGAGAGAAAGATGTGTAATAATACAGGATGGCTGCCCTCAAGCTATTGATAGATTAAGTTTGCTGGATAAAATACAGGATGCCCAGTTGAATTTGAATTTCACATAACCAATGAATCATTTTTTAGTATAAGTATGTCCCATGCAATATTCACAACATATATAATTATTACATTGCTCATTGTTTATCTGAATCAAATTCAACTGAGTGCCCTGTGCTTTTATTTTCTAAATCTGAAAACCCTGCCTAGAGCAGAAAGTCATTTAGTAAATAGTTACTGAGTGCCCACTGTGTGCTAGTGACTATTCTTGATGCCAAATGGTAAAAAAATAAAAATTAAAAAAAAGTCATACAAAAGTCCCTGCTATTGTGGACTTAAGAGTCTAACAATAAGTAAGAAAATGGATGATCACAAATACATGCTATGTAGTAAAAATACACACTCTGAAGGCAGTGAGAAGGGAGCCGTATAGTGAACAACATCGGATGGGTGAACATCAACGTTACGTAAAGTTGTCACCTCAAGAGGAAGAAGCACTAGCCAGGAGGAGATCACAGCGAAAGCCTTCCGGTTGAGCACATCTGTGTGTGAAGGCTCTAACGTAGGAAGAAGTTTATCAAAATTCAGTGTTGCACAGTCTTCATTTCCTTTCATGACTGTTTTGTACAGCACAGGATAGATGTCTCCCTAGCACCTCCCAGTCATTGACGCAACAAAAAATTCTCTCACTTATTTCCAGTCCTCCCTTTTCCCCGCTGGCACTAAAAATCACTGAGTAAGAGAAACCTGGGACCAATGACCCCAAGCAGTTTAGGCCATGCTATGGGATCAAGCTTTAAATGGGTGATTAAAGAAAAATCCTCTCAGTAATTAAGAGACAAGAATCAAAGGAGAAATGAGGCCACTACAGCGCTGGTTATCAGCCAAGTTCATGTTCTAGGCAGCTAGTGCTCCGAGGCCAGAAGTTGACAAGCTCACAGTTGGCTCCATGCCTTGGGAAGGTCATCCTGAGAATGAGAACTCAAGACCTGAAGGATACGTCCACACAAAAAAGAGGAGCAGAGAAAACAGGCCACCACCAGTTGTAGTAAATGGTGGGAGCCCAGGCTCATAGAATGTATATCCACCTTGGGGGCTAAAACACACCGAGAAAGCCCTTTGTTCAACTTATGAACATGGCGTGGTATTCTGGCTGGCATGAGGCTGGTGCTTCATGGGTCCCCAAAGTGAAGACAGGGAAGCAGAGCCATGTACCCTCTCTCCCCAGACGAAGCTAGGAAGCACTTCACTACGGGATGTAAGTAGCAAGCACTACAAGCCTGCTTTACTAGGTCCATCATTAAAGCCCAGATGTGTTGAAGAGGGATGTGATGCAGTTTGGATAGGACGTCTTCCTTTATGACAAGATTTGCCAAGAGGTGCACTGACACAAGAGCATGAGGCACTCAAAGAGGTCACCCAGATGACCTCTTTGCTCCTGCTGCTCTCCATGTACCCTGGTCTGCTCACATCACTGGCTACCAGCCCAAACACATCTCACACATTTGCACACATTGTTCTGTAGGCCTACAAGATCTTTTTCCATTGGTGCACCTGAAAAACTCCTATTCATCCTTCGAAGCTCAACTCAAATATTCCCCTCTCTGTGACATCTTCCTTGCTGCTTGAGCCCCACCTCCTAGCACACCACCTCCAGGCCCTGACAGGCACACCCACGCAGGCATGAACCCGTGGCCTCCTCAGGGCCTAGCATAACATTTTACATATTCGTCTAGTGTAACAACCCATCTTTCTGTATTACCCAGTTAGCTGGTTACATCCTTCCTTCACTTAACTGTGAGCTCCTTACAGATTAAAACAATTTATCCTGATCCTTCATTAACACATAACAAAACATATAATATGTGCTCAATTAATATAGCAAGAAAGGGAGATCCAGAGAAAAGATAAAAAGAAGAGAAAGGAAATGGAAATGGGGGGAGGATAACTTTCTTACTGACTTGAGTGTATTATTGAAAATCAGAAAAATGTTAAAGAAACCTAACTTAAAGAACATATTGTCATTTAAAGGAATGGACAATTTGTATGAACACTCCTTTTTAATGGGCAAGAAATGTGTGGCCGATGACTAGTCAGGGATTCTCCACCTAGAAATGAGTCTATATCAGTGACCGCTCTGGAGAGAATATGGAAGGGAAGAGGAAAGTTTCTCTTTCACACGAATTTGAGGAATACATGCACATCTCAGCACACACAAGTATCGGTTAGTCTCTGGAGCAAACTCCAATAAAATTCATATTTGTTCTGTAAAGAAATTATAACAAATTCTTAATATTCATGTACTTCATGTTTATTTTTAAATCATAAGATACCCACTCTTTTGAGCAACACTGTTTTTTATCTATTTCTGATTTTTGGGGGGAGGGGGCTAGCTATGTTCTGTTATTATCAAGATAAGGAGTTAAAAGAAAACTAAGGAAAAATGTAGTGTAAAATCTAGTATAAAAATTTTATTTTTGCTACCAATTAAACATTGGGTTGTGTCATAAAATATCACACAGAGCATACTTCATGAATATAACTAAAAATATAATAACTTAATTTTTCATGCTGAACAATCAGAAGATGTTAATGATGAGGTAAAAAAACAAGTTACCTCATGAGGGTGGAGTTCAGGAGGCCTTATTATGGCTCTGTATTACAATCTAGAAACATCTTTATGTAGACTAATCATATTGCAGGTCCAAAGGAGATTTACAATCTGATTTGCCACAGAGAACTCCATGTAATCTTCGTTGAGGACTGACACCATTTTATCTTGCACGATTCCCTGTTTCTCACACAAGTAATTCGGTCCTTTCTACATTGTCAGCTCTGACAGGCTGATTTAATCTGCAGGATTCTGAATGCCTCTGACCACTGCAGCGAGTCATTAACCTTGACTCGCATAATTGAATTCAAGGTTGATTGCCTGTGACCCTCTGCGCTGAGGTCTTCTAAATGTACATATTCATTACGGGCAGCCTCACTAAACGGATTGCACAGGGAGAGCTGTAGTAGTCGGCCTGTTTGGTATGCAGGGGGCGAAGAGGGCACTAATTGCATGTTAGAGCTGAGGATTAGATTATGAAACGAGTGAGAAAATGAAGATAGATCCTCTGACACTGTCAGATTAGGGGCAGGAACGTGCAGGAATATGACATTGAAATGTACAGTGACACGAACGGAAAGAAAATCAGAAACAAATAGACATTGGACATTTTTTAAAATTTTCATATTTTCTACCATAATATAATAAACAGGATATGGGGCAGCTACAGCCTGTATTTTTGCTCATTTGCATAATTGCAACAGAACAATGGATTTTTTTTAGGTAGATTTTTTGAGGCATAGGAAATCACATTAGGTGGTACTTTAACATTGCATGTTATACGGTATTTCTGGAACATGTTTAAATAATTGGCTTTACACACCAAATGCCATTTTGAGTTGCCAAGAAAAGACAGTCACCCAACTTAGTAGACCAGGAGAGTATGCAAGGGTTTAAATGTGCAAAATTATTGGGAACAGTTCTGTCAACCAGCACTACAGAGTTCAACTGTGGTGAAAAGCCAGCTTATAAAATTATCACTTGTTCTACTTTTTTATTGATTTTGTGTCACTTCATAGTTAAACCATATGCGTACCTGTTCAAATCAAACAAGTCTTCCTGCACACAAGCAGATGCTTAAATTAACAGCAAGCAGTTGTACAAATCACTTCCATTTTCCAGAAGAAACCGTCCACCTTCTTACAAACACAACACGCAATTTGACCAGAGGTGAAGCTGGGGATACCTTTCAGAGACCATTTTCTTTTCCATCTAGGTGTGAGATGCTGCTTGAGTAACCTTTCTTCATACTTTTGCCAGCTGTTTTATGATTTATTTTAAAACAAAATGATGGCCTGTCTTTCCTGACAACAAAAAACATACAAAACTTAACGGCATAGGATGTTTAAAAATAAAAACAAAAGCCCTTGGTGTTCTTTCACTTACAGCTAGAAATGAGTGTTCAGTTGAATACAAGTTAAAAGATTCCATCTCTGGAGGAGCCAAGTTCAGTTTTGGTTTGTCTTGCTTTTGCTTCAGTTTTGAAACAAGCCCACAGGATGGTCCCTATGGTACTGCAAGATAACACTACAGGAATGTTCGACAGCATTTCAAAATAGTTAACTTGCTTTGCGTTGATCTTTCAAAATGAAATTTATTTTTGCTACTTCAAGAAACTCTAAATGGAAGGAGGAGTAACTTCCTGATAATTATACCTTATCGGTGTAACTAATGAAGTCATGAGCCAAGCCGTAGGATAAAAGGGAAAGGTGTGGGTGACTTGAGAACACTCATGTTCAGAGGCTGCGCGGAAAATCTCCAAGCGCCTTCCTGAGACATTTGAATGATACATACTGATAGTGGTAATTAAGACCTGTCACCCAAATCTATTAAATACACCATTAAGTCCACCCAAATGAATCAACTTTATTTTTCATTTAATCAAAGGAAATAAAGAGTATTGGAGCTCAGACTCGAGGACTTGACACCCAGTATCAGGACTTAGGCTCTCGTACCAGCTCTGTTCCTTTTTAGCTCTGTGACATGGGGCCAATCACTCTCTACCTCAAATCAGCATACCTCAAGATTTTTATGAAAATAGCTGGAAAGTGCCACATAATTTAAAGTATTATTAAAATTAGCAAAACTTTTAGCTCATTGCATAACAAACTGCCCCAAAACATAAAGGTTTGACATCGCAATGATGTTACTGCTCGCAACTCTGTGCGCTGCCAGTTTGGGCAGTTCTTCCACTGGTCCTGCCTGGGATCACTCACAGCCTGCCGGCATCTGTGGGTGGCTTGACTGAGGTTGCAGGGTCCAGGGTGGCTCTAGTCACATGCATTGTGGTTGGTGCTAACTCTTTGCAGGGAACCTCAGTCTATTCCAGTCTTTCCTCCGTCCATGGCCTCTCATCCTCAAATAGGGTAGAATGGACTTTTGTCATAGCGTGGTGGTCCCAGAGTTCTAAGAGAATGAGAGCAGATGCCACAAGGCCCCTTTAAGTCCTTAACTCTGGAACCTGCAACATCACCTCTACCATACTCTATTGGTGAAAGAAAATACTAAGGCCAACCAGATTCATGGAGTAGAGAAATAGATTTCACTTCTTGATGAGAGAAGTTGCCAAGTTAAATAACCAAGGGGCATAGACACAGGGAGGCTTGATTCATTGAGGGCCATCATCATAACAATCTACCCATTAAAACATATATGTTAATAATGCTATTGATACATTAAAATAAAAGAAAACATACTAATTCATTGATATTTATCTTATATTTTCTGGTCCTGCCAAGATTTAAGTTCTTTACCATCCGGCCCTCCTTCCTACGTCTCATTTAATGTGTGGATTGTTGACCTGTGATCACGGAACCATGAGGGTTGATCCTAGTCCTGATCCTGACAGGTCATCTGTGGGAGGTAATGGAGATCTCTCCTCTACCAGCTTTGCCATCAGCATTTTGCATCAGCAGTGCCATGGGTTAATCATTGTAACCCTGACACAATGAGCAGGCATGCTGAGTTTTATTAAAATTGGGAATCTCCTCCATCAATTACTAGCTAAGTAGGCCTGGGCAAATTATTTACTCTCTTTAAACCTCAGCATCCCCATTTGTAAAAGGGGACCACTGTAAGTGACTAGCTCTTTGGACTGTGGTGAAGATTAAATGAACAGTCTGCTCAGAAAGCACCTCACACAGTGCCCAACACACAATGTGCTCAATGTGGTAGCTGGTTCTCGTTGTTCTTGCTTTGGGTTTCTTCAGCATTGTTGAAGTATAATTGGCATATAACATTGTATAAAATTAAGGTACACATGTGATGATTTGATATATGTATACGCTGTGAAATGATTACCATAACAAAGCTACTTAACACATCGATCACCTCACCCTCATGTGGTTGTGTATATGTGTGTGGTGAGAACTTTCAAGATCTACACCCCTAACAAATTCCATGTATAACAACACCTTGAAGATATTGTGAGTTTGGTTCAGGACCACTGCAATAAAGTGACTATTATGAGAAAAGGAGTCGCATAATGTTTTGGTTTCCCAGCGCTTATAAAAGCTATGTTTACGCCACACTATAGTCTATTAAGTATACAACAGTATGATGTCTGCAAAAATAATGTAAATGCCTTAATTTAGAAATACCTCATTGCTAAAAAATGCCAACCATTATCTGAGCCTTCGGTAAGCCATCATCTTTTTGCTGGTGGAGGGTCTTGCCTAAATGTGATGAAAAAAATATCTCCAAAGCTCAATAAAGCAAAGTGGAATAAAATGAGGAATGCTTGTATAAATACAGTATTGTTAACTCTAGCCACGATGCTGTACATTAAATTCCTGGAACTTATTCATCTTATAACTGGAAATTTGTACCCTTTGACCACCTGCCCCCATTTCCATTACTTACCCCCTTGCCCCTGGCAACCATCAATCCTCTCTCTGTTCCTGTGAGTTCAGTTATTTTTGGATTCCACATACAAATAAGATCATATAATATCTGTATTTTCTCTCTGATTATTTCCCTTAGCATAATGTCCTCAAGTATCATTGATGTTGTCACAATGGCAGGAATTCCTTCTTTCTACGGCTGAAAAGTATTCAATTGAGTGTGTATAAATATATACATACTTATGTGTGTTTATATATGTACATATACATATCTATACAGTGTGGGGCAAGATAGGTTTACAGTTGTGAGGACACAAAACAGTCTATTCTTGTATTATTATTATTTATTAATTTTCCATATGAACAACTCTAAACCTACTTTTGCCCCACCCTGCATGTGAGATTACGTACAGATCACACTTTCCCACGCACATGAGGACAGTATTAGTGGTGTTCACCTGCATTCCCACCCCGCGTAGAGCTTCATTCCGGAGAACCAGGTTTATCAGTTCATCATCCGAAGATCTGAGATACAATCTGAGTTACTTTTTTCATAATTTAAAATATGCTTTTACCAACCTTTTAATACTTATAAAAACAGTGAATAACAGTATTATTTTAAAAAGAGAGTTCCCTCCCCTCTGAGCCTGCCATAAAGCCAAAAGCGTTGAAATGCAACTTGCCCCCTGATCCCGTCAGACACAGGTGGGATGCTTTTGTCTCCTTCTCTTGCAATTAGGAAATGTACATGTGTCCTAACTGAAAAATGACACCAGCTCTATACTTTCCCACTAACTGCTTAGATCATCCACATTCGCTCTGGCCCTGCTCAGAGTGTCGCATCTTCATCATATTGATCACCCATCATGATTGTTTGCTATTCGACTTCCTGTCAAGGCAGAATAAAAAATGTGAAAGTGTTTTGAAAACTATAAAGCACTGAACACGCATGAGGTATATTGTTGTTATTATCTATTATTTAAGACAGCCTCATCTTCTCCTTAGATTGAACAGGGCAAAGCCCTGGTTTCCACTTTGCTGGCATTTCCAGTCTCCACTCTATAGTTTGAAAATGAGTCATCCTGAATCCAAAGTCAACAAATCACATGAAAACAAAGAAGCCAGCAAAATAGTGGTGAAAAGCAATTGCTGGGAATTTTAAGTTTTAAAATTAATTAAAATAACAACATATGCATCATGTGTTCCTATTCCCTCAATGGGCATAGAACAACTACTGAGATTCCATAAATGTTAATGGCACTTAAGACAGCAAATGAAGAAGGTGCCCGCCTGGATTAAATAACGCTATCTTGGGTTTATCCAGCACCTACTCAAAACTTAAAGAGACTCAGAGCACCTTATAAAATGTGTGTTCAGGGCTTCTGCCGCTGTCCCTTCACCACTAGCCTGGAATGTACTGGAGAAAAAAATGGTTCTGTCACTCAACACTCCAGCCACATCTTCACTCCCACATCAATCCATGATGTCTCAAGAAAAGTCAGCTCTTCTTATCATGAAGCTCTAGATTCTTCCAGTTTGTAGAGGAAGTTTTTCTCTCACTGTTACTATTGTTTGGTTTTTTAATTTATATTATTTGGGGGATGAAGAAGGAGAAAACAGAAGCTGAAGATAAAGTAGATAAAAGCCAAGTATACAGGTGACTAAACATAACAAAAAGAAAAAACAAGCAGTTTTCATTCTTTGACCCAAAATGACTTTGCCTCTCTACTTCTCTCCCAAGCAAGTAAGCACATGGATAAATCAAGGCAAAGCCAATTTACTCAAAATCACTGGGTTATCATGTCACCCAGTAAGTGATAAGATACAACCTAGAGAACAGGGTCCTTGTCCTTTAGTAATTTATACTCTTGTGGGGAAACAGGATGTCAAGAATAGCCACTAACCACGAAGGTGGAACATGAGGAAGACCAATGGGTGGGACAGACAGAAAATGCTACAGGTAGTCCATGGAAGGAAAGCAGCACTAACTAGTGAGTGTGGGAGAGCTACCAGGACAGGTATGTCTTGCACTAGGCTTTGAAAAAAGGGCAGGACGTAGGCAAGTAGGCGGGAGGAAAAAAGGATGTCTCACACAAGCAATAGAACTGCCTGTGTTTATATTTGCATGAACTGTGATGATAGCTGACCTAGATCAGAAAGTTTTCAGAGGGAGAGTCGGGATATGTGGCATTTTTCCAAACTAACCCACAACAAGAGTGTTCTGATCATATTCTCTCATTCAAAAGTCACAACCTTTTAAAACAGATAAATGGCACACTAAGAGATTAGATGATGAGTGAAAAGTCACCAGCCAGTAAATGGCGGAAACAAATGAAGAATCCAGGTTTTCTGACTCCCTTTGTCATAGGGTTGTGAGGTTGCAGTGAGGTAACCTTCGTAAAGTGCTAAGAACAGTGCCTGGCACGTAGTAAGCTTTCAGTGAATGCTAGCGATTTTTACTATTTCTGTCAGTTTTATTATTACAGATCTGACGCACGGTTAGGAGTCTGGACTCTGCCCTGCAAGCCAGTGTTTCCTAAACTTCAGATATTTGTGTTCTGCCCACCTTACTTTGCCACATCTGCCCTATTAGGATGTTCCAACTGCAAACAGTAGAGAACAAGACGATGAAAGGATATATTGGCTCGAGTATCTGAACATTCCGAAGCTGTAGCTGGAGCGGGTGCTGTCTCCCACCCCTTGCAGTTCTCTTGATTCAGCGCTCCTTGATGTGCCTCCCCATCCCGAGAGCAGCTATGGTGTGGGGAGGGAATACGGCCGCCCGCCTCCCTCCAAAGGCCTTCTAGTCACACATCAGACCATCCGGAAGGAATGAAAGGGTAGCTTCCTTCCACCGTTGAGGAAAATTCCTGTGCTTCACTCTAACGGGACCCTCTTAGGTCATGTGTCCATAACCTGGACCGATCACTGTGGCAAGGGGTGGGACTCCACCAACTGGTTCAGGCCATTCAAGATTCTTTCCTGGCCCAGCAGTCAGCCTGACTACTCCAGGATCAGGAAGGAAGAGGGCTGGGGACACATCTCAAAGTCCTATAGGGTACCACCTATCATATCATTTTAATTTTAAAGGATATTTTCTTTAAAATAACCCTTTTAAAAAAAATTATTGTCTCATTCTAAGCCTTAATAGCAGTACAATCACAGGTGTGTGTAACAATGGGTTTTTATTTAAAACAAATACAGAACTAAATTGCTGACACAACTGCAAATATTATCTCAGTTATATCACTGCTGAAGACCTATACTCTGAATTCAGCCTTCAGATTTTCATTCCAGAAGTCTCTAATCTCAAGACCATATTAATGTCCATAGTCGGTTTTTCTGTGCTTTTCAAGCAACATTTTCTATGCTCTGTCTGGTTGAGATGGTAAAAAACAAAACACCCATCACACTGCAGAGCCAGAACAACCGTTGCCTAGTTAGCTTTGCAAACAAAGGAGAATAAAAACAAAACACCCATTGCATTGTGAAGCCAGTGTCACTGCTGTCTGGTTGACTTTGCCTCCAGAGAGGGCCATCCATGGCTTACTGGGCTGGAGTCACTAGCAGAATCTCAAGCAACAGTCTGCAGACACCCTGGCCTGTGGAAAGACAGGCTCAGCCAGCCTTGGGTTTACGGTTTCACTCTCCTAATAAAAGAATTCCATAGGAAATGGCTGCTGGTGAAGATGACGGCAGGAAAGACAGTGAGTAAAATTGGGAGAGCTGGGCCTGGAGGAAATTCTAAAACCATTACACTCATGTCGTAAACTCTCCCAGCAATAAGGCAGAACTTTATAAACAGGCAGGAGCCCGGGATAGGGATAAGTAGCCTGGGAATTAAATTTACCCATTCATCTTGGTTGTGGAGTCACTAGCAAACCCCTCTCTCCCTCTGTAGCTGTCAGTCAGGGTTGGCTGGAGTTTCCCAAACCAAAGCAAGCTGCCGCAGCCCTTCCAAGAAAATACTTCCTTTGGACTACTAAGGAATTCTTTCTCTCTAGGGATACAAGCTGTAAAATCTACATCAAAGGGATAAGATAGCCAAACCCAGTCCTCACACCACCAGAAGGAGCAGACCTGCCAGCTTTCCCTAGAGGAACTATGCTTTGTGAACCAAACCCTGGGCTTAGAATCAAGAGACAGCATCCTGGTTCTGTCACTTAAGCATCAGTGGCATATCATCTTGCCTGCTGGCTGCTCACAAGTTCTGTCTGTAAAGGAGGATTTGGCATCATTTGAGTTAATATGGTATAAATTGAGGTACCAGTGAGGAATCTTCAATCTGCAATGAGGCAAAAATAACTATATCATTGGAGACTACAGCCAAAAGTAGAGTTTGAAGAACTGTGTGAAGACACACTTCCTTTACCAAAACATTGCAAAAGCTGGCAGTATTAAACCAAACTGACATCTTTCTGTCACTTGCATGCATACGTTCATACACACACACGTTACTAGGTCCTCTCTCATAAGTACCCCACATATTCTGCTCCAGGACTGGACTTCACTGATTTCTCCCTGGGATGGCGATAAGAGCATCTTCCCTGTCTCTCTGACTTTGGTTGTGCTCCACTCACTCCAAGCCAGTCTCATGCTGCATCCAATGGAATTTCAATAAAATGTAAATATGATCCTGTCTTTCCTATGCTTAAAACCCTAGGTAGATCCAAGAGCTTCCAGATAAACTCAAAATTCCTTAGCTTACTACCAAAGCCCTCTGTGATATCACCTGTGGTTCATCACTCATCTCATCTCCCACCACTCACCCCCCACCACATAGAGTCCCATCGTAATTTTAGGCCTACATCTTTCACACATGCTTCCTCTAACAAGAATACTAATTCCTACTTGTTTTTCTTATTTCAAGAAATACTCTCTCTCTCTCTCTCTCTCTCTCTCTCTCTCTCTCTCTCTCTCTCTCTCTCTCGTCTCACACACACATAAACACACACGTCTGGTTTGGACCTCGCAGTGAGTCCCTACAGTACTTCCCACATGCTTGTTCATGGCACCAGCCATCATGTCCCATAAGTACTGACCTATTACCTTTCTCTTTAACTTACAAGCTCTTTGAAGACAGGAATTGTACTCCATTTAACTTGGAAATTTACTTTCTGGCTTGGCCTGATATATTGTATATATTCAAGATGTGGTTCTCTGATTTAACCATATTTTATAGAGTATCAAGGTAAGAAATTTGGTGTCTGATTTTAAATATATTATTTAGTGTGTTTGCTACCACTTCCTCAATATGAGGTAACATTTTTATCAGTCATCCTTCACTAGAAAAGTAGGAAGCATTTACTGCACATTGAAAGGCAAAAATCTGGTGATAACATTCACATAGTGGGGTCTTACTCTACATAGAAGCAAAAAAAAAAAAAAAAAAAAAAAAACAACAAAACCCAACAATGTGTAAGAAGGGGGTAAATATCTCTGTGAAGACTTACAAAGTTCTAGTTAACATCACATGGGTTAGAAAAAGACATTTTTGTGACTTCCCAGGGCTCACAATTAGGACAAGTGCCAGATAATCAAACATAACTCACAGCCCTTGAAACGTTCTGCTCTCAGATTAGTCTCCTCAGATGCGAGTCTTGCTCAGAGAAAGTAGCAAAGCACTTTGAGCCCTTAGATGAAAAGAACGTTAGAACACAAGGTTTTATTTGGATCTTCCTGCAGCCATGTTGTGCCAGGACTGCCACATGATTCCACTTCGAACTGGTGTTGTCCCATCTCTTCCGCATCCAGCATGGCTCCATTTCTAGCCCTCCAGTCCTTGGAGAGACTCCGGGATCACCCCAGCTGGCCTCCTTCTAAAGTCACCTGATGTGCCAAACCAAGATAGTTCCAATATTAGCCTTGACAAGTGGGCCTAAATCTTTAAGACATCTGTAAACAGCCCAACCTCTGAGCTTTTTGTAACCATTTTATTCTGTCTACAGGAAAGGGTAAGCACGGTGAATGCTGTGGTTGTGGTTGTTGTTGTTTATTTGAAGTCTTTTCTATGGTAGCGAATAGTGTTCGTGGTTTCATCCCTTCGTAATTTTTCCAAAACCTAAGCCATTAAGTCTCCTTTGGAAAACAGCTGATCTTAATACCTGCTGGATTTTCTTTAGTGGGAGTTAAGGTCAAAATCTGAATTCTAAATGCAGAAAATCACCAGGTCAGTGAATTCTCAATGATATGTGGCATTTTCAGTCTCTCTGTTTCATCTGGTTCCATTCATGCAACATATTCACATATTCATTCACTCAACAACGATTTATTGGGCAGCAGTGTTCAGGAATTGTGTGCTGTGGTTTGTAGATACCCAGAGGGAATAATGGCCTTCCCCTGACCTTCATCAGGTTATGGCTTATTGTAGCTATAGACATGCAAACAATTATAATGTAACCTCCTGCCTGACTACAGAGCAGGTACTAGGTATCATGGGAGCAGAAACAGAGGCCTGAACTTTTGGAAGAGGCAACAGTGGGGAGAGGAAAGGGGTCAGTTTAGCTTTTCAGAAAAAGAATGATGCTCGAAGGACAAACAGATTCTGGGCATGAGAGGAAGGGTAGAAGGGAAAACCAGAGGAGAGAAAAATGGGAACATGTGCAAAGGCCCGCGAGTAGAGGGTTCCAAATAGTTCTGTGTTGCTGGGACAGAACGGCAGTAATGAGGCTAGGCATGTGGTAATGGGTGTTTGATAGACGTAAAGAGCTTTGCTTCTCTCTGGCAGGAGACAGGAGCCACTGGAGAATTTTGAGCTTGAAAATGACCCAAGGGGACCCTTGTGATAGAAATATCACTCTGACGGCTAAATGCAGGGTGAATTGGAAGTGGAGGAGATTTAAGGCATGAAGTCAAGGGAGCTGCAGTCTGTGAAAGAGAAGACAAGGCTGGAAGCAGGGCAGCAACAGCAGGATTGGAGAAGGGAGGCGGGAATGGAGAGACTTAGGAAGTAAAAAGGGCAGGATCTCACAGTAAAGTAAGTGTAGGGATACAGAAGAGGACCCATAAAATTACAAAGCGGAAACACCTGGACAGAAAGCATCCATATAAGGGCGCTGGTAAACATCACCTGGACGGGCCAATCTTTGGGAGGGGAAAATTTAGGAGGGAGAGGAGTCTCAGCTCATGTCTTCCTCACAAGTCAGAATTTCTTAAATCCTTTCCTGGCTTCACAAATATCAGGATTCAACTATAATTCCCAAAACTCAGGTCAACACGTGTATCCATTTATCCATTATATGGGCTAACACAAACTGCAGATTTTTTTTTTTTGTCAGTCAGTATTTCCGTGCTCTGCAAATCAACTAAGTTTAATTGCAGTTCTCTTCTTCCCACTCTCCTCTTTACCATAGGTCACTGCTAAGAGGTGGGTCCCTGTTGAAAGGTTTCAGTTGGCTGAAGATGGCCATCTTGCCACTGTTTTAAAAAATAGGCAGCGTTCTTTGTCTCCATTAATCAGCGTTGTTTAGCTTCCTCTCACCGCAGCCCATATACACAGACAGGCAAGTTTGGTCAAGTTTGTGTAAACTTAAACCCTTGAAATAGTTCAGAAAATTTGCTCTAGTCCACAACAATGATCTTAAAATCTTAATAACACCATTAGGAAATAGGAATGTTACCTTTACACGCTTTTGTAACACTCTTTTTTTTATAAAGAAATCAAACTATGTGACCCCCGAATTGCTGTTTCCTTCACCTTCGCAAAAAGGATAATTGTGCTAAAACTATGGGAGTTTTTTCCTTTTTTTTTTTTAGTGGAATTAAATTTTTTTTTTTGTTGTTTAGAAGTAATGGGTAAACCATAGACACTAAATAAAGTAGGTAGCACGTTGAGTTTCAACCCACAGTGAGTAGAAACACAGTACAGATCTTGATGTAATCTGAACCAGGACAAGCCCTGAACCACGGCAGTACATTATGAGTTAGACATATACGCCCCAGATTTCAGAGTGGCGCCAGTTCAGCCAGCACCCACCAAAATTCTTTGTTAATCCCTGGGAAAGTCATGATTGCAAGGAAAATGCATAGATTTAGAGCGATGTCTAATTGTAATCCAGATCAAAGACTTTTTTAAATTGAAATTGGGCCTGAAAGGAAAATTTAAAACCTACCTTTACTATAAGCCAACTAAAATACATGCTCACTTTAATTGGCATTTTTATACGAATAATTTTGGATACAGAAATAGCATCATTTCGCATTAGCAAATTCTCTCTGTATTCTTCTTTGATAATTTATTCTCTTGAAGGTATTTTTTAACTCTTGCAATTTAAATTTTATTTTAAAAAGTAATTCTACCTTCCATACAAAAGACAGGATTTCCATTTATAAACCCGTTACCTAGAGGCACAATTAAAATGGAAACATTAAATCAAAATAAAACATAATTCTTTGGTTCTTTTCATCCACCAGCTGGCTCATTTCATAGACTCCCTCTTCAGTGAGTTCCAAATACATTAGTAGTTAGTCGATTACCTATTTGCATATCCTTCAAATTATAAAATTTAATTGTCTGAGTTCCAATTCAGGTAGTCCTAAATGCTTTCATTGTATAAACAAAGTCTTTTTGTGACTGTGAACTGGGACTTTAGGTCAAATTTCTTAATCAGTGTTTTCTCCTGATAGATCTTCCCATTTCCCAACCTTTAAGAATTCTTCACCAAGCCCTCCTGTTGTCTCCCTGGCAGTGAGCCATCTCAAAAATTCACCAGTCACTGGAAACTGTCCTTTAGCATCTCAGGGAAGCCTTTGAATTGTTAGGAACAAACTTAAAATTAAAATGTCCTTTTTTTTAATGTAAGGAAGAGTAATACTGATTGCTTTTACTTATTTTTATTATTAGGCACCTCAAGGTGCCTCTGATGAGGCTGCAACTGCATTGATTTAAATACGTGATGTTGTGATAGCTGGTTATGATTTTCTGATGTTTTTCTGCAACTCTAACCATATGTAATTTTGAATTAAATGAAAGTTAAGTACTAAAACATTTTGCCCAAAGGGAATTCGGATTCTCAATGTGCTTTTAATAACTGTTTGTAAAACATTTAGGAAAATCTATGGCAACACATTTAGGGGAAAAAATGAAATTGTTATTGCCTTAAGATGTTATTCTAATGTCTAAACTTTATAAAACATCCTGTGTGGCCCAATTGTTGAACTAATCCAGTCAGTAATACTTTAATACATATTGTATATATAAGAACTAAATTTAATTTGTGTAATATTTAAAAATAATGTTGTATTTCTTTAAGATATTTCTTTAAAACTCACAGAAAATGTTGTGGATAGTGCAAAAGATGTCTCATCAAATATTTCTGGAAAGTTGAAAATAAAGTCTAATTAGAAAGTACTAAAATTAATTAGAGAAATCAGATTAAAAATCATAAAAACAGTCACTTCTGTTTTTAAAAAAGTACCAGAGGTCCCAAGATCTCTGCAAAATCTAACATAAAAAGTTATAGTGTGCTCAGGGCCTAAAGTAAACAAATGCAGTCTTTTGTGGAAGTTGGGACAATAGAAGAGGCCTTTCGAGAAGGCTAACCCTGCCAGTTGGGTGTATAGACATTGCTTCTGTGGGTGCAATTTGAAAAATGAAGTCAAGCTGAAATGTGACCTGAATTTCCATTTTCTCTCTCACACACAGAAATGACTATGTACCTAATTTGGGAAAAATTCAAACCATAACCTTCAATGTACAGCTCAGAATCTGTGCTAAATGTGAATACCGGAATCACCTTTCATCCAGAAAGATGGTGTCCTTGAACCTAACCAGGAGATAATGAGCTTTCTCTTTCTCACACTTGTAATCCCTCACCCAAAGCATCATTAGAATACAATCATCCCATAATACAGTTGTAGTCATTTATTTTGCTATTTGTGCATGTTTTTTACTTCCCTCCATGACCATGAAAACAATTACAGAAACTTGTAAAATTTATAATCCGTGTCTATCAAGAAACAAGTGAGTTATGATGATCTAAAAGAGAATGGCAGCGAAAGGGCTTTACTCTGCAAAGATCAGATTCTCTAAGTAACTGAGATGTCAGACCCATCCCCACTGAGGATATGACCAGAATTTTTATCCATCACTCATTAAATTATGACACTGTGTGACTCAGTAAGCTCTGACTGATACAGCATCCTTATTAAAGGGTTTATTAACAAATGATTGGAAGTATGAGTATTCTGTTTGTACTTCACACACTTCTGTATTATTTGAGTATTTTTTTAACAACAAGAATATATCAACTCCATTTGATTGGAGTTCCTCTACACGACACTTTCAAGTGTTCGCCATGCCTAAGCATTGCTAATTGTTGAAAGTGGATGATGGGTACATGCAGGTTCATTATACACAGTATTCTTTCTGACTTTATGGATTATGGGTTATTTGACACTGTCCACAATGAAAAGCTTTTAAAGAATTATCATTTTGGTAATTTCAAATATGCACTTCTAGACTGGAAACCAGTTTTCTTCAATTTGTACAAGTTTATAACTTGATAGGATACAAGTAGTTAATCACAGTTCCTTGCTTTATTTTAGGACATGAAACTTGTATGAAATGCTTCCTTCCACATTCTTTGCATGAAAGAAAAAAATCAATATTGCAAAGATGAAAAATATATTTTGAATACCTTTGTTTATAAATACTGTCATTTAATTGACTTAAAGTGGGAAGTCTTAAAAAGGTACCCTGAGACTGGCCAATTGAATTAGCACCTAAGACTTTAAAATCTCTTAAAATGGGTCACTTGGGGTGCAATTGTCCTTTCAACCATTACTATAACATGCCTGATCTCACTGAATTTTTTAGGACTCATTCTTTTTAACAATAATAATAATAAACTAACACTCCCTGAGTCCCTAGTATGTAAAGAATGTACAAAGAGTTTCACAATCATTATCTTCTTAATTCTCATGAAACCATGGGGTAAGTATTTTTTATGCTCACTTTACAGAGGAGAAAACTGAGGTTAAAGGAGTGTGATGGAAGGTCCCGAAAGGAACTGGTGACTAGGTTGGGATTTGCCTCTAGGCAGTCTGGCTCCAGAATCCATGCCCTTACCCCAATCAAAGGAGGGAACACAAGGTAAAAATAAACTCTAATAGCATGTGATAAAGTGAGGCCAACCATAATAAAATGTGATGAAAATAAATAATTAGCAGATGTGAAGTGCTCTACAAACATATCATTTAAAGTACTTCTAGGTACATCATCCCTTTAATCTTAACACTACCAAAAGCAAGTGTGAGCTTTTTATTACAATCAGGAAGGGTTGAGCTGGGAGCAGAGTGGCTTAAGAATATTCATCAAGCAAAGAGGCTCAATCCTCTGAGTTCAAATCCAGGTATGATTCCACAAGTTTCCAGGTATCTCTAAAACATGGCTTTCAAAATACAGTTTTTCATTTCTTATTATCATTATTTTGACCTGCTTCTTTCCATATCTTTATAACCTCAAGCACTGAATTTTGAAAAATCTATTTTGGGGACAGAAAAGGAGGGCCTTAGCCATTTTTGCATTTTCAAAGTCTCTGAAGTTCTGGTTTAAATGGTCTGGGGGAGGACCAGAATGAGGGTTTTGCTTCAAAGCTCAGTAAGTGATTCTAATGAGCATCCAAGGTGGAGAAGCCCTGCTCCTAGTCGACTGCTGAAATGCAGGCTGCAAAGCTGAATCAAGTTAGGCTCAGACACCATGCAGAGCACAGAGAAACTCAGGTTCACAGGCATGCTTGTTGGGCCAAGGGGCCAAAGCACTCAGTGTAGACAAACCAAAGACCAGAACAGCAGCAAAAGTCAATCTGCCCTGGACTAAGGAATTCAGGAAACCCTCCCACTTTTCCACATAGTGGATGGTGTGGAGGAAATGGTAAGGATTTCTAGGTGCTCGGGGGGAATGCTTCTAGATATAACTGTAATGTCATTGAACTCTCATTATCGAGTTAATTCTAAACAGATATACTTTGTGGCCTTAAAAGCTGCTTGTTCTACTCTGCTACATGTGAAACTAGAGCATTTGGAAAAAGAATGTGCACCTCTATGAAGAGAATTGAGTGGTTTGCTAAAAGGGATTAGTCTTTGAATCCAGACCAGCATCATTTCTTGACTATTTGTTTACTAAGAATTGATTAGCAATGAGGTTTTGATGTAAACAAATATATCTGCAGCACTAGCCCAACCAGCTAAAGATACAAGCTGGGGGGAATAAAGAATAAGAGAGGGTAAAAAGAAGGAAGGGAACTTTGAAAAGGGAGGAATTGTACTTCACACCCGCTAGGATAGCTATAATTAAAATAATGGACATACCATGTGTGTTTGGTATGATGAAGATTCAGGGAAATTGGACCCCTTGTACATTGCTGGTGGGAATGTAAAATGGTACAGCCACTTTAGAAAACAGTTTGACAGTTTTTTCAAAAGATAAATATACATTTACCATATGACCCCACAATTGTACTCCTAGGCATATACCCAAAAGAAATGAAAACATATGTCAGCACAAAGACTTAACATGAATATTCATAGCAGAACTATTTGTAAGTGCCAAAAAGTGGAGGCCATCCAAATGCCCAGCACCTGCTAAATGATAAATAACATGTATGCTGCACACTGAATGTTTGTGCTCCCTCAAAATTCGTGTGTTGAGACCTAATCCCTACTGTGGTCGTGTTTGGAGGGGGGACCTCTGGGAGGTGATTAAGCCAATGAGGGTGGAGCCTTCATGGATGGGGTTAGTGGCTTTATAAAAGAAACCCCCAGAACTCTCTTATTCCTGGAACCCATGAGGACTCGGTAAAAAGACAGCATCTACGAACCAGGAAGCAGACTCACACTAGGCACCGAATCTGCCGGCAGCTTGACCTTGGTTCCCAGCCTCCAGAACTGTGAGAAATAAATGTCTGCTGTGTATAAACCACCCAGTCTGTGGTATCTTGTTCTAGCAGGCCTAACAGACTAAGAATGTGCTATATCCATAAAATATACCAAATATTTTGGTCACCAAATCTGGGCTGTAGGGGTTCTGAATCACCTGGGAGATTTGATGTTTCACCAAAAAACTCTGTACAGAGATGTGATGCATGAGTGGGTGTGTTGTCCTGACGAAGCTGCCAATCAGCAGTTGCCCATAGCTGCAGCCTTCTTCTGAATCATCTGAATACTTTCTGCGGAATGTTTAAGCTTAACGCAAATTTCATGCAGATTCATTGCTCCGCTTGCTC
The DNA here is from genome assembly GCA_004027475.1 of Anoura caudifer. Lineage (NCBI taxonomy): Eukaryota > Metazoa > Chordata > Mammalia > Chiroptera > Phyllostomidae > Anoura > Anoura caudifer. The sequence continues at coordinate 114,863 of PVKU01003030.1, read as the reverse complement.
AGTCATTTTGAAAATGACAGCCACACAGCACACATGCTCAGTCAACAGTGTCTACCGCCCCCACTGATTAGTACAGTGAAGTCATCACTGTTCACACAAGCACATTCCAGTCCAATCTCCTTGGCTTCCAGGTTACATTGATGTCACACAAACTGTTCTTTGTTATATTAACAATGGCTGGACTTTTTCCAGACTTCATATAAATTATACCTCAATAAAGATGTTAAAAATAAAAAATAAATAAAGGTAAGAGAAGTAAAGAATCAGAAGTATGAAGAGGGTAAGAACATTCATAGAATAGGAAAAAAGAAAGACATGCACAAATTCACTAAGAAGCCATATCACCATGGATTGTGAAAGCAGGCACAGGGCTTCCTTGTCTTCTGTGCTTTATTCTTTGTGTTTATATGCTAGATTCAAATTGTGCACTGTAAGCCTACAGAAGTTTAAAAATATTTGGCACAAACAACACATCTTCAAATGCTCTAGTGGTTAAGGAAAACAGGTGGGAAAAACATCACATCTGCATTTGCCCCTGCTTCTTCGTACATCACATCACCCTAAGCATTTGCTTTCTTGATCTCGGTCAGACTCTATGTTGCCTTTCACCACGTAACTAACACTACAGGCTTACGCCATTTTCAGTAGCTGGCAGTACCTGTGCAATCAAGTTGAATTGCTGTTTCTTGACATTTCTAAGTACTATTTCTCATGTCTTGAAGAAAATATCTCCCTTGCCTGCCATGGTACTTTGTGTGTCCATTTCTCCCTGTGACCACATCTCCTCTCATCCTTTGTCAGTGGAAATTTTTTAGAAAAGAAAAGAGAGAATGTAAGTAATGAAGAATTATACCCTGTTTTTCTAACAAACAAAATTTTTCCTTCTTCTCTTCATGAAAATAAGGACAATAACAGCCCCCCCACCCCCACCAACAAAATGAGGAGTAGCGAAGGACATTCTTTTTCCTCCCCATTGCTTTGTTCTTCCTTCTCTTTGGTATCCTCTGTGACTCACCTGCCATGTTCCTACCTGGAAGGCCCACCTATGAACTACCTCCCCCCAGGATTCTGCACTTTATAGTTCTTGTAATGTACATGTGGTACTGTTGTTAGGTGATAGGCCAAACAGAAACATGAGTTTCAAGCTTTTCACTCAAGGCCTCACATGATTCTTTCTCCACTTACTAGAAAAATGCATCAAAAATAAATTGAAGAGTATTTTGATGACTGATATTTGGGATCAGTCATATTGAAAAATTTATTTGTCAGTTGCTGAAAGTGTTAACTATGTTCTATGTGCCACTGACCTAAAGACTTCTACAGAGAAATAAATTGGAAATGTAAATATTTTTTAAAAGGAAGGTAGGGGAATAAAGAGCTATCTCAAACGTCTTTTTGATGACAAGCGAGGAGCCCTTTGGAACGTGTGGTTATGTTCCAGTGCACACACTACCTGTACTTTTCAGGGATTCAGGCAGCTGAGAGGTGTACCATCCATATATGTGCATCTGCTCATTCAGCAAGTTCTTGATGACCATAGGACACAGTTTCTCAACCTCAGAACTATGGACATTTTGGGTCAGATTTATTCCTTGTTGTGTAGGATGTTTAGTATCATCCCTGGTCACTACCCAAGAAATGTCAGGAGAAACTCCCTCTCCCCCCACCCTTAGTTGGGAATTGTAACAACCAAAATTGCCTTCACACATTGCCAAATATCCCCTATGGGACAAAGTCACCTCCAACTGAGAAACTGCTTAGAGAGTAACCCCAGCCTGAACCTGCAGTCCCCAAAACACTGGAATCAGGGCTAACCTGTGGGCATAGAGGGTCCAGTCTGTGTTTTCCATGGTCTCTGCAAAAGGGCTGAGCCCAGAGCTAACCTTCTCGTATAATCTGAAATCCCCATAATAAACTTCTAGTACAGTCTGTGCTCCTGGAGGAAGACAGGCATTAGGTCCTATAGCAGTTGCCCAATTATCAACCCTTACTAGCAATACTTCTGAAATACTTGAATTTAGACTCTTGTCACTAAATTACCCATGAACTCAAGCAGCAAAGGTTCAAGCATCCCTAGTAGCGACATAAAAAAGGAAACAAGTGTCATATTTTAGCAATCAATAGATAAATGTTCCAATCTTCCCTAAATATCTGTTAACAGATATTATTCAATCTAGTTGAAGTTGTTGGGGTTTTTTTAGAGAAATCTGATTAAGAGGTACAAATGGTTAAAAATAATTTAAGCATTTGACAAAAGAAAAGAAAAAAACATGTGAAACCCAGCAGCTTAGCACATAAATGAAAGCCTCTCTCCCTCACGGAAGAAAATGGCTTTTGTTTCACTTGCGCAAAATTAACATACAGACATTTAAGAAAATATGTTCCCAAATGGCCATTTCTTTCCTCATGACAAAAGATCCTAAGTATTTTTTGTTTGTGGCAGAAAAAATACTCTCCTAACCAAAAACAGTTGCAGACATTTTGTAATTCTTTTTAGAAAAAAAAATACCCGAAGTCAGTAAGTCTAATTCACTGCAGTTGAAATTTCATTTACTAACTAACCACACTAATGAGGTGCTGCCCAGAGACTTCTAATTAAATTTGCTGTATTTCTGTCACAGACATTAATTTCCTTACTTCAACTTCCAGAGAAAGTTTGATGTTTTCTAGATTTTAGAAAATTCAGGGCAGGGGGAGGGGGGTGATTTCAATAGTTTTTAACTAATTCTAACTTTTTTAACTGCTATGCTGCAGCTTTATGGCATAACATATTTCTGAATTGGAAAAACATAATGTTGACATTCACATACAAAATAATTATTTTGTCAAGATGGCCGGTTAGCTTGTATTTTAAAATATTTTTTATTATTCTATTTTTGTTCTTTATGTATACTCTGGAGTTAAGTAAGATTAAGTCCCTATAGCCATCAAGCCATGTTCTCCAAATCAAAATTACATTCAAAGGACTTTCAGAAGATTAGCTTCTGACTAGTTTTCTACTGGCTAATTCTATGATTTAAATCAAAATGTTGTTTGGCTGCTATGTGAATATAGTTGTATTGTACTGAACTTCCCACATTATTCCCAGCATGCAATTGAAAGGCATCCTTTTCAAGTGGATTCTGTGTGCATCTCCTCTTACATGATCAAATAAATAAACACAATGCCAGCATCACCTAGTTTACAAACACCGGATTTGCAAAGGACCCATATATCCAAATGACCACAGTTACACTATCCCCACCCCCAGGCCACGTGCTGGCAAAGCTCAGAACTTTGAGAAAGAATGTAGAATCCGAAATAGCAGGTCTAGAAAGATGACTCAGCAGGGAGTCTATGTAATGTCCACTCCCTTCTCAAAAGTTTCTCCCATGATACAATGCCAGAAGTTTTGTGTATCTCTATCACAGCGTCTGATATGCTTCAAATTACAAATGTCTTTGAACTAACAAGCTTCTTTAAAATGCAAATGACTCCCAGAGAGGTAATTACATTCTTTAATCAATTAAGGCAGATTGAACTGCTCTTAACACCTAACTACCGTATCCAGAATGAAAGGTCACCAGGCAGTAGGAGCAGCGCAAGGAGCAGCTGTCGTTGAGGAGGCCGAGGCAGCCAACACCGACTCTGCGCCAGGCCCCGTACTCACAGCCCCTGGGTGCACTGCCTCATTTAACCCTCTAGCAAGCCCTGGTAAAGGATTTTAGGGAGGTGATGTGGTGGTTCTCAAAATGTGGTTCCCTGGGCCAGCAGCATCAACATCACCTAGGGATTTGTTACAAATGCAAGTTCTCAGGGCCCTCCACAGACCTACTGAGTCAGAAACTCTCCAAGCAATTCTGATGCCCGTGAGAATTTGAGAACCACTGGGCTACAGATTTGTAGAAAAAGGCCATACGCACACACGTGCACACAAAGTTAATCAACGTTTCCAACTTATTTGTAAGAGAATAGAGACCAAAGTCAGCATTTAAAATAAATCCAAGAGAAATACATTCTGAGTTACCACCGAACAACTGAAAAACAAAGCTTTGGAAATAAATCGCCCATTCTGAAAGTACAGCATGGATGGAACTGGAAAGCACTGTGCTAAGTGAAATAAGCCGGGCGGTAAAAGACCTTTAACAGGTTTGCAAATTTAGCCATTCACTTATTTCCTTCTATATTTGTGTATCATTTACGATGGCATTTCTCATGATCCTGCACTGGTTGACCTTTCAGATGGACTGTCCACACTGCTCTGTCTTCCAGGTGATTCACCCCATACTCCCTGGCCCCCTGACTTCTGATTGCGTTCAGCAAGCGAGAGGAATCTGAGCAGTTATTCCCTCTACCCCTCCATGCTGTACCAGCTTGTCAGTATCTGTGTTCCCTTACCTGCAGCCACAGCTCCTGGGAGATCCCCACCCCCGTGGCTACAGCTGTCACAGAAGTCTGGTGACAGATCCCTCTCCTTACCCCTTCCGGCCTACAGGCTAACAGCTTCCCTTTTTCCCAGTGACTGGGCACTTACCCATCACTTGGTGATCCCTCACCTTTTGCCCATATTGAACTGTCCCATCACTGAACTGTCCCCGAAGAGGGGCATCTGGTTCCTGCTTAGATCCTCAATGCAGTGATACAGACCACAACCGCAGATTTACAGGCATGATGCTTTCTAGATCTCTATTAGCTCTTTTTTTTTTAATGAATTGTCTTTCATTGTCCCAGTCTGCATCATGCTGCCATTTGCAAAAGTCATATCACTCCAAGAAGACTATGTGAGTAATTCATGTAAAACACTTCATAGAGCAAATGCTCAATAAATAGCAAACGACATCATTATCATCATCACTGTTGTTAGCCGTAAATTAATGTTTATTATTGGAACTAAAAACAATGGACATACTTTAGAAGGAAGCATATTTTGAATTAAGAAAGATAAGCTTTTTAATAATTACAGGGTCCAGCAATGAAATGGCTGGCTTTAGAATTAGAATTTATAAAACACTTCTGTGTCTGTGGCCTTATATCATTTTCACAATGACCCTATGATGTAGTTGCATTGTTAGCCTCTTGCTCAGGTATGAATACCGAGACTTAGAGAGTTTGTAAGGACTTACCCAACAGCAGAACTATTGAGTGTTGGAACCAGCAGTGAAACCTTGCTGTAGGGCCAGCTTCTGCCCACAGTTCCCATCAGGAAGTTACAAATGGCGGTTGTTGAAGGAGCTGTGTGGAGAGAGAAACAGGCTCTCTCTATGCTTGGGGGAGACCCCTGATACCCCCAGCCCCAGTCCGCCCACCTGAGTCACAGTTAGATGTGCTCTGGTGCCACATCGTAAACTCTTGTTCTGGCAAGAAAAGGGAAAATAGAGTGGAGGTAGATCAATGCTTCAATAAATTACCAAGTATGCGATGACCCAGGCTGGGAAGGACTGAAGGCACTGAAGGGGAAGTATGTGATAGAGTCACGGTGAAGTATAGACTTCTTAAATATTCAACTACCATTGGGGCCACCTGGGACAGAATGAGTAATCCATGGCAAACACCACAGCGGAGTGGATATGGAGGCAGTGCATAAAACGGCAGAGAGCCGTGGCCTCTTTTCATCTTCAGTCTTTCTAAACAACAGTAGGAGAGAGCTTCAATGGGTAATGATGCAAAATTGATTGAGTAGGTTGTCCTTCATATTGTATGATTCTCTGCATCTGTATTTCCAAATGTAATCAAGGGTCTCAGAAATTAGGGTGAAGATCATGAAATTTGTGTTTGACAAATAATTATTGAGAAGGGCAATAGCCTAGGTAAACACCTGGCATGGGGTGGGGAACTTGATGCTCAACCTAATGTTTGATTTTGTTAATATAAATAATATATTAACAAGTGAACAATTTGAACTTGATCCAAACCACTCTAAGTGCTTTGCTAAAACTTACCAATGGTATTTACTTCTATAAATAACAGCCATAATTGGAATAGTTTTCTAGATACATCAGTTTATATCTTATGACAAATACCCATGTAAAGATCTTTATCATTGCAAGCATTTTAAAGGAACCTTTGAATTAGTTGGTGGGGGAGTGGAATCTGACCACCCGTAGTGTGGGATGGAAGAAAGAGTTCAGAGTTCAGACCTGAACTGGGTCTTGAAGGACGTGTAAGATTGGCATAGGTAAAATGGAGAAGGACAAGGTCTCCCAGATCAGACAGGGTAAAATTCTGGTGATGGTGTCTGACGCAGTCCAGAGTCGGGAAAAGGCTGCGGAACCTTAGTCCACTTCGCACGGTCAAACACCCATCTGAGCAAGAGAAGGTTGGGTAGAGATGTAAAGGGAGGCAAAGTGGGCAGTGGGAAGAGCACGGGCCCAGAGAGAGACGCAGCTGACTCCAGGTTCTTGCACCTCCAGCCCACAGTTAAATTTCCTTGAGAAAGTTTCTTAACTTCTGTAAGTCCATTTCCTCATGAAGTAATGATATCTTCCTCATGAAGCTCTTGAGGATTAAATGAGGGAATGTGTGTGATGAGCCCAGTACAGTGCTGGGCAGAAAGTATGCCCTCGATATATTACGGGCAGGGTTATTATTCCTATTTTCTACATATTTCAAGGGTGACTAATGAAAAACATAGGCTTTTTGGGAGATTTATTTCTCCTGTGCATTACCTAGTTGCTGTTTACTACAATATCGAACTTTACATTAAGTTAAAAGGAGGTGATCTGAGTCAGGCATCCCTGAATCCAAATCTTAGCTCGCTGCTTTCTACATCTGCCCTTGGGAAAGTTTGATGACCTCTAAATTTGCTTTCTCTTCTGTAAAATGGGAATAATAAGCACCTTGCAGGACTAGAGTAAGAATTTGGGAGAGAGTATATAAAGTGAATAGCGTACTTGACACAGTTCATACTTGAACTTGATACATACCAGCAGTTGTTATCGTTATTTTCTCTGAAGAGCTTCTGTCTACATTAATAATTCTGTCTGATTCATCTCAGGTTTAAAATCATCCTTGGGTCATTGTCTCAGCAATGAAGGAAACTTTCCCAAGAAATATAATTCCCCTTTCTACCCACCTAGAACAACACCTAACATTCACAGTGTTTAACCTTCACAATATGTACTCAAATACATGATTGCATTTAATCTTAACTACAACCTTGGGAGGCAGAATTGGCCCCATTTTACAGATGTGTATGTCCTTTTTGAACAAGACGGCCTGGGTTTCCCATGTTCACTCAGGCTGGGAGGGGCAGGAAGCTGGCACTGGAGCCAGTTCTTCTGCCAGCAAAGCTCACCTCCTTCCGGCTCTTCAGTGGCACCTCTCCTCTGCATCTTCTTGTCTCCACCAATCAGAGAAAAATGTTCTTTGGCATCTGAGTGATCACTACAGATGAATTATCAGGGGAAGGAGAAAAGGCTAGAATTTCTTACCTTATGAGTCTATTCATCAATGAGAACTTTAGCTTTCAATCACTGTTTCTACACCAAATAAGAATGCTGAGCTCAGACATGAGCTGCTCAAAATGTAGACTTATGCGGGTTTGTTAGCATCTACTCTTACATGACCCATCTGGCTAGAGTCATTAGTTGTGTTGTAGGCATCTATCAGCAAATGTATGTTACTGTTGTTTCAACTAGTAGCTCTTCAAAGACAAAGACCATATCCATTTGGTATTCCACACCCACATAACGTTCAACAGTACTGAAATCAAAGCTACATCAAATGGCAACCCACAGGAAAAAACATACCTCCCAGGAAATTCGCATTGTGCCATTGTCAAATTTGGGTGTGACCACCACACTTAGAACATAACAAAAACACCCATACAATACACAGAGGACACACTTCATGCCCAGCACCATTCTAGGCTCTTTACACACATTTCCTAATTTAAATCTTAATAGCCTCATGAATAAGGTATTATTGTTGCCACTTTGCAGAAGAGGAAACAGACCTACTTTGATTAAGAAACTTGCTCAAAGGCATTTAACTACTAGGTGTAGGTGCCACAATTTGAGGGCGAGGTGTTTCTTTCTCTGGGTGCTGTGCTCTTTCTACTACCCCTTGAAGCCTCTATCCAACCTTTGCGTGTTTGGATGGATGTGTGTAAGTTAAAGGTAGACTAAGAGGATCAGCAGCCTCTTTAAGAATCCAGACTGCCCAGACTCTGTTACCATTACTTCTCCTTCTGTGATCATTAGTGTTGCTAATCTGGAAGGTCTTCTCCCTGTCAATTCCACCTGCCCAAAACCCTATACATCACTTCCCCAGGAAGCCTGCTTTACCCACTCTCTGTCAAATCAATATCTTTGTTTCTTGACTTACTAAGTCATTTTCAACTTAACCCATATCCTTTAGAACTTAGTCATTTACTGTGACATAGTCTTTTTCACATATTACATGATGAGGTAGCAGGATATAGTGGAGGTCTAGCCCTGGTTGGCCGCTAACTAGCATTAGGACCTTGAGTAAGTCATTTAACCTTTCTGAGTCTCAGTTTTCTCATCTCCAAGTGGGTATTCTCCAAAATTTTCTCTAGTTTTAAAAATACCATTTCCATGGCCATAGGTCTTGATTCTTTAAGAAAAACACAATTTTCTCAAAGGCTTATACTTTTGTTTTTCTCTACAACATCAGAGAGAAGGCAATGAATGGATAGTTATTAGCAGTTTGACTGATGGACTAGGATACAGGTTTAAAATGATAAACAAAAAAATAGATTAAAAAAGTTTAATAGCATAAAGGATGGGATGTGTGAGAGACCTAATGTAAACATTGTAGTTCTAGAGGGGCAGTTAGCAAAACAGAATAAAATTATTTCATCTACAATAAAAAAATAAATAAATGACTTTCAATGGATAAGTAAAAAATGAACCATTGACATGTAATTCATAGGGAAAAGATCAACATACAATTGGGACATTGCTCATACAGACAAGAACCCACTTTCATTATTTGTAGGGGGGAAAAGCAAGTTGTTCAAAAACTACCAAAGGTTTGCCACCTAAACATTCACCCAAAACTGAGGCAATCTACTAACATATAAAATTTCCTTCTCCAGCTGTCTTCTATGTCAATGTCTACAGTGAAAAGTGATTGAAACTGTATTTAAAAAGAATGGAAGTTATCTTAAGCTTAAGTTACCTTAAGCTTAAGTTATCCATTCTATGTCAATTATAGATCAGCTTGAAAATCATTTTAAAAATGAAAGAATGTACAGGTAACCAGGATCTAAGTCTTATTTTAAATAAAGCCCCCAAATCTGGTGCTGGTTCTCAAAAAGGAAGCTGAAACTTGATTGACTTACTCTCTAGGCTATTTTTGAAAATTCATTCTCTTCCATTTTGTGCTTTTGGGTCAATAGTTACTTTCATCTTAAATCCCACATGGTAAGTGCCATCAAATAGTAAGAGATGATGGATATACTTAGGTGGATAAAGAAGGTGATGGGAAGTTAGACTGCAGGGCTTCCGGGTGAATAGTGGTCCATTGTAACTATCTGAAAATTCTCTCTTTTGTGTTTGTTTGTTTCTACCCATTCTACATCATGTGAGCAAAAAGATAAGGAAAATAGAAGATAATAAGTAGTAAAAGCTTAGAAATCATCTCTTTATATTCACGCAAAATTTGGTATGGTATTTTAAAAATAAAATATTTTCTGAAGTATCCTTTGCAGAATTTACCATCTTAAACATTGGAAGATAAAAGATTAATAACAATAATCCTCAAATTTTTAAAAATCTACCCAAATAGATCTTTAATCACTGCCCTTTATAAAAATATTATAAAAGCATTTTATATTATCTTTCTAAATTGAAATATAATTCATGAACCATGAAATTTGTCCTTCAAACTCTACAATTCAATGGTTTTAATGTATTCACAAAGTTGTACAGCTCTGTGGTGGGCTGAATGGTAAATCCCCCGAAGGACAAGTCCATCCGGAATCAATGAATGTGACCTTAACTTAGTAGTCAAGTTAGTTGTAGATGTAGTTAAGGATCTTGAGATGAAATCATCCTGGATTATCTAGGTGGGCCCTAAATCCAGTGACCAGTGTTCTTATAAGAAGGATCAAAGCAAGAGAAACACAGAGAAAAAGGTGATGTAAAGATGGAGGCAGAGATTGGAGAGATGTGTGCGTCCACAAGCCAAGGAACACCACAAATTGCCAGCAGCCATCAAAAGCTAGGAGAGAATCAGGGAACAGATTCTCCCTCGGAGCCTCCATAGAATGAACCAACCCAGGTGACATCTTGATTTCAGACTTCTGGCCTCTGTTGTGTTAAGCCACCAAGTCTGTGGTGATCTGCTACATAGCCCTAGGAAACAAGCACAAATTCTCACCACTTTCTAATTTTAGCACAATATTTTCATCCCTCAAAAAAGTAAAAAGCAATTCACAGTCTTCCCCATTCCTCCATACCCCACAACCACTAACCTACTTTCTATCTCTACGGACGTGCCTATTCTAGACGTGTAGTGTAAATGGAATTGTATAACATGTGGCCTTTTGTGCCTGGCCTCTTTCACTTAACATAATGTTTTCAAGGTTCATCCATATTTTAACATATTATTACTTCAGTCCTTTTTTGACTGCATAATATTTAATTGTAGGCATATACCATATTTTGTTTATCTGTTCATAAATGATGGACATTTGTGTTGCTTTCATTTTTTTGTCTACTATGAATAATGCTACAACTGATCATTCATGTACAAGTTTTTGCATGAATATGTCTTCAGTTCTCTGTGGTGTGTACATATACCCAAATCCATATTCATTTCATCTTGGTTATCTTATTTGTTGCCATATGACTGTTCATAATATTCCTTTATAATCCTCCTATTCCTGTAGGGTTGGTAATGGTATTTTTCTGTAACATTTTTAATTTCAGTCCTTTGAGTCTTTTCTCTTTTTCATGGCCAGTCTAGTATAATATTTGTCAATTTTATTGACCTTTTCTAAAAACCAGCTTTTGGTTTTGTTGATTTTCTCTATACTTTTTTCCTATTTTTATCCATTACTTCCACTCTGATCTTTATTTTCTTTTTTATTCTTTCGGAGGGGGTTTAGTTTGCTCTTCTTTATCTAGTTTCTTAAGGTAAAAAATTGGGTTATTGATTAAGATCTTTCTTCTTTGTTAATACAGGCATTGACAACTACACATTTCTCTCTAAGCATTGCTTTAGCTGTACTCCATAAGTTTTGTTGTTTGTTTTTGTTTTCATTCACATCAAAGTATTTTCTAAATTCTATTGTGACTTCTCCTTTCATCCATTGATTATTTAAGAGTGTGCTGTTTGACTTTCACATATTTGTTTCTTCTGTTAATTATTCCTAATTTCATTCTATTGCAATCCGAAAATACACCTCATATGATTTCAGTTCTTTTACACTTACTGATATTTGTTTTATGGCCTCATATATGGTATTTTCTCAAGAGTATTCCATATGAACTTGAAAAGAATGTGCATTCTGCTGTTGGGTGGAGTGTTCTATGCTGTTGGGCCTACGTGGTTTATCATGTTCAAATCTTAGTTTGCCATCCATTCGTATCTATTTCTTCCTTCAATTCTATCACTTCTTTCTTCATTTAGGGGCTCTGTTTTTAAGTACATACAAGTCTTTAATTGTTGTTTGTTTTCTTGACAGGTTGATCCTTTTATTGTTATAAAGTATTTTTCTTTGTGGCGAGTAATCATTTTTTCTGTTTGGTCTGCTATTAGAGTATAGCTACTCCCGCTCTTTTTCGGCTACTGTTTGCATGATACATCCTTTTCTATCTTTTTATATTCAGTCTATTTGTGCCTTTGAATCTAAAAAATGTCTCTTGTAGACAACATGTAGTTGGATCATGTCTTTTTATCCATTTTGCCAACTCTGTCATTTAATCATTTATATTTAATATAATTAATTACCAGTAAGGTAGGATTTATGTCTGCCACTTTTTAATTTGTTTTCTATATGTTTTATGTCTTTTTTCTCTATTCATCCATTTCTGACTACTTTTATGTTAAATATTTTGTTTGATTTTTTTAAGGCCACTATAGAGCTGGGATGAGGAGGATAAAAATAAGGTAAGTTTTACCAAGATTGATCTCTTTTTCTCGAATACTCTTTGAATTACAGTAAACATTTGATTAATTTCAAGAGTTTTTTTAAAAATTAATTTTGACAGTTTTTGCAAATGTTATCACTGCTGCTTTTTTTGGACAAATGGCTTTTCAGAGGTCTCTATCTGCAATTTTTTGCTGATATCACTGTTACTCCTTGCAATAACCTCATACAGAGAAAAATAGGCCACAATTACTATTATTACTATTCCCATTCATTTATATGTGAAAGAAAGTAGGTGTGTATTTTTTCTATTGCTGCCATAACAAATTTCCAGAAACTTAGCAGCTTAAAACAACACAAGTTTATTACCTCACAGTACTCTGACATGGGTCTCAGCAGACCAATATCAAGATATTGGCAGGGCTGCATTCCTTTCTGGAGCCTTTAAAAAAGCATCTACTTCCTTGCTCTTTTAGGTTGTTGGCAGAGTTCAGTTCCTTGCAGTTATAGCCCTGAGTTCTCTGCCTCTTTGCTGGCCGTTTTTAGCTTCTCTGGGCCACCCACTTTCCTTGGCTTGGGGCCAGCTTCCTCCAGCTTCAAAGCCAGCAATGGTGGGTCAAGTCCCTCCATATTTTAAAATTCTCTTGCCTTTTCTTTCACCCTTAGATGTCTTTGTCCTGCCATTCTGCCTCCCTCTTCCACTTTTAAGGATCCTTTAATCCAAGATAATCTCCATATTTTAACTTTTGTAACCTTAATTCCATTTGCAAATTTCCTTTCCATATACCATAACATATTGTATGTTCTAGGGATTAGGAGCTGAACATTTGGGTGGGGGCAAGGGGAGGGACATTATTCTGCCTAACACACTAGAGCTCACAGAACTTAGAAAAAGAAGAAGATCAAAACTATAAACAGCAAAATGACAACAAACTCACAGCTATCAACAACTGAACCTAAAAAACCAAAACAAACTAAGCAAATGAGTAGAACAGAAACAGAATCACAGAAATGGAGATCCCATGGAGGGTTATCAGCGGGGAGGGGTGGGGGGAAAATGGGGGAAAAGGTACAGAGAATAAGAAGCATAATTCGTAGGTACAAAATAGACAAGGAGAGGTTAAGAATAGTATAGGAAATGGAGAAGCCAAAGTACTTATATGTGAGACCCATGGATGTGAACTAAAGGATGGGGGGTTATGCTGGTGGGAGAGGGGTGCAGGGTAAAGGGAGGGAAAAGGGAGAAAAAATGGGACAACTGTAACAGCATAATAAATACAATTTTCTTCAAAAAGAAAAGGACTCATGTGACATAGGTGGCCATTAGCTGAACTCGAACTAAAATACAGATCTGCGACTCCTTGTTCAGTGCTCTTTTCACCATATCTCTGATGAACGGGAATGTAAGTCTAACCAGCCAAGTGGATACTTCTCAGTCTAGAATTACATAATGCTGTAGCTTGAAAGCGCCTTTGAGTCCAGACCCATTGTTTCATAGGTGAAGAAAATAAGGCCCAAGGAAGGGAAGACCTCACCCTCAGTTCCTAGAAAACTCAGAACCAAAGCTCATGTGATTTTGCCACAACGAAATTCTTCAATTCAACTTATATTCTCACAAGGTCCATCATCTACTCGAAATAAGCTTATAATACTCAACTACTAACAGACATTCAAAATTTGACTATAAAACTTACATTATCTCTATACTGCCACCATGCCTTTGTAACTTCTTCTTATTTAAATTTTGTGACTTAAATCTTTTCTTACACTGTTTTAAGCCTCCATATAAAGACATATTTTCATATAGACTCCACCCCCACAAAAGGATGAAAGAGGAAGGACCACATATTCCATTTCTTTTCTGCATGTTGATAGTTTTCTGTTAAATCCCACGCAGAGCAAGTTTTCCCTTTATAATTCCTCTGAATGACATCTCAAGTTACAGCAAGCCAGAGAGAAAGACAGCCTGCTCACACCACAGCTCCGCACATGACCCGGAGTCAATCTTATAGATCCTATAGGCTCTGAGATGAAGAGTAGTCAGGGGGCACTTAACTGAAGCCACTGCATTTAGACCTGTCATCACTAGGTCACATCAGACCCACAGTATAGTCCACCCTCAGTTACCTGCACTCACAGAAGAGAGGCACATGGCACCCAAATATCATTTCTAATGGACTTCACTTTATATAATTTTCCTACCATGTTAACTGCGATGCATTTTTCTCTAGATTAATAATAAAATCAATACATACAGAGCAGATGGCCCCGGTACCAGCCTCATCTCCCATCCTGAGCCTGCTCGGCCCAGGCCCTGCCCATGCTACCCAGTTTGTCCCTCTGCTATCAGCTCAGGCTCTTTTATGATTAGTTGTCTTCCTCACCATTTGTGTGCCCCACAAAAGTCGGTCAGACCTTGTACATTCTCCTCGCCTCCCAGCAGATTTCTACAAAATCAAGATCAACAAACTTGAGATCAAAACCTTTTCCTCAGGCCTCTTCAAAATTTCTCTGTACCTTTGCTCAGTTCCATTTTTATCTTTTCTGCCAAAAACAAAAACAAAAAAACAGACATCTCTCCTCCAGTTCAAAACTAACTCTTTCACTTGTAAATTCACTCCATTCTCTTCTATGTCTCTTTTCCATGAATTGTACTTTTTCTATTCATCTCTACTTTGCCTCTGGCCCCTCTATTTTTGCCTTCAAATCTATTCAACTTTCCCTAAATAAATAAATCTCTACCCTCTCTCTTCCTTTGTGTCAACAAATTTCTCAAGGAGTAGCCTGAATTCCCTTCTTTGTCCTTGTACTCACCTCAGTCCCTTATAATTTAGCTTCTGCCTTCAGCTATTTTATTGGCATTCCATATTAGGGCAACAAAACTTACTTCTTAGTCACCAAATCCAATGTTTTTCATCCATGTTTTGCTCCTTTCTCTCCATTGCCCTACCTGCCCATCTAAGCGGTTGCCAGTTCCTGTGCATTCTCTCTCTTCAAAGTCTCCAATGCTTATTTCCTCCTTCCTATTTCTACCAACCTATAAACTGTCAAATATACATCATCCTCTCCAACCTAGAGTTTACTTGCTGTTTCTAACTATGGAAATGCTATCCATGCTATAAAACTTTTCAAGAATGCCCACAGCCTGAAGGCCGGGGATATATCTTTCTCATACTGGAATTCTCCATGAGCACCTGCTACTGCTGTCATAGGTGAATCGTACCTGAGGCATTTAATCAAGATCAGTGGCCTGATGACTGGTCTGTTGACTAGTGTAAGAGGAAGTCCCCCAGGAAACGCCATCCTCAGCAAGGAAAAGCTGTCTTGGAATGAGAAATCTGCTGTGGAACATTTACACAGCGGATAACCCACTATGTTAAGGATCATGTGGATTTTAGAGTCTGCCTAGTTTATTGCCCTTGTGCCCAGAACATTCTTTCATTTCAATATGTAGCTCAGTTTGAAGAATAGTTCTGACTTTCAAATATGCCAAAAGATTTCAAATAACACAAAAATTTTTTGCTGGCATTATCACTTATAAGTTGAAGACATTATTAAATATTGTAGTTTAGCACAGCACCATAAACAACTGGAATAAATAAATTAAGCACTAGTTACAACATGGAAAAATACTCCCTAAGAGTCAGATTGTGTCTGTATAGCATTTCCGTTTTGGCTATTGATTTACCTCATGACTATTCCGTCAAGTAAGCGGAACCAAAGTGGCAAAAACATTGGAATTAGCACCATGGCAATTCTTCTGTATAAACAAGTTTATGTAATCTAGCTTTGCAAGCCTGGGGATAGTCTGATAAAAAAATATATAAGGTGGTCCTTAACTAAAAACATGTTTTGTTATTAAGGATTTTTTTATGGTTTGGCAATGAATTATTCAATGCCCAAAATAGCATAATAAAAAAAAGGTGAACATTTTTTAAAGACTCCTCCAGTCAGCATATCCTATAACTATGACCCTTTAGCTATATCATGTAACTCTATTAAGCACAGAGTCACTAGAAGATGTCATCATAATATTCACCTTGTGATCATAATAACTATCCGAAAGAATGTTTTGAAATCTGGCTAATAATCGTCTGTAGACATTTAGACAAATTGATATTATTCCCCCAAATCACAATTTTAAAAAAATTACTCATTTTGCAACACCAAAACCCTTAAGCTTAAGAAAAATCAGAGGAGACTTGGAAATATTTAATTTAGGTAGTAGAACTAACAGAAATAAAATGTATGCTGCTCCTCCTCATTTCCCTTTTACTAGGCCATCTTGGGTAATCAGCTTATAAAACTATTATTCTTGTTTCAGAACAAAAAGTAGGAAGGAAAGCTTTTTCTACAAGGGGAAAGCAGATTAAAAATGGCATAAGCATTGATAAGTTCAGAAATGGAGTTTAAACAAAAAATGTGGGTATTTCAAGTTGACAAAAATGTGTGAGTTTCAAGGCTTAGTGCCAAGTCCCAAGTCACTAATGTCACACACTGTGCAGGTCACTCATGAGCTACAATAATCGAGCACCTTTTCAACCACATACACATGTCATTTTGGAGTCAACTAGCGTATGAAAGGAATATGGACTTTAGGGTCAGACAACCCAGGTTCAAATCTTGGTTGTATAACTTACCAGCTATGTGACCTTGAGCAGAGCTCAGACTCTTCACTGACACAAAGGAGTAAACATCAATTTCAGAAGGTGGTAGCTACAATTAAATGAGATAATGTATGAGGCACCTAACACAATTTTTTTCTCCTCCTTGGAAAAGTGGTGGAACTGCAACCTACGCATAGCATTAGAGGGTTAATAAGGAGAAGCTATTCTAAGCTGCTGGTTCAGGAATAGGCATCCTGTCCCAGACAGCCCATCAGCCCCACTAATGGGATTTAAAACAGTTGCTGCCTCTTCCTCAGTCGTGTAATGATTTCTGGACAGCCTGAGAGGCCCATTATCTGCAGTCCCTACTTCTGCTCTGTCTGGAGATAATGACTTCTTAGCACAACAGCAGGGCCGCGGTCTTCCACTTCCTGCTGCACCACTGAGAAAAGGACCCTTGCTGAAGTCAAAGACAAATTGTCATCCCACCACAGAGGCTGGTGGTCTGTGAAATGCTGCCCACTGGCTGCCGCAAGAGTTCCTGGAGAGTTGTCCTCTAAGGGCAAGGGTGCCCTTTGAGGGGTTTCCTGGGAGAAGATGAATATGATGGATGAGTGCATTCGGTGAGAAAGTGAGATCCCAGCACGCCCAGAGGGCCTCTGAGGTTGATGTCCAGGTGCCAGCAGCCTCCCCAGGCTCTGACTTGCTGTCTCATTCCACTCAGTTCTCACAAGCTGCCTGCAGAGTCCAAGGGCAGAAAACTAATGTGTAAAAAAAAATGCCACAGAACTCTGATTTAAAAAATATCAATGTCCAGATGCAATAATTACACTAAGTTTCTCATTAACGTGCTTTTCTTTATTCTCTGTATTCTTTATCTTACTGGTTTTATCTTGTTACATATAAGTCACTTCAAATCTGGTTTAGCAGTGAGCAAGATACAAATTCTAAATAAATTAAACAAATAGGATAATAAGTTAAGGACTTCTTGAGCAGATCCCAAAAGAATTCTTGGCATTAATCATGGAAGGAAACTCTTGCCCAAATTAAGAAAGATATAAAATGTTCATTCTACAGTGTGATTTGTTAAATTAATGCCAATGTAGGACTCCGAATGAAAGGAAAAGGATGTAGTTGGTTATGGGTATAAAAATGAATGTAAATTAATTTTTAAAAACTGCTTTGAAAGTAGAAGAAAAACTCTCTCCTACAGTTAGACAGCTACCTAAATTTTTCTTGACTATTTAATTCAAAATTAATATCAAATGTATTACATATTATCTCATGCTTTAATGAAAAAGCACGCATAGCTTTAGAGCATGGTGAAACTGAAAGTCATCCCAAATACTGCCTGAGTTTAGGTGCACATGTTACAGCCATTTTGGAAAGCGATCGTCATTGTGCTTTAAGTGCCTGAAAATGTTCATTCCTCTTATTCCATTTCTGGAAATCTATTCTAAAGAAATAATCGCAAATTCAGAAAAAATACACGCAGAAAGACATAACAGAAAAATGGGAACAAGCCAAAAACGTCCTATTACGAAGAAATAGATTACATAAGTAATGGCATGCCTCTGTGATGAAATAGCATTAATCATAAAAATGTTTTAGTGACATAGGAAAAGATAACTGAAAATAAATGAGTAGAATTTAAAGTATGTATACAGAAGATCAACTAGATAAGACAGAAGTATAGAAATTGCTCATAGTAGTTAGAATTACCAGTAATTTCAATTTTGTTATACATATTTTTCAAAATATCCAAGTTGTTTGTTAATGTATTCTATTTATAATATGGAAAAATAATATATCTTATACGCAAAATATAAATAAATGGGGTTAATTTGCAATGAAAATCACTGATTGACATAACCCGTGTAACTTTTGTCACCAGGCTCCCTGGACCCAGAAGAAGAGTGGCTCAGTGGAGGAGATGAAGTAAGCCAGAAGCGTGAGGAGTCTAACCAGCTGGAGGACTGGCCCCCTAGGTGGGTGATCAGCTACAAAAGACTGGGTCCTACAGGGTAAGCTGAACTGAAGTGTGAGCCAGAGTGTCTGATGTGGTTCTAGAACTACAGTGTTACTTAGAGCCCAGCTGTGATCAGAAAAAAAATCAAACCATTGAAACTGACCAGAAATGATACAGATTATAGAATTACCAGATGAAAACATTAAAAATTATTATAACTATATTCCATGTGTTCCAGAATCTACAATAAAGGTTGAACATATTAAACAGAAATGGAGAAGGTATTAAAAATTCAAGTCAAAGTTTTAGAGATCAAAACTACAACGTCAAAAAAATAGTGGAATGGGATTAACAGTGCATTAGACTTTGCAGAAAAAAGGATTAGTAAATTTAAGACATAGCAATAACAACTATCCAACATAAAACAGAGAAAATAAAGGAAAAAGAGAAAGAAAGAAAGAAAGAAAGAAAGAAAGAAAGAAAGAAAGAAAGAAAGAAGGAAAGAAAGAAAGAAAGAAGGAAAGAAAAAAACAGAGCCTCAGTTAGCTGTGGAACAACTTTAAATGGCCTAATATACATGTAATTGGAGTCTCCCAAAACAAGGAGAATATGAGACAGGAAAATGTATCTCAAGAAATAATGACCAAATTTTTTTCAAGTGAGATGAAATCTGTAAACACTCAAATCCAAGGAGTTCAAAAGCAACTTAACAAACCCCAGTACAAGAAAATTGAACGAAACTGAAGCAAGACATATCATATTTAAATTGCTTAAAAACCACTAATGATGAGAAAAATATTCTAAAGAAGCCATAAACATACGTACACACAGACAGGAACAAAAAAAAAATGAGAGCAAAGTTCTTGTTAGAAGGAACACAAACCAAAATAAAATGGAGCAATATCTTCCATGTATTTTTAAGTCAACCTAAAGTTCTATATACAGCAAAAATGTCTTCAAAAATAGAAAGCAAATAAGGACTTTTTCAGACATATAAAAGCTAAAGAAATTCGTCACCAACAGTGCTTCAAGAAGAAAGACAGTGGTACCAGATGGAAATGATACCAAAGGAAAGAGGAGCACCAGTTTTACAAGGGTTAACATAAAAGACCTATTTCTTTATTGCTAAACCTATTAAAAGGTAATTGACTACCTAAATAAAAAATGATGGAAATGTATTGTTGGGCTATAACATATGTAGAAATAAAATATGACATATAAATGGCACAAAGTTTAGAAGGGGAGAAATGGAAGTAAACTGTTGCAAGTTCTGTTAACCAATATGTGTGTATTACCATAAACCCTTAAAGCTATCACTGAAGTAAGTCAAAGAGTTATAACTCTGATAAGTTAAGCCCACAAGAATGTTGAAAGAGATTCATGAAAAATGTTCAATCCACATACAAGCAAATAAAGACAATAAAAGAGAATAAAGAATGTATGAAAAATAGAAATAAAAAAGGAAGAAGATAAATTTAAATTGAACTATAGCAATAACCACATTAAACATAAATGGTCTCACTATCTGAATTAAAAGACAACAATTGTTAGTTGTCACATTAGATTTCTTAAAAGCAAGAGTCAAATAAAAGGCATAATGAGGATCAAAGGAAAAGTATGAGGGAAAATAAACAATCACAACATTGATTTTTAAAAACTTGGGGTAGCTTTATTAATATGAAACATAGTATATATATTTTTCCATTGATTTTTGGAGCAACAAATATGATCAGTGGCAAAGAGCATCTCTTCATTATGATAAAAGCGTCAGTTCATCAAGAGACCATAACAAGACTAAAAGCTTATGTACTTGATACTGCAAGCTGCAAAATGTGTAAAACAAAACTGATAAAACTGTAAGGAGAGCTAAACAAATCAGCAATGATGAGCTCAGATTTTAACATTTTTCTGTCAGTAATTGATATAGCAAGTAGACAGAAAACTCAGTAAGGATGTACAAGACTTGAAGCAGACTATCAACCAACTCGACCTAACTGAAAATTACAGACCACCTTACCCAACACCAACAGAACAATTTCCAAGTGTGCACAAAACATTTACTATGAGAGGCCATAATCTGGACCATATATCAAGTTTTTATAAATTTATAAGGATTCAAATCATGCAAATACTTTTCTTTTTTTAAACATATTTTATTGATTATGCTATTATAGTTGTCCCATGTTTCCCCCTTTATTCCCCTCTATGCTGCACACCCCCTCCCACCCACATTCCCCCTTTTGGTTCATGTCCATGGGTTGTACATATAAATTGTTTGGCTTCTATATTTTCTATACTATTACTAACCTCCTCCTGTCTATTTTCTACCTACCATTTATGCTACTTATTCTCTGTACCTTTTCCTCTTCTCTCCCCCTTCCACTCCACAACTGATAACCCTCCATGTGATCTCCATTTCTGTGGTTCTGTTCCTGTTGTTTGCTTAGTTTGTTTTTGTTTTTGTTTAAGTTCCGTTGTTAATAGCTGTGAGTTTGCTGTCCTTTTACTGTTCATATTTTTTATCTTCTTTTCTCAGATAAGTCCCTTTAACATTTCATATAATAAGAGCTTGGTGATGATGAACTCCTTTCACTTGACCTTATCTGGGAAGCACTTTACCCTTCCATTCTAAATGAAAGCTTTGCTGGATAGAACAATCTTGGATGTAGGTCCATGCCTTTCATGACTTTGAATACTTCTTTTCAGCCCCTTATTGCCTGCTAGGTTTCTTTTGAGAAATCAGCTGATAGTCTACTGGGAACTCCTTTGTAGGTAACTCTCTCCTATTCTTTTGATGCTTTCAAGATTCTCTCCAGACTTCTGGCCAAGATGGAGGCGTAGGTAGACATACTGTGCCTCCCCTCACAATGAAGATTAAGGACAACAAACATATAAACCCCCCCCCCCAAAAAAAAACCCAACCAGGACAGAGAGAAAATTGAATTGTACAGGAGTCCGACAACGATTCAGTCCGAGGCCAGCAGAGTCAGGTCGCAGAGGGATAAGATGGTGGCTGGTGGTCCTGGGTGCACAGTCACCCCAGGTGCACAAGCAGCAGTTGCCGGTTGCTGAACATGAGGAGACCAAGCGGGACACACAAGGCAGCAGACCATGGACACACATTCGCACACAGATAAACCAGGCGAAAATGGGCAGGAAGTCAGACTCTGTGATGCACGGCTGCAGGGCCCCAGCGCTGGGAAGTGAAGCGTAAAGGCAGCCATTGAAAATACTTGTGGGGGCTGAGGTGCCGGGAGGGAGTCCCAGCCTCACAGGAGAGTTCTTTGGGGAGACCCACGGGGTCCTGGAGCATGCGCAGGCCCACCCACATGGAAATCAGCACCAGAAGCTCCCAATTTGCTAGGGTAAAGTGGCTGAAGGGACTGGAATCCACGAGAGAGTGTGGAGCAAGCGCCATTGTTCCCTCTCGGACCCTGCCCCCACATCCAGCATCACTACCTAGCAACTGGGCTGCTCCACCCTGGTGAACGCCTAAGGCTCTGCCCCTCACTACTTAACAGCCGCGGCCAGACAAAAACAAAACAAACAAAACAACAACAACAACAACAAAAACCTAAGGATGGCTCAAATGGGAGAACAGACCAGGGCCCCAGAGCTAATTCATCTGAGCAACCAGGAGGTGGTCAACCTATCAGATGCAGAGCTCAAAGCACTGGTAGCCAACCTATCAGAAGCACAGTTCAAAGCACTGGTGATTAGGAAGCTCACAGAATTGGTTGATTTTGGTCGCAAATTAGAGGAACAAATGAAGGCTACAATAAGTGAAACGAAGAAAAACGCACAGGGAACCAAGAGTAATGGGAGAAAAACTGGGACTCAAATCAATGGAGTGGACCAGAGGAAGAAAGAAACAACCAAACAGAAAAGAAGGAAGAAACATGAATTCAAAAAAATGAGGAGAGGCTTAGGAACCTCCAGGACATCTTTAAATGTCCCAACATCTGAATCATAGGGGCGCTAGAAGGAGAAGAGGAAGAGCAAGAAACAGAAAATTTATTTAAACAAATAACGAAGGAAAACTTCCCCAATATGGTGAAGGCACTCACTAGACACACAAGTCCAGGGAGCTCAGAGAGTCCCAAAGAATTTGGATCCAAGAAGAAACACACCAAGACACACCATAATTAACTTACCCAAGATTAAAGACAAGGAGAGAATCTTAAAAGCAGAAAGAGGAAAGGAGGGAGTTACCTACAAAGGAATTCGCATAAGACTATCAGCTGATTTCTCAAAAGAAACCTTATAGTCAAGAAGGGGCTGGAAAGAAGTATTCCAAGTCATGAAAGTCAAGGACCTACATCCAAGATTGCTCTATCCAGCAAAGCTGTCACTTAGAATGAAAAGGAAGATAAAGCGCTTCTCAGATAAAGTAAAGTTAAAGGAGTTCATCATCACCAAGCCCTTAATATATAAAATGTTAAAGGGACTTATCTAGGAAAAAGAAGATAAAAAATATGAACAGTAAAAAGACAGCAAACTCACAGATATTAACAACCACACCTAAAACAAAAGCAAACTAAGCAAACAGCTAGACCAGGAGCAGGAACACAGAAATGGAGATCACATGGAGGTTTTGCAACAGGGGAAGGGGAGGAAGAGAGAGGGGGAAAAGGTACAGAGAATAAGTAGCGTAGACGGTGGATAGAAAATAGACAGGGGGAGGGCAAAATAGTGTGGGAAAAGTAGAAGGTAAAGAACTTATGAAACATGGACACGAACTAAAGGGAGGAATGTGGGTGGGAGGGAGTATGCAGAGTAGAGGGGAATGATGGGGGAGAAATGGGACAACTGTAATAGCATAATCAATAAAATATAATTTTTTAAAAAAGATTCTCTCCTTTAATCTTGGGTAATGTAATTATGATGTACCTTGGTGTGTTCCTCCTTGGGTCCAACTTCTTTGGGACTCTCTGGGCTTCCTGGACTTCCTGAAAGTCTACTTCCTTTGCCAGATTAGGGAAGTTATCCTTCAATATTTTTTAAAATAAGTTTTCAATGTCTTGCTCTTCATGTTCTCCTTCTGGTACCCCTATGATTCAGATGTTGGAATGTTTAAAGTTGTCCCAGAGGTTCCTAAGCCTCTCCTCATTTTTTAAAAAGTATTCTTTCTTCATTCTGTTCTGATTGAATGTTTATTTCTTCCTTATGCTCCAAATCATTGATTCGAGTCCCAGTTTCCTTCCCTTCACTGTTGGTTCCCTGTAGATTTTTCTTTATTTCACACAATGCAACCTTTATTATGCTGTTGAAATACCCAGTGAGTTCCTGGAGCAGCCTGATAACCAGCATTTTGAGCTGTGCATCTGATAGGTTGGCTATCTCTTTGTCACTTCATTGTATTTTTCCTGGAGCTTTGATCTGTTCTTTCATTTGAGCCTTTTTTTTTTTTTTTTTTTTTTTTTTTTTTTTTTTTTTTTTTTTTTTTTTTTTTTTTTTTTTTTTTTTTTTTTTTTTTTTTTTTTTTTTTTTTTTTTTTTTTTTTTTTTGTCTCAGCATGCCTGTGATGTAGAAAGGGGCGGAGACCTGGTGTTCACCAGGGCAGGGCAACCCACACCACTGCTGTTTGTGGGGGAGGGGTCAGAGAGGGAACAGTTGGGCTTGCTCCACTCTCTGCTGGTTTTCAGTCACTTCCCACAAGCATAGTGGGCCCTTCTGGTGCTGATTCCTGGTGGGTGGGCTTGTGTACATTCTAGGACCCTGTGGGTCTCTCCAACAAACTCTCCCCCTGAGGCTGGGAGTTTCTTCCACTGCTGCCTCAACCCCCACAGGTGTTTTCAGTCAGAGGCTTTGAGGCTTTATTTCCTGGAGCTGGAACCCTGGGTTGTGTGGTCTGTCTTGTTCCCCAGTTGCTCTTCCCTGTTTATCTGCATGGGAATGTGGAACCACCCAGTCCGCAAGCCTCTGCCTTACCTGCCCTGGTTCTCCAGCCACCACCTTGCTCTGAGTCCTCTATGCCGGCCATCTCTGCCCCTCCTACCGGGCTGGGTGAGTGTGTCTTCTTTAACTCCTTGGTTGTAGGACTTCCATACAGTTCAATTTTCTGGCAGTTCTGATTGTTTTTTGTTTTTAAATTTGTTGTTGTCCTTCTTTTGGTTGTGCGAGGAGGCACAGTGTGTCTACCTACGCCTCCCTCTTGACTGGAAGATATACAAATACATTTCCTGAGCAAAATAGAGTTAAATTATAATTAAAATAGAAAGACATCCAGAAAATCCCAAATATTTGGAAACTAAATAACACATTTCCAAATAACCAATGGCTCAAAGAAAAAATCAAAAGAGAAATTGGAAAGCATTTTGAAGTAAAGAAAATAAAATTGCAATACATCAAAATTTGTGAAATGCTGTTAACACAGTATTTAGAAGAAAGTTTAAAGCATTAAATGCCTGTATTGAAAAAAAGAAAAGCCCTAATCACTGACCTCATCTTCTAACTTAAGAAACTAGAAAAGGAAGGCCAATTAAATCCAAAATGTTCACAAGAAGCGAATAATAATAAAGGTCAGGACAGAAATCATTAAAAGAGAAAAATAATAGATGAAAATCAGTATTTCTAATAGGCAAAAGATTTAGTCAGACACTTCAACAAATAAAATACATAAATGACAAATAACATATGAGAAGATGATTACCATTGTTAGTCATTAGAAAAATGAACATTAAAAGAGATACTACTATATATTTATTAGAATATATAAAATTAAAACTGACAATATTGAGAATTGGCAAAGACTTGGAGCAAATGGAATTTTCATACACTGATAGTGGAAATGTAAAATAGTACAACTAATTTGGAAAAGTTTGACCATTTCTTAAAAAGTTAAATGTACATCTATCATGTGACCCAGCCATGTTTATGTCCTAGATAAATGCTAGAAATATGAAAACACTTGTGCATAATGTTAATAGCTTTATTTGTATCTGTCAAAAACTGGACTGGGTAAAAAAGGTGAAGAAATTAGGAAGTACAAATTGGTAGTTATGAAATAGTTGCAGAGACATAAAGTACAGCATATGAAATAGTCAACAATGTTGTAATGATTACGTATGGTGCCAGGTCGGTACTGGAAATACTTGGTAAAGTATATGATTTTCTAACAAATTAATAAAAAATAATGTTGAATGTAAACCATAATTGAAAAATAAAATTTTAACTTAAAAAAGAAAAGAAAAAAAAAAGAACCCAAATACTCATTAACAGATGAATAGATAAACAGTTTGTGGTACATTCATACAATGGAATACCACTCAGCAATAAAAAAATGAACCACTGATGTGCAAAATAACAGATGAATCTCAAAATAATAATGCTGAGTGAAAAATTCAAAACACACAAAAAATTACATATTGTATGATTCAATTTATAGACGATATTAGAAAATAGAAACAAATCTATGGCTACAGAAAACAAAAAGAGGCTGCATGGGGATGGGGTTGGCAAGGCAGAGGCAGGAGAGGGGATTAGCAAGAAGCAGAGGAAACTTTTGTTGGTGGTGGATATGTTCATTACCTTGACTATTGTGATCACAGGTGTGTATATGTGTCAAAAATTATGAAATTGTACTCTATAAATAGAAGTAGTTATTGTATATTGATTATACTTCAATTAAGATTTTTATTTAAAGCCCAAAACAGGAAACATTACCCAAAAAGGACAACTCCAGTGAGGTGCTTTAGGTGTGGGAGGAGGAAGTGGCAAAGAAACCTAAAAATGTCATAAAGGGAGTGAGCAAATCAGAGAGAATGCCTAGGAAGCAGGATCCTTACAGACAGTTTTTCCCTACTTAGTGATTTTGCCAGAGCAGCAGAGTACACTATCAGCGGATGAATCCAGATGTCAAGTTCAATTAAAGGTTGTACTTAGCTACAGTCATATTTGTTTTAGGCCTGGATGAATTTCTTCAGCCTCTAAAGCCATGCTGACTTGTCTGATTGTTAAATCAAATAGAGAAACTAGAATGATGATACTGACTAAAAGGAAGGATTTGCAACAACACCCAGACGGAAAAGTGATTACATGTGTGCCTCCTTAGATTCAAAAAGAGCAAGAGGTGACTGGCTTTTCCCACTAGCTTTTCAAAAGTATAAAAATGTTGACACTCATACAAATAAGAAAAAAAGAGAGGAAGAGACAAGAGCACCCAATGAAAACTATTGGAAAGTTGACTTTATTTTATAACACAAGCACTAGAAATCACATGTTGTCTAAAAGATAACCACAAGAACATAACGTAAAATTTAAACTTTCGACTCTGTCTGAAATCTATAAAGCTGCAATCAGATCTACTATTGGCAAGCCACAAGTACTTTGTGTGACACAGGGACAGAGGCAAAACAATCCTTCAAAATTGGAATACTAGGCCTGGCTGCTGATGTAATAGGGAACAATGATTAAACTATCAATCAAACAGATTTTTTAAATATGTTGCATGTCATAGCCAGAGATTTCAAATCCAGAACAAAATCTGGTGTTAGTTACAACAGAGATGAATTGGGTGGTCTCTTAGTACACAGATGATCACAAAATCAGCATAATGTGGAAATCAATTCAAGGACTCTTTTCTTCATCTCAGCTCATGAAGATTCCAAATTAATAAAAGCAATGTTATAGATTTATGAGCCATGGCCCTGCAAAGTGTTTTATGCTATTTTCCAAGTTATTTACCATGTTTCAAAGCAAAATCATTTAATATGAACTCCATTCTCTAACTATACCTAAATATCTTTACTTTTTAAACAATTGAATTCTTGGTTATTTTTTCCAGATGCACGGCGCTTCCTCCCCCACCACAACCCCCAAAATAAAGAAAGAAAACAACTGGGTAAATTTCATCCCTAAACCATCTGGAGAGCCAGAAGAAATGCTGGTCTCAGTACCAATTCTCTCTAGAGCCTATTCTGTGCTCACTCACATCCACTTGAATATTCCTCCCTATATGGGATCATTTAATTGAAATACTACAAGCTCCCATGCGATCACTTCCTCCTCAAGTTTGTTTCCAGGGAACACTCTCTGCAGTTGAGTATCGTAGGCTGCTTGTCAGAAAAATGAAAACATGGCGTGATTCTCTTTATGTTTCAATTGCCTGAAACTAAATCCTAATTTCTTGCCTAAATATCATAATCTGCTTGGCCTGGATGCCTAAAAGAAGGTGAACTTTCTCCTTTTGAAATGCAGCCTCTGTTTCTTAGCAGGTATTCTATTTCAATATGCAAGCCACCTTTTAGAAGTAGATCAAATGTGTAACTAAAATAAATGTAATCGAGAGACAAATATTACTGTAACTGTCATTTCATGATATAACCTACAGCAGCTTTCATTCATCCCACAAGTATTTTGTGTTTGCTATTATTGTCAGGCTCTGCATTCAGTGCTCATAAGTGGAGATGAACAAAACATAGGTCCCACCTCAAAAGACTCTCAGGTTAGTGGGACAAACAAACAGTGAAATTCTCGGGATGGTTGCAGAGCCCCACAGGAAGAAAAGCATTTTTAGGGATTCTAGTATCTCATTTCATCTAAAGACATGACCTCTTCAAAAGACAGTTATTACAAGTGACAACATCCTTCTGCTTTGTCCTTCAGTTGTTTCTCCAACCTGAATACTCCCTTCTGGTGAACACCCACTCACCTCTTATACAAAGACAATGGCACTAATTTCAAACAATCCTCAGGCCTTATCCCAGATTTTATGGACACATTTTAAAAATGCAGCCACCAGATGTTCACTCCTACCTTCATACTCTGGCTCAGGCTGGCCCCCAACCCGAAGACCATTTCAGCCTCTCCACTATCTCCTCATCCACCCAAACCTTAAGTAAGCTCCAAGGCCCAGAGCAGGTACCGTTATTTTCCTGCTCATACTTTCTGTTGCTATAATGGCCTACCCGCCCTGTTCTCAGAACTCCTGATACACTTATGAGAATTTAGATGCACTGTTACCTCCAGGTGTTTCCTGTCTATTTGTTTTACCTCTTCAACTAAACTCTGAAGTTCCTTCAGGAACTTTGTGTTCCAATAATGAGAACACAGCAGATGCTTGAAAAAATATAGGTTAATCCTAATTTGTGTGGAAATTGAGGTCAAGTGAAACTCCAATTTTTCAAGGTAACAGGGCTAAATAATAAATACACATTAATAGCTATCATTTATCAACTAGCAACATGCCAAGTTTGGTGGTATTCAAGATTAGAGCAAAAATAGATTTTGGGTTCTCCAGCTTCCAAGCAAGCATTTATAGCATATGTTTCACTCAAATCTCCCATATTATGATGATAAATTTTATTTGTCAAATATCTACTTTATGCCAAGAGCTGTATATCAGCTGTTTTACTTAATCTTTATGAAACCATGAGGTAAGTATGATTACCATCCCTCAAAAACATTGAAGACCTTGCCCATGGGCTCATTCCATGGGGTTGAGGCAAGATACTAAATTAGATCTTTCTGATTTTAAATCTTTTGTTCTCTACCCACTCCATATCACCTCTGAATTACCAAGAAATAGTCCATTCTTACGTTAATTCATTAATAAAAGGTATACAAGACATGTTTGTCCAATCCATGCTATACCGAGTTCATACCTAGGTCCACATTATGTGGCACCAACTGGAGAGTTCGCAATTTTCTCTAACAGTTTAGTTCTGGAGATGTTGAACTACCAGGTATCTAGCATTTGTCAAAGTTGTATAGTCAGTCACCTGGGTAATCCAGGTTCTCTGGACAATGAGCAACTAAAACTAGTTTGTACAGTTTCTGATTCCAAACCTGGTGGTCCAGGCTTTAAATTGTTTTACTAAAATGTTGTTCGTGTGTGTGTTGTTGTTGTTTAAATAAACTGATACCAAATCCTCTATATTTCAGCCTGAAGAACTTATTCCTTTGTCTTTTTCCTCTAGCCAAAGCATTGCATTAATTCACTGTGCATGTCTGGAGGTGGTTTTTCCCTGCCCTACCCCAATCCATTGCTAATTTCGCAAGTGGTATAATAATTACCATTGGATCATGGAAATTTATTATAGAATGCATTCCTTCTACACACACACATTTTATTAATGCAATTGGTAATTATTTACTTATTATCAATAGTGCCTCCAAGTCAGTGCAACCTTAATTACTTCCTAATTATCCAGACCCCTATTTCTTCATTAAAGATGGACTTGAAAACAGCAGTTCAATAACTCAGACATTTTACAACTAACATTGATTTCTCCTCCCACCTCATTTATTGATGGGCCATTCTCTCTCGTATTTCTTTTTCCCTGATAAAGTTGTAATGACTCTGCTTATTCTCTCTAATGCCTTCAGTTAGCATTAGCTCACTTGGCCTATTATTTTCTTTGCCTCTTCTGTCTGTACTAGTTCTGTTGAGATTCTCTGGTTTGAATCCTTCCCAGTGATCCATCCAGTAAATCTTCCTTTCACCTTTAAACTTCACTGTTTCACATCCTGTAAATTCTACGACCTCCCTCCACAAAATTACGTTGGCAAATAATCATCCTCACCTCATGCCAACACACACTATTGTTTTTTTTAATTTTCTCTTTTTTCTTTTGTAGCTTTAATACACCTAAAAGTTGCAGCTACTCTATCATTTATATTTCCACAGGGAAAAAAGAAAGCAGGTTTGTCAATGAATAGCATATGTATTTACCTCCAATCGCCTGGGGAAAACAGAAACAATCAGAATAAGTCTATAAATAGAAGCTTCATCAGTTTAATCTTTTCAAAATTTCCACAAACACAAGCCATTCTGCCCAAGGTAAAATTCTCTTCGGTGATTTGCTCTTTCCACAGCACAAGACCCTTATTTATCCTCCATTCACATTCCGAGCTCCAACCTGTGCTCAAACTGTGAGTAATCCCTGCTAGTAAAACAGAAAGGAAGATAACCTTTCCACCTAAATAGCAGCGAATGTTTCTTACTAACAACTACACCTCGGGTGATATTATTTTGGTCTACTCTTCTCTCCTTTCTGAAAGCGATCTTTATCCTGTTTCTGAGTATTCTAAAATACTAAAGACAAACAAAAAGACTATCATTTTAAACTTAACCAATAGCATGAGACATGGCAAAGTACAGTATTATATTTTTTTCCTATTGCTGCTATAATAAATTACCACAAACTTGGGAGCTTAAAGCAACAAAAGTTTGTCATGCAGTTCTGGAAGTCAGAGTCTGAAATGGCTCTCACTGGGCTAAAATCAAGGGGGGCTGCAGGTCTGCAATCTTCCTAAAGGCTCTACCAGGGGTGTCCGAACAGGGGTGTCCGACCTGCAGTCTACGGGCCACAGCGGATCAGGATGGCTATGAATGTGGTCCAACACAAAATTGTAAATTTACTTAAAACATAATGAGATTTTTTTGTGATTATGTGTCACAATGTATTTAATGTGTGGCCCAAGACAACTCTTCTTCCCAAGACAGCTCTTCTTCTTCCATTGTGGCCCAGAAACACCAAAAGGTCAGACACCCCTGCATGGAAGAGAATGTTTCTTTACCTTTTCTGGTTTCTAGAGGCTGCCCACAATTTTGGCTCCTGCCCCCTTCCATCTACAAAGCCAGCAGCAGATGGACGAGGCATTCCCACAGTGCATCACTCTCTTGCTTCCATCATTCACCTGTACGAACCCTTGGGCCCACATCGGTAATCCAAGTTAACCTTTTCATCTCAAGACCTTGCAACAGAACATCTGGAGGCAGTGGGGATGGGGGGCATTATTTTCCCTACCACAGTATTATGAACGAACCCTTCACAACAGCATGGATGGAACTGGAGAGCATTATGCTAAGTGAAATAAGCCAGGTGGGGAAAGATAAATAGCATATGATCTCACCTATAAGTGGGACCTAATGAACAAAACAAACAAATGAGCAAAATAGAAACAGAGGCATGGAAATAAAGAACAAACTGACAGGGACCAGAGGGGAGGGGGGGCGTGTAAAGGAGGAATGAAGCAGCAGGGCCTGCTTAAAGAACAAGTACAAATGACCCATGAACATGGACAACAGAGTGGGTATTGACTGTCGGGGTAAGGGGGAGGACAGGGGAGAACAATGGGAAAATTGGGACAACTATAATAGAAGAGCAATTAGAAAAAAGAGAACTTGCATTTTCAAATGAATGTTATCCCCTTCAAAGTAGACACCTGAGGACACCTCACATTTATTCTAATCATGCTACAAATGTTAGAAGGATTCTTTTTGGGGTGCTGTCTTCAAGCTTAATGGAATATTCTCAGAATACCCATGATTATAGCAAATTATTGTGCATTTAAATATGAATATGTGAAAACAGCCGAAAGTCACAGGAAACTAAAAGTCTTCACTATGGTATATAATTGAATGAGAAAGTATCACTCTGAATCAAAAACAAGGTGAAATCAATGAAATAATGAGATTGATTTTTCCAGTGGACTGATTTTCCTGATAAATATTGAATGTGTTATAATAATAATAAAAATAAACAGTTAATTGAGCACTCACTAGGTACCCAATAATGTTCTAGGAGCTTTGCATGAATTAACAGCCCCAAGAGGTAGAAACTGTTATTAACCCCATTTTACAGATGAGTTTAACTGAGAATCAGAGAGATGAAATAACTTCTTTGGGGTTACCAGGTTAGGAAGTAGAAGAACAGATTCTAACCTGAGCGATCTGCTCTGGTCCCTGTCCCCGGCCCTGTGATTCTCACTATTTTCTTTAGTTAATTCCCACCCACATTCCCATTTATTTTATTAGCAAAATAGTCTGCTAAAAAGCAGGAAAATCACTTAAATAAATACTAAAAATAATAAAAAGCAAAAAAAGTCAGATGACATATTTATTTCATTCATGCTGTGTGACATTTCATTTAAAAATAGTATTCAAACCACAAAATCAGACAAGAATGAGACAAAGACCAAGAGATGACTCAAAGATTCTTCAAAACATTCACCTAAAAAAATCTAGTGCCTCAGATTTTCTTCCCAGTATTTCTGGGAGTTCACATTAAATACTTAAAAATTTAAAATGTTACTTTGCCACAGAACCGTCATCTCTAGCTGTCATCTTTACTGACAAATGTGGGGAGGGGCTTTCAGTCCTGTGGGTGAATCAGAAAGAGACAGACACCCATAGTGTGATGTTTCAGCATCCTTGAAAAGGCTGAGAGAAGCCACACCAGCCTGGCAGGCAAATTAAGTCCTCTGAGCCTCCGATCTGGGCAGAAGCGTCCAGAAGTCCTTGAGGCAGCTTAGGCCTTGAGGAGGTGGCTCTTTAGGCATGTAATACTAAAAGAAGCAGACATATTTAGTCACCTTTTTATCCCTATCCAAGTAAATATGTCAAGTTTATCCCTATAAAAAAATTCAGCTAGTCACCCTATTCTTTAAGATCACAATAAAGGGAGCTCAAACCCACATCCAGTGCCTTGTGGGAAGTCCAAGTCCTCCCCAGGATTTCTGCAAATTCCTAGAATTCTATTGTCATGAACAGCTTTGACATTCAGCTCCCTTCTCTGCTCAGTTAGTACGGTTAATGGATCCTTTTATCTTCCCAATCCAAAGTCATTTTCCATCCTACATCATCCAGTCCCTTTCCATAATTTACACACACACACGCACATGCACACACGCACAAAAGCACTCATCACAACATGGCATCTGTGCCTGAATGTCTTGGAATAGTGAAAAAGAATACATCACAGAAAAACTCACATTTAATATTAGTAACTTCCATTTGTAAAAGTTTTTCTCTATCTTCCAAGGCTCCTTTATCCATCTCACATTTTCTTCCTTTGCCAGCCCAATCAGGAGGGGAAAAAAAGCTATAATTTACACACACACACACACACACACACACACACACACACACACATTCCTCCCACTTTTTTGCAGAGTAATTTATCTCCCTGCAGTTCCTCAAAACCTGAGTTCCCTTGGGGTAACCAAAGCCCAGAACTCTGATAGTACCATTGTAGAAGCACTGATTAAGTTCTTAGACAAAGATCATCTCCTCCTGCATTTCTAATATGGATGGTATGGACAGGGATGGGAGGTTCTATTTACATAACAAGTAAACAGATACAGTAATAAATGAAGGTTATCAACTACAGTCAGTTCCTGCCTGGAGCATATTACCAAGTGTATTACCAAGCTGTGCCACATCCAAACTGCCCCTTGGAACTAATTGCTCTCTTGCTTTTTAATTCCATAGACACTTTCCAGAACCAAGTACACAGTACCTAGATTATCAACACCCTCCTCGGACTCCATTGTCTTCCCATCCAACCCAGAAACTGCTGCTGGAATCATTTTACAAATATGTGTCTTATAATGTCATTCTTTTTTAAAAACACAAAAGATTCCTACTTCCAGATAGTTTTTTTAATCTGAGATAACATTTATCTGACCATTTATCAAATAATTCCCATCCTTTTTTACTTCCCTATGCAAATCCATACCTGGCCAAGTGAATCTATTTTCAAACTCGAAATGACTTATTTTATATTAAAAAACATGTTTGTTTTCACTTGCTTGTCAGTTTCTGTGCCTGAAATATTCCTTTCTCCTTCCTCATCTGCACATATTAATTGGCACTTCAAAGATGAGGTCAAATTCCCTCTCCTACAGGACATTGCTATTTGATGCCACTTAATTGTGACCACTGCTCTGCCTTCAGTCCCTTTATCAGTTAAGGACTCTGTCATCCATGAGCATTAATTTAACTTAAATAACTGTCATTAATTGAGCATGTACTGTATTCTGAGCACTTTGCATTAAGATTTGCTCATTTAAACCTTGTGCGCACATGCACACACACATTCACACACTCAAAACATGTACTATTATCCCCATTTAACAGATGAGAAAACTGATGGTTAGAGAGGCTAAATAGTTGTCCAAGTCCATGTAGCTGGTACATGTCAAAACAAAGTTTTGAAACTGGACTGTCTGAGTCCACCACCTGTGCCTTAACCATAATACTATAGAACTTCCAAGGTAATTAAGTTTTCAATAATACAGAGTCAATATGTCTAATCTGTTAATTTCTCTAGACCGTGAGCTATTGAAGGTAATTGATGGTTCCTCCACAATATTTATTTATATTCCTTGTCTCTCTCTCTCTCTCCTTCTCTCTCTCCTCTGTTTTTTTTTTTTTTTTTTTTTTTTTTTTTTTAGATTGACTTAAAAATCAGGGTGGGAGAGGTAACCAAAGTAGAATGATATAATTTTACGTATTCTTCTCATAAGTGACATTTGGTTACTGCCATGGCCAGTCTATGAGTACCAGCATTCTCTAGTTAAACTGACTATAAGAGTTATCAATTATCATTTAAGAATGATAAATTTATACCTAAAATAACTCCAAGCTGTACTCCAGAAGCTCTTATCGGGCAAAATTATTAGAAATTTGGCAAAATCAATCTTTTGAGAAGATAGGAATATCATCTGCTCTTTTCCCTATTCTTAAAAAATAAAAGATACAAAATGTAGCATTTATGTGAAATCAAATTTCTTCAGAAAAAACTGGAAGAAATTATGTATTTCTGAACTAAATTATGTAAAACTCAGTATTTGTTTGCAAAAGTCCTAGAAGGAAGTAATTCATCTTTCCTCCTCTGACAAAATTAAGAATATATAACAACCTTGTTGATAATATACCTGAGTAAGAATTGCCAAAACTTTTTATATAAAGTGTCACATATTCCATTTGTTGCAATCATTAGTCTTAGTAAGCCTTTAGATATTGAATAGCCATACAGGAATAAAATTAATCAAAGAAACTAAAATTGTATTTCTTCCTCAAAATTGTAATAGGAGAAAATTTGTATAAGAAAAGGAATAAGCCAGTAATACAAGATTTATTTTATAATTGATACCCCCAAATACCCACTGCCACTAAAATGAATCTTATAACCCTTTGTAGAAAATGGATACTTTATAAGTATAAACTTTTTTTCTACCTGTTTGTATTGGTTACATAACAATACTCACATTCAATATTCAACTATTACATTACAGAGCCAAGTTTGGGAATTTACATGAATTTGTAATCCCTCACCTTGCAACTCTACTTAGGAAATGCTCAATAATTTTTATGTTGCTCTTGTTTAAAGAGCGTAAAGAAATAAACATGTCCACTGGCAAGAAAAACAAGTATGTGATACATTCTAAAGCATCTTGCAAAAGAAATTCAAAATACATGTTACTTTGAATTATCCATTTTTCAGCTCTCCTCTATAAGCAGAAAACTGAAAATTGGTATTTGGAGATGCATTTCTTTTTTTGAAAACTGGGTATAATAAACTAAACTGAAATACCCTCATAGAAATTATATTTATTTTCAATTAATTTGTAAAAGCTGGCTTATTCACTTAAAATTTTTATTATCAGACATTATTGACTTATTTTAAGACTTTAATGTTAAAGACTTCATGGCAGTTTCATGAGCCTACAAGTGTTTGCATACTTCATTATGAAAACAGAGTTCAAAGATCAAGGCCAGCCCATGGTAATGTTGATAAAAATCACCTAAATTGATAGAATAGTCAATGGGCTTTTGCGATCGCATTAAACTCATATGAGAAAAGAGAATGCTATTAATTCTCTAAGTGCTCATACCTTAAAAGATATTTAATATTATGTAAATGTGATAAGAACTATCCAATTCATTTCACGGTGATTTGAGCAGGAGGCAATCAGTAGGCAAGAGGGAGAGAGCATATTGATCCAAATAGGCATATGGTCATATAGAAGGAGGAGAAGGGGAGGAGGATGAAAACAGGGAGGAGGAGGAGGAGGAAGGGTAGAAAGGCAGCTAATGCTTCCTGAGCACATCTCATCTGTCAGATATCATTCCAAGTATCTTGATATGAATTGCTGCGTTTAAGCCTCCTGAGCCCCATGAAGTACTAGCATTATCCCCATTGTACAGAAGAGGACACACCGTGGTAGCCAACTCATGTTTTCTTTTCCTGTTTTCCCTACTTCTTTTGAACAAATATTTTGAGGGGAAAGAGAAAAAAGAAAAGGAATGGTCAGATGGGTAAAAAATGACAAACACTTCCTTTCTAGGGAAAAAAAATGTGGTTCTTGGGTTCTGGAAAATCATTTCTTTAGAAGAGAACAGGAATTTTGAAGTAATACCAGACGGTGCAGCAGTCTGCCAAACTGAGTCTCCATGAAAAGTTGGAGGAAGTGTCCCCTCCTGGGGGATAAATTACAAAAAGAAAACTCTTCCTAGAAGATGAATTAGAGGAAGCACCTACTCCAGGTAGATCAAATAGAAAAGTCTATATTTCTCTGGCCTAAAGTCACCATAGGCTGGAGCCCGCAGCCAGGCCAGTAAGAGTTTATTTAGCCTTCACTGGCCAGCTGCTCTGATGCAGGGCACAGCCTACACAGTCAGGTACTGACTTCTGCTTCATACCCTAACCTTTGAAGCCTCATTTACTGTCTTCCTCAGCACAATTTGAACCCAAGACCCAGCCATCTTTCCAGTCTCAGCACATCCTGTTCCTTCATCCAGAACACTACTAGGCCTTTGTCTACCTGGATAACCACTCCCCAACCCAGTTCAAATGCCACTTCTGGGAACATTCCCCCAAAAGAAAAGTTAAGAAAGAGAACATTGACCAGGCAGGAGACTGCTGCTGCCTGAAGGAAACATCCAGCAGCCAAGAACAGCCAAACCTTAGCTGGAGAGTCAGACTGACAAAGAGAAATGCCTCAGGTTTAGTTCTACTCTTTCCACAATTTACTACAGTTGAAATGGTGAGTAAACCAGCCATCTGGTGCTTGCAATATTTACTCACTCTCCATATGTTTCTGGAATCCCTACTATCTCCAAATGTAAAGGCTGGCTTTGGAGTCAGACAGACTTAAGCATGGGCCCTCAATAAATTTCTTGAAGCCCATTTCCTTGGCTACAAAATAGGCATAATACCTACCTTAGCAAAGTGTCAGAGTAGATGCTCTTAAGACAAGTTGTACACAATATCTACATGAATATATCTCAAAACCTAATGTTAAGTGCAAAATGTAAATTGCGAAAAGATAAGCATGGCACTCCGTTTATGCAAGCTTAAAAAGGAAGCGGCAGTGCCTACAGAGTCGTGCTGTGCCATGTGCCCGTTAAAATGCCCACTCACATTGAGCATTTAAAATGTGACTACTATGACTAAAAAACTAAATTTTCAATTTTATTTATTTCAATTAACTTAAAGTTTGCAATTGAAACATGTACAATGTATTTTTCATTACATATAACATTAAAGTTTTCACAATACCACATTTCACTTTATGTTCATGTAACATATTGTGGTACTGTAGTACATGAGTAGTCTTTGCTTTTTAGCTGTGGCTACTAGAAAATTTTAAATTACATGTGAGATTTGCATTATATTTCTATTAGACAGTATTTCTATAGATTCTTCTTAAAGAAGTATGAGTAAATCTAAAGCTATTTTTGAAATAGACTGAAAGGACCTTCACTGAACTCATGATATTAGCTATTTATGGTCAAGGAGGGAGGAAAGAATAGGAATAGAAATGGGATTGGAACAAAAGGAAATTCCATTTTCTGTGATTTTGTTTCCTTTATTCAAAATTATAAAGCAAAGGTGTAGATGAAGCATATACAACAAAATCAGAGGAATGGCTATAGGGATGTTTATCTATATTTGTGTATGTTTGATAGTCTCAATAGTAAATTATACTTAAGTATTTTTAGGTGGATAATAATAATTTTATTTATATAAAGTAATATTTTATTTAGGAAAATATATCCCATGGTCAAGGATTGAAGACGTCTTGTTAAGATGTCAATTCTCCCAAAGTTGATAATACAGAGGCAATGTAAATCCCAAACAAAATCCCAGGAGGGTTTTTTTTAAAGAAATTACAAGAATACTCTAAAATGTATGTGAAAATACCAAGAACTTCAAATAGCCAAAGCAATCTTGAAGAAGTTGGAGGACTTAACATTATCATGCATCATGACTTGTTTTGAAACTACAGCAATTTAAACAGTGGGATATTGATGCAAGGATGAACAAAGTGATTCATGAAACAAATAAAATGGATGAAAAAAATGCATCATTGAATTTCAGTAGGAAAAGTAACTGTTTATTTCCTGTCAATAAACAGTGCTGAGTCAGTTGGATATCCACTTGAAAAAAGTAAACTTTACCCTCTGCCTCAAACATGCAAAAAAATTAAGATGAATCACAGAGCTTAAATGTGAAAATTAATACAATAAAGATTTTAAAAGATAACATGAGAGTAACTCTGGAGTAAACAAATATTTCCTTGACAAGAATCAAGCACTAATTATAAAAAAGAAGATTGACACATTACACTTCATTAGAATTAAGCATCTGTTCATCAAAAGACACCATTAACAGAGCAAAAAGGCAAATCACAGACAGGAAAGTATGTTCCTACTACATATATCTGGCAAAGGATAAGTACCCTAAATATATTTTTTTCAGAAATACTCCTATAGCCCTGACCGGTGTAGCTCAGGGGATTGAGTGCAGGCCAAAAGGTCACCAGTTCGATTCCCAGTCAGGGCACATGCCTGCATTGTGGGCCAGGTCCCCAGTGAGGGGCACACAAGAGGCAACCACACATTGATGTTTCTCTCCCTCTCTTTCTCCCTCCCTTCCCCTGCTCTAAAAATAAATAAATAAAATCTTTAAAAAAAAGAAATACTCCTATAAATCAATAAGGAAACTCCACTTTTTAAATGTGTAAAGATTTAAATAAGCACTTAATTAAGAAATATCCAAATGGCTATTATATAGATGTTTAACTTTATTAGTTACCATTAATCATTAGGGAAATGCAGATAAAAATCACAAAAAGACACAAAACTCCACTGTAATGATTGAAAGCAAAAGAAAATTCCATGGTAATGTGAGGTGAGGATGTGGAGCAATGTATATAGTTGTAAAACATATGTACAAGAATATTTGTTTGCTTTGTTTACAAGAGCACAAACTGAAAGTAACCCAAATGTTCATCAAAGTAGTGACATCGTTATACAAATTAACAAGAGTAGCAATAAAAGATACTACACATACAAGAACATGAATGAATCTCATAGAAGTAACATTGAATGAAATAAGCCAAACTCAACACACACACACACAAAGTATGGTTCCATTTGTATTAACTGGGAGATGGTACAAGAAAACCTATTTTGTTCTACAACTTGTTCTTATCTTGATCTGGGGTTACATGGATGTACACAGATGTAAACATTTGCCCAGCTGTGTACTTAATACTGTTCACTTCACTCTAAGTTATGCTTCAATAAGAAAGTTAAAAAAATAAAACCATCATTTAGGACCTTTGCGTCTATGTTCATAAGTGAAAGGAGACTATAATTTTCTTCTCTTATGTTACCTTGCCTGGTTTGGGCATCAATGTTACACTAGCGTCGGGACAAGAGTGTGGTGCTTTTTGCCCTTTACATGTTTTTTAAACCATGGAAGGACCTCACAAGGTCATTGTAAGGAGTAATTAAATAATATCCGAGTACATGTTGAAAACCACATAGCTCTGAAACATAAAGGGAAATACTCTCTTTTCATTACCATTGCATTTTAATTCTTCTCTTACGTATGTCAGTAGCCATCTGAGGTGTTTACTTCACATTGGAAATCATTTCTGTCTGGCTTCAATAAGGACAACCCTGAAGATTTTAAATTAGTTTTGTTTGGAAAGAGAGCGATCAAGACAAGGGTTTGTGGATGTGAGTATCACTACAGATAATAGAAGTTAACACAGAGAAGTGGATCCAGTTGTGAATGTGGTTTGGGTAAAAATAAATGAGAACTCACTGTACTTGACTCTTAGCCTAAAAAGAAATACTAAATAAATGATTTTCTATTTCAATTTTCTTTAATTGGGACCCATTCGCTACTCTCCAAATTGCCTTTAATACGAAAGATGAAATCATTTCAAAACACTTGTGTTCAATGCTGAAATGATGACATAGATGCCTTGCTTAATGATTCTGGTATACTTTTCCAAGTCCTAAAAAACCAATGTGGAGCTTAAATATAGTTATAATGAGTGAACAATTCACCACATTTCTTAAAGTTTTAGCTATTCTCAGGCTTGAGACTTGAGTGGCAAGCTTCCAGGGCAAGTGTTAGAGGGTTGGCAAGATAGCTAGGGTGGTACCAGGGGCTTTCATGTTACATTTAATCGCAAGAAAACCCCAGCGAGGAAAATATTGTCCCCATTTAATCACAGAGAAACTGAGGTCAGAGGTTACATGACACAAACAATCATATGGCTACGAGGCTCTCACACCAGCACTTGAAACAAGGCTTCTCCTCCTCCAAGGCCCACCCTCTTTTCACTTTACACCAGCCAGAGTGGACAGATTCCCACTCCATTTGAAAATGAATTGGCGAAAAACTGAAAAGTGACTCAGAGCATTCACAGACATAAAACATTAGCTGCAACAGACACATTTGAATGTCATCTGAGCATCTTGTGGTTTTGAAGAATTATCCCTTTTCCCAGGACGAGCAAAGTCCAAGCCCATTACATGCCATACATCTTCCAGAAGACATAAACATTTTCCCTTGTTTCTTCATTTCTCTGACTTGTCAGACATAATGAAAACAGAACAGCTTAACAGTAAGTGTTGGTTTCTCTTTTTTCAATAGACATATTAAAACTTAATTAAGTGACAATCATAAAACTATTAAAAATTAAAGAATGATAAAAGTTCAATGTTTTCAGTACATTCAGAAAAACCGCTGGTAAATGTAAATCAGAGAAATAGGCAGGGAACGGGGCAGTTGTTTAATGGAAACTCCCAACCAACAGACTTTGCAATGAGGTAGCTCCCTCAGGTCACTGCCAGCCCGTTCACACCCACATGGCACCGGGAGGCTGGTCCCAAGCAGCCCGAGCTGCTAGCTGGAGATGGTGCAGTAATGATATGGCTCTAGGTAAATCGCAGAGAGGGAGCCGAGGAGGGTGACATGGGAACTCAGCCCTGGGAACGCCTTGCCTGATCAGCGCACAAATCATCTAACAATCATTATCATAAGGACTGTTAAATTATTGTTTGGCTGGGGAATGGGATAAAGGCCTATTTCTGCACTCTGATTTCACTGAAGGTTCCAAGATGACTATTTAAATTTCCAGAATAAATAATGTCTTTTCCCATGATTGTCTCAGAGAAGTCAAGCCTTCCCTGCTGACTTTTCATTCTAATTCTCTAATCTTAATTTTTCAGTGGCCTTGGGCAAGGCATCAAAGTGCTCAATGCCTTTAATTCCTCTAGTCACTAAATAGCAATAATGATACCTGCTCTCCTTGGGCTGTAAGACTGATTGCTTAAAGGTTGCTAAGTACTTTAAAAAAGAAATAGCTTGGGGTGGGGGAGGGGGCAGGGAATTTCATCTTTAGGGGAAGGTGAAATGTAAAGAGCATCTTTGAGTCTTTTTTCTGCCTCTTTCCATTTATTCTGAACTTCCCTCTGCTCTTCAGTGTGACTCAACTCCTCCCCCACTTAGCACCCGCCCATGCTTAGATCCCTATGCATCTTGTCCCCGATCCGTGCCCCCTGATTAACTCCTACAGATCCTCATGTCTCAGTCGAGTCCCCTCTAAAGAAAGTTTTGTAAAGACAGGGACCATGTCTGTCTTAGTCACCACTGAATGGCCAGTGCTGAGCACAACCCCTGGCATATTCAAAAAGGCTCAATCAATATTTAATTAATTAATTAATTAATTAATTGAATGTATGTGGGATCTTAGGTTCCCGGGCTTCTTTTGGTTTTCTCATTTGAAAAATAAATGGCTAAAATAAATCATCTTCATTGTTCCTTAACTCCCAGAGTGTTAAACTAACATTCTGGGATTTTGATTTGGGGATCAGCATCCTCTCATTGACATTAAACACATTTTTCATTTTATTCTGCATGATGGAATCCACTTAACTACCAAGATCACTGGGATGGTTAATCATATGGTCAACTTGGCTAGACAGCAAGGTACCCAGATATTTGGTCAAACATTCTGAGTGTTTCTGTTGAGAATGTTTTAGACAACACCAACATTTAAGTCAGTGGACTTTGAGTAAAGCAGGTTGCCCTCTGTCACGTAGCTGGGCTTCATCCACTTAGCCCAGCTACGTGAAAACCTGAATAGAGAAACAACAGCAACAAAAAATGCCTCCCCAAAGCAATAGAGAATTCTCCAGTGGATTGTCTTTGGACTTCATCTGCAACATCAGTTCTTCCTGGTTCTTCAGATTCAAAGTAGAACATTGGTTTTCTTGGGTCCTCTAACCCAGCGGCACATTCCGCATACTCAACTTGACAGCCTCATGCGGTCCAATTCCTTATAATAAATATCTATCTGTATATACATACATACATATATGCATACATACAAACAAATACATACCACACACAGTCTATTGGTTCTGTTTCTCTGACTAATAAAATCATAGTAACTCTTTCTATTCCTACAGAGCAGAAT
Source organism: Anoura caudifer (assembly GCA_004027475.1). Classification (NCBI taxonomy): domain Eukaryota; kingdom Metazoa; phylum Chordata; class Mammalia; order Chiroptera; family Phyllostomidae; genus Anoura; species Anoura caudifer. The sequence continues at coordinate 71,728 of PVKU01003030.1, read as the reverse complement.
AGTTCTACTCCAAACACAGGAGGATGGATTCAGACTCTAGATATGAAGACCTAGATTTGGAGAAAACTGGTGCCAGGTACCGGTCAGAGTCAGCAGGAATTTCACTAAGAGTGGTTTCAGGTATAGGCCTATTTGTCTCTCCTCTATCCACCAGGCTCTCGGGCTGGATTGACCCAAGGTTAAAGTGATGTGAGCAACTCCAGTGCAGTCCAGTAAGTAGGATTTAGTTTTCTGCCTTCTTGGTGGCCCACTGCATTCTGAGGTGGGTTTTGTTCCAACAATAATGGGAAAAAAAAAAAAAAACACAGACTGAGCCCTAGGCTTCTTGCTCTTTCTAGAATTGAACTCTGACATTAAGGATCACTTTGAGACAATATGATCCTTAATAAATGATTATCTTTTCCTAGAAAACTATTGCCATTGATATTGCTATGGCAATCACATAACATCATCCATAAATTCACCTATCTGTGGCAAAATAAGATGGTCACCCACACATTAAAAATGGGATTCTGGATTTGAGGAAGAGTTTGAGGAAAATAAACCTCTAAAATCCATCTCAACTCTAAAATGCATAGTTTATGAACTACACCATAAATCAAGAACAAAAGCAACTTATTGATTCCTTTTTAAAACCATGAACTCAGGTAAGAATTTACTCAGAACAAACATGCAAGTATTTTTTGCAGTGAGCAAGCCCTCTATATACACAGTCAGTAGTATCTATTTCAAAAGATAAAGTAATAATCATCAGTCATCAGAGAGCAAGGTGGTCAAGTGGGCTTGGGAGCCTGACCTGAGAGGGAACCATTCACACATTACACAGCTCAGGGCTCTCCCTCTGGAACCATGTCTTTCTCCATGTCGCTTCCATTAGTAGAAGGGAAATGGCCAACTCTGCTTCAAAGAGAAGAGCAATAGATTTTCCGGCTGCCATCACAGCAACAGGAAACACAGCCTCATCTCTTCACTCACTGGAATTTTGGCTTTATACTTGACATCTCGCTTGTGATTGCTTGTCAGAGTCTCATTTGCTGTTCATATTTGGGCTTAGAAAAATGCTCTGTACATACCTTCATTGCAACAAATGAGTAGTTATCTTTTCTCCACTCCCACCCTTAAATGATTCTGAAATTCAACATGTTAATGTGGATGAGACCATATTAACAAAGAGTATCAATTTGAAATTTAAACCAGAAACAAAAATTACTAGCATTAAATCAAAATACTTGGTGGAGGTAGCAGAGGGTGTAAGAAGGAGAAATGGTAATGAAAAATACTATAAAATTTTTATAAACTAAATACTTATAATCTAATGTATTAACCTTATCAGTAAAGGTATAATCACTTTCCAATAAGATACACAGATGCAGAGCTCACATTTAAATACAGCTTAGCATTTATAAATTTACTACAAGGCTAACTTCATAAAATGAATCATATTTCCTTGTTGATTTACTAGAAGATTAAAACTAGTCAGTGACTGTCATAAAACTATAACTGGAGAATTAGTAAATCCTTTTATCACAATTATTAATGGAAATGATGTTTTAGATAAATATTGACAGTAAAATATTTTCATTATATGATTATAATTAAAATGTTAAAATAATTCTTTTAAAAACCACTGAGCCCTGGCTGGTGTAGCTCAGTAGATTGAGCATGGGCCTGGGAACCAAAGGGTTGCCAGTTCAATTCGCAATCACGGCACATGCCTGGGTTGCAGGCCAGGTCCCCAGTTGGGAGCATGTGAGGGGCAACCACACACTGATGTTTCTCTCCCTCTCTTTCTCCCTCCCTCCCCCTCTCTCCCCCTCTCTCTAAAAAAATAAATAAATAAAATCTTTAAACAAATAAAAATAAAAACCACTGCAAAAGAAACAAATGTATCACAAGCCTAAATATTGTGATTGTCTTTCTCATCCATTTCCTTTTATTATGTAGTTGTAGAATGTTATAAATATTTTAGCATTCCATGGAAAGTTTCCACTAACTCTACCTTTACACCCCATGAAAAATGAGTTTCCCCATATTTTAAAATTTTACCTGTGTCAATCAAAGATTTCTAAATGTAATAATATGATTGGGTAACTGAGGGCAGTGTCATCACCAGCAGAGACATAACCCATCAGCATGGTGGGGAGTGGGGTTTATGTCTGACAAAGTGACGGCTGTTGGATCTCAGGATAAAGAGCAACTCCAGCAACAGCAGAGGACACACTATGCAGGATGTGATATGTGGGATGGGAAACCATCGTCTCAGTTAATGGAATTCTGAAAGTTAGAAACTGGACTTTTTTGTGACTTTGCTACAGGAAATGGAACCCCCAGATTTAGACACTCACAAGTTGGGGAGAGAGTATTCAAGTCCCACTAAACTAGGAATGGATTGAGAGCTCTTTTTCACTAGGTACTAACTTCTTTTTCTGTGCATTTTCTAATTCGATATTATTACACTTTCTTCTACAGCCTTCTCCACATTCAGGGGAAAAAGTAAAAAATTCTAATGGGACTTCCGGCCAAGATGGAGGTGTAGGTGGACACACTGTGCCTCCTCTCACAACCAAGATTAAGGACAACAAAAATATAGAACGAAAAAAACCCTAGAGAACAGCTAGGGGATTGAATTGTATGGAAGTCCGACACCGATTCACCCAGACCAGTAAGAGAAGCAGTTGGCGGCCTGGCAAAGAGAGGTCACAGTGGGAAGAAGCAGTAGTTGGTGGTCCCAGGCACACAGGCCGCAGTTACCAAGTGCAGAGAGGCAACCAGCAGCCCAAGGGAGGTGCACAAGCAGCTGACCGCTGTCACACATTTGTGTGCAGATAAGCCAGGTGAAAACGGGCAGAAAGATAGCGCAGTGCAGGGCCCCAGCACCAGGAAATAGAGCCTAAAGGGCACCGATTGAGAGTACTTGTGGGGGTTGGAGTGCCAGGAGAGAGTCTCAGTCTCACAGGAGAGTTCGTTGGAGAGACCCGTGGGGTCCTAGAATGTACACAAGCCTGCCCACAGGGAAATCAGTGCCAGAAGGGTCCAGTTTGCTTGGGGAAAGCAGCGTAAGGGACTGGAAGCTGAGAGAGAATGGAACAGGTGCCATTGTTCCCTCTCAGACCCCGCTCCCACATCCAGCATCACCACCCAGCCACTGGGCTGCCCCACACTGGTGAATGCCTAAGGCTCTGCCCCTCACTACATAACAGCTAAGATTAGACAAAAACAAAACAAAAAAAAAAAACCACCAAAACCAAAGGTGGCTCAAATAGGAGAACAGATCGGGGCCTCAGAGCTAATTCATCTAAGCGACCAAGAGGTAGCCAACCTAACAGATGAACAGTTGAAAGCACTGGTGATTAGGAAGCTCACAGAATTGGTTGATTTTGGTCGCAAATTAGATGAACAAATGAAGGCTACAATAAGTGAAACAAAGAAAAACGCACAGAGAACCAACAGTCCCAAAGGAAAACTGGGACTCAAATCAATGGAGTGGAGCAGAAGGAAGAAAGAAACAAACAAATAGAAAAGAATGAAGAAACAAGAATTCAAAAAAAAAAATAAGGAGAGGCTTAGGAACCTCCAGGACATCTTTAAATGTCCCAACATCCGAATTATAGGGGTACCAGAAGGGGAAGAGGAAGAGCAACAAGTGGAAAACCTATTTGAACAAGTAATAAAGGAGAACTTCTCCAACCTGGCAGAGGAAATAGACTTCCAGGAAGTCCAGGAAGCTCAGAGAGTCCCAAAGAAGGTGGACCCAAGGAGGAACACACCAAGGCACATCATAATTACATTAGCCAAGATTAAAATGAAGGAGAGAATTCTAGAAGCAGCAAGGGATAAAGGCAGAGTCACCTACAAATCAGTTCCCATCAGACTGTCAGCTGATTTCTCAAAAGAGACCTTGCAGTCAAGAAGGGGCTGGAAATAGGTATTCCAAGTCATGAAAGTCAAGGACCCACATCCAAGATTGCTCTATCCAGCAAAGCTCTCATTTAGAATGGAAGGGAAGATAAAGTGCTTCTCAGATAAGGTCAAGTCAAAGGAGTTCATCATCACCAAGCCCTTACTATATGAAATGTTAAAGGGACTTATCTAA
>PVKU01003030.1:17635-62635 GCA_004027475.1 Anoura caudifer | reverse complement strand
TTCCTAATCTTTTTTGTTAGTTCCATAGTTTTAGGGACAACCCAGGTTCACAACACATGTTCCTGAGTTCATCACACTATTGGATGTGTAAAGTGAGATGGGTAAGATTCATTCATCAATGTCCTTCTCAAATCATTGTTCAACCAATCACAAGTTCAGATCAATGAGCAGTAATTAGAGAGGAGTAGAAGATGATGTTATATAGTGACCACAGAAAGGCAAAGGCATCAGAAACCAGTATGTGATGACAGACACATTTTTTCATCATTATGAGAATTACTCCATAAATTGCTAACTCTATTGAGTAAGTATTTACTCAAATCACTAACTCCATTGAGTAAAACACAGATATCAATGACCACTTTTTTTTAGACTGAGGTTTTATTTGCTTGGTTATAAAATAAATGTTAAATTTGAACACTATAGAATAAGAAAAACAAGTAGGTTTTTGTGTATATTATTAAACTAATTTTGTATCTTTAATCCAATCTCTTTCTGAACTAAAGAGGATGAATCTTTGTATGTATTACCAATGAAATATTTGCTTAAGCTTATTGATGCTGAACTCAAATGTTTACTCTGATATTCAACTCACACACAGACCTCATTAATGGGATTTAAACAAGTAAGAATAACTCCACTGATTATTTTAACACCTAGTTAATGGCTTAGAATAATTGGTGTGTGGCTGAAGTTTGTGTAATTTATAATTAAATCAAAACTCCACTTCAAAATGTCCTACAGTTGTTCAATTATATGTTAAAATTGAAACAAATATAAAAACTTTAATAATAAATATATTTTCTTCCTAGAAATGACACACTGTGACTTTTTTGTTATTGTTGGGTTTGATGTTTTTGCCTCTAAGGAGGTCAGCAATATGGAAACATAAAGGCCAATTTAATTTGTGCATCTGCGGCTGCCAAGTATTTTAATTCAGACAGCTGTGACTGAAGAGTTAATATTTTACTTGTCAAAATCCAAAAGAAGGCCAGTGAATCACTCTAATTCTCATTAAGAGGCTTTCCCCCAGTAGCACCCTAATTCAAAATAATGAAAGTAGAGACTGAGTGCGATTCTAATACCAGTTGAGACCTATCTTTTAATATTTCTCCAGTGATGGATTAGGGATCGGGGAAATTCATCTCAGATCATAGAGCCTAATTCAATAAGGGATCATTCCAAGAGTATTGCATTTTATAATAATGTCATTTAATGTGTCGTCTTCCATTTTTACTGTCCCATATGTATGCTTACACGATGGTGCCATTGGGATAAACTTTTAAAGAACCAGGATCATTTTTAGTTTTCATTTTCCTTAAGTAGGGGGCCCATCAATGAAAGCATCCATTAGTACCTTTATTATCACAATGTAAGGGAGTGAGGGAAATGCCTGATTTGGAGGAAAACTTAATAAAACTGTAAGTAAATATTCAACTTTTTACTGAATATCCAGCATTGAAGAGGATGAAAATGTTTAAGGGAAGGTTTTAAATAAATCAAATTTCGTCATCTAATATATTACAATAATACAAAAGTCCATATACCTAATAGTTTAAAATGCACAGAAACAGCATTCTAAAAATTTAATCTTACTTTCTCCTATTGCTCCTCATTTTCAACTGATTTACAAGGCAAGTGAAGCTTTAATAACTGCTTAGTGAAGGCTAATTATTCATGCCTGCCTAACTTTAGAGAAAAAATATGAAGGGCTATTTTTTCATAAATTGCATTCACTTACTCAATGAGGAAAACAAATTGTCAGGAACAAAATTATATGAAGTACTTAACTTTATTATTTTTATATTAACATCTAACTGTATTTAATCAACTTTGCTATTTTTATCTTGGCACTACAGTGAATGTGAAACACTTGGCAATTACTAGGGCACTAGTTAAGCAAGTTCAGGTCAGAGCATCATAACCATATAAATGTCAATACATTATTATTGGCTATAACTCCTACAGCAGCAGCAGGAGTGCTGCTTAACCACAATTACGCTCCATAAAGCTTTTAGGACAGCTGGCGTTAGAGTAAGAAAGTTTCCTTTCAAATATGTTCTTGTGATTGGGTCTTTACCTTTAGATAATGTTTTTAATAGTTTCCTCTTCCATACTGAAGGCATTAGCTTAAGCCCTTAAACTCTAGATCTAAATTATGCCCTAGAAACCTGACTTTGTTGTAAATGTTAATCTGATTATTGTCATTTTTCAAAAGTGCAAATAATCTGAATAGAAATATAATACATTTTAAATATTTTTAATGTTTTTATGTATCTTTTCCTGTGTTTTTGCAATTCAATGATCTTTAAGATTTGCAATTGTTTGAACACTTTTCTTAAATTTTAAAATAAATCTTGTTTACTTATTGCCTTTGGATTTTTTTTTATTGCCTTGCTTGACCTCACATATACATTCTTGGTATTTTTTTCTCACTTATCTTCAGGATTCTAATCCCTATTTTTCTTTTTTACTGCATTATATTGCCCATTGTATAATAAAATAATTCCCTAGGACCTGATTTTTTTTACTATTTCTTTTTTCCTTTACCATATTTTCCCTTGAACTGACTTTATTTCCATTCTTTCAGTTTATATTCTGCTATTCATTTCATGTTATCTTTTTATCTTTTACTCTTTCTTCAAGAAAAAAAATCACGAATTCTTCTACTGGTAAAAATAATGTAATGTGTATATGCACTTGGCACTTGGAATTACTTTAAGAAAGCAGTCAATTTGGAAAATTTTTTTAAAAAAACTTGATATCCAAAGCCATGTGAGCAAGTCAGAAAAAAGACCACTGAATGTTGTCATCTAGAATAATTAGAAATGATTATTTCAATCACACATGGAGTGGTGAGGATGGGGGTAAAGACAAAGAAATAAAACCAAAAACAAATGTTTAAAACTAAGTACAGTACATGTTATGTTTAATTACTGGGGAAAATAATCATTGCCAATTCTGACCTATTTTGTTCCATTTGTGTTATTATGTGAAAATATTAATGACAACATTCTCCATCTTTACTATGAACAGATTAACATAATATATTCCCTTGGAAGCTGGAACACCTTCATATGCGACCACAAAACTTCTCTTCAATCACTGTGATTAGGTCTTTGGAAGATTAATGGTTTTTTTTTTAATATCCAAACATGTTTGCTAAATAAAAAGAAGGGTCTAATAATTAAGAAGAAATTTTGACTCTGAAAAAGGGAGAACCAGGATTTTCAGATAAAATTGAGTAGATTTATATTTACATACAAACTTTCAGGACAAAATTCACACAGAATGAATCAAGGTGACATAACTCAGGAACTTGCCACAACAAGAAAGACGTACCCCAAGGTGTAACACAGACGTCGGATGAAAAGACATTCAGCACAAAAACAGACTGAATTTAAGGGATTGTTCTTTGCATACCAGCCAAAACAATCATTTATATTCTTTTCAGCTTTAAAAAAAAAATCCACAACACAGAATGGTAACCATTTTAAACAGTTGTCTTATTAATTCAATTAAATTGATCCCCCAGAAATTTAAGTTCCTTCTTTTTAACTTAATTTACCAGCTTTTGGTTTTGACTCCAAAATATTATAATGTAAATATCAAATTTTCTTTTTCAGTCCTTTTAACACCAAGATCTGGAAAGTTTTTCTCATGAGAAAATTTGAATGGCCATGATGTTAGAATCTACTGAAGATCTAGTGAGCAGAACAGTTCATGGTTACTGTCCCTAGAGATTTCAGTCACCAAGCAAAAAATATTTTCTTTCAGAGAAGTTCATTGAATGCATTTAATACAAAATTACCTCCAGAAAACTAATTAATGGGTTTTTAAAATGTGATGCTACATTACGAGTAGCATATGCATTAAACCAGACCACTGACAGGCACATACTCTCCATCACTATACTCTTTCTTAGATATATTTTTCCTTGATGAAATCACTTTCTGATGCTAAACCTACTTGGCAATTGTTAAATTTCAGAAGGATACGATATAAGCTGCTGGTTTATGGCATATTAGTTTGGCTCAACTAAGAAAAAAAAAAGAAACGACTTCACCACTGCAGACGTTTACTTAGTATTTGCATAGCACTTTCCCATCTGTTACTCCTCTGAGCCTCAAACAGCTCAATGAGGTTGGTGCTCTTATCCCCATTCACAAATGTAGCTTTATCAGTTCACCAATGATCGTATTCTGTAAGTGGCAGAGTTGAGACTTTAACTCATCTTTTGATACTAAGTTAGGTGCACTATTCTACTTAACATGCTACCAAACTGAAGCAAAAAGTGGAGATAAATATGGATTGTTCCTGAAAATAAATTCTTTATTACAGTGTTAACTTTAAAAATGGACTCTCATTGGGCCCAAATGAGGACATTATATAGTGTATTAGGTTTCTTAAATTTCTTAGTCTTCTTTTCATGTTCAACCTAAATTTTCCCATTATATTTTGCTGCTCTAAGAATACCCTCTTTCTGGCCACCACGGTGTTATGATTTTAAAATGTATTTTATTTAGAACACTTGAGGTTAAGAATAATATGGGAAATGGAGAAGCCAAAGAACTTATATATATGACCTGTGGACACAAACTATGGTGGGGTAACGATGTTGGGCGGGGGGTACAGGGTGGAGGGGAATAATAGGGAGAAAAAATGGGATACCTGTAATAGTATAATCAATAAAATATATTTAAAAGGTTGAAAAATTGAACACTTTGCAGACATACAGAATTTTTTTCTTATCCTCTTTTGATCAGGTTATATATAATTAGCTCTTTTCATCAGATTTTCAGGTCTTTGTATATATAAAGGACTTTGTTTTTCTATAACTCTCCTAACCCCCCAAGTCAGTTCTCACTCCCAAGTGATCCAGGATAAAGTTATTGACACTGCTGCTCAGGAATTACAGAGACCACCATACTGATACGCAAGCCCATTACCTTAAGTCTACCATAGACACAGTTCCTAAATACCCCAAATAATTTCTTATTTTGGTTGAATATAGCACATCTATGGCATTTAGATCATGATGATCAGTTTTTATTTGTTTCAACAATATTACTTTCTAGACTACTTCTTATCAATTACCTGTGGGAGAAAGTTCAGTTTTATTTTCTTGGGTAAATTTATCCCATAAGTCAGATTCTTATTGAGTGTTTTGGAAATTATACGCAAAATGAATGCAACTTGTTTCATTGTGTTTCATTTTAGTGTCCCGTTTGCATTTTCCTAGGATTTTTAAGCATTTCCAAGTATATTACCATCAATACATTTGAAGGGCTATTCAAACTTACATGAGCTTAAAGGAAAGTATGTCAAGCCTTCTCTGGACTTTTCTCTATTCTCTGCTATAACTCAGCGGGCATTGGTTTTCTTACGTCCTCCACAACATCTGTCATTTTAGAACCAGAATTCTCTTTGCCAGCAGGCAAAGTAGACAGCAGTCTACTTTCAGAGGCCCTGGAGTAGTGCCCCTTAGTTTTAACAAAAGTCATTTATGTTCAAAATTACATAGGAAAGAAAACCTCTACTTTTTCAATTAGAGATAAAAATAAATAATAAATGAACTATCCCAAGGAGAAGTGATACATGAAATTATTTTCCACCAAAATGTTCCATGAAAGAATAGAACATTAGTGCCAGGGACCTAAAGTGGGTAGGAAACTGGAAAACAAAAAGGCAAATAGAAGAGACCAGACGATGCAGAACCTAAATCAGGACTGGCTATCTCCGGTTGGAGTGACCACTGTTTCTTACTGCCCTCTGTGGGACCTTTCTCAGCTATTGAGAGATGGAAGCAAGCTCCAGTCTACCTGAAGCAGCAACCCGAGCTTGTATATCTACACTGAAATTTTTAGTCAAGTTGTTAATAATAATTTGTAAGAGCCAAATCTTGATGATATCAATGTGTGCTCCATTTCAATTCCTTTTGTTTCCTAATGAAATGTTTTTGTTTTCATCCCGGGCTTCCTTTTGATCATGTAATGCCAGACAAGCTAACCAGTGATTTCCTTAGTAATTATGATTAGCATATTATGAAGAATAAGTATCATGCTCCTGCAATAAATAAGCAATCAAGAAGATAAAAATGGGAGCAGAAAGGTTGTTGTCAGTTCGTCAAACCCTCAACTGATTATAAATTCTGCTGTAACCAGCAGTGCAGATTAAAGAGCAAGTATGGTCATAAGCTTCTTTCCTGGTGAATTATGCTTGAGTGTCACACGGAATTCTGGAGCTGAATTTGTCCTTCTCTACCGGAGTGCCTACATATAATAAGAAAGTTAGCAGTGCCATTTACTTTTAATTTCTTTCCTCTTAAGAATGTCATCATTGTTTGTGGATTCTTGCAGTTATACAAAACCCTCAAATTCAAAATATAAAGGTTAAATCCTAAAATTATAGTCTCAGTTCCACAATGCTATAATTATAGCTGAGATCATATTCTATCTTCTATCACTGAAAATCTTCATAAAGCCTTATATCATTTTATGTCCAATTGTATCTAATTTATAAGAAGAAAAATGTTAAATTAAGTGGGGAGGGCAGAGGAGGATAATGAGGAAAAGAAAGGGAAGGGTCAAGGAATATGTATATAAAGGACCCTTGGACACGGACAGTGTGGGGGCAGGGAGGATTCAATGTGGGAGAAGGCACTGGGCAGGGCAAGGGAGAGCAATGGGGGGAAATGGAGACAACTGCAATTGAACAACAATTTTAAAAAAATTTAAATAATAATAACAGAATATTTTGTTTTCACTGTTTTTCCAGATAGTTGGCTGATTTGATTATAGGCAGCATCAGGGGGGTTAAAATTGTTCCAGTTGAGGCTACTAAAAAAAAAATCAGTAGGGACTGAGTCAAGTGTCTGCCCTTAAGGCATTATTTTAACCTTCTCTTTATTAGGACAACAAAGGAACTGTCTTAGAAGTAAACTCATACTATGGAATGAATCATATTCGGCTTTCTAAACAGTTCATTTAACAGTTGATTTCCACCTTAGTAGTATAGCATGATCTAGGAAAGGCTACAGAAAATGGTTCTGCCCTGGTCCTACCAGATTTTTTTTTTTCTGTTCCCTTTTTCTATCTCCTATGTACAAGTTTACAATAGATCATCACTTCTTAAATCACAGCCAAGGCAGCACATTTTAGACAATTTTCACTCTCACAAAGTTTAGACAGTATTCATTTATTCAGTGAACATTTAATGAGAAGTCTCTGTTTAATGAGAAGTGACGAAGCCAGACATGGCCCCTGCTCTCAGAAAGCATGCAGTCTCCCTAGGAAAACAGATATTAATAGGACAAGTACAAATATAATAAATGTTACACAGGAGAAGTTAAAGGTATGATACATGGAGTCATAGAAAGCACGATTAAGCCAAGTACATGTAAGATGGGACCTGAATGATAAGGTAAAGGGTGAAGAGAAAGAGCATTCCTGTCAGGGGAACTGTTTGTGCAAAGGTCCTGAGGCAGGAACAGGAAGAATATCAGCATCACTGAAATACAGGGACTAAGGAAGCAAATGGTACATAGTGAAGCCGGAAAGAAAAGCAGAGCCCTGCAGGCAATGGAGGGGTCATGAGCATGACTCATAAGTATGGGAAGGGGAAGCCACTAAGGGGTTTTAAGATTACAAAAAGATCACCCTGAGCAAAGTGAAAAATATGGGAAGAGAGAGCAAACCCAGGGGTAGAGTAGATGGAAAAGGCCAATTAAGAGGCTCTAACAATTTGAAATATGGTGATGCAATGGTTTTAAAGAGAAGTGGATATGTGTCCAAGCTATACTCTGAACATGCATATTTTAATTTTTAACAATAAAAATGCACTCTCATATTTTTTAATTTCATAAAACAGAACATTTTGATTCACTGAAAAACAGCATAGCGAAGGACCTGCTAAAGTTACAACACCATGCCATAAGGCAGCGACCTGTTACGGACTCGAGAGAACGCTGTCCCTCTTATTAAGCCAGAAGAAAGATTAGACATCGCACTGTGAATTTTAGTAAGAAAAAGAAAAACTGTTTCAAGGAAATTGAAGAAATCTTAAACAGATATGAGTGTCAGAAACTCAGTTCTCAGAAATGGAAAGGATATCCCAGAGGCAAAAAAAAAAAAAAAAAAAAAAAAAAAAAAAACAGAAAACGGAGGCAGGGTTACAAAAAGATGTGGACCTTTCAGACCATGTCAGGGATGCTCTTTAGGGAAAAACAGGCAACCAAACCTGGAAGTCTGGGCCGAGAGGTCAACTCCCCATAAACAATAAATAATAGAGTTTAAAACCTATTTGCAATGCAAATGACAGATAAAGGGTTAATATTTATAGGTTATAGAAGAAGATACATCTAAAGAGAAAAATGGATTAAAGTTATATAGAGAAAATTCACCAAGATGCAAATCCAAATGGTCAAGAAGCATGAAAAAAAATGCTACAACTCATTACTAGGCAGAGAAATATAAATTAAAGAACAATGCAATAATATATATTTGTACTTGAAGAACTGAAAAGGTAAAGAAAGCTATATTTTAAGTGTATTATAAAGGTACTATTAATAAAGTATAAAACTAGTACAAAAATAAACAAAGATAAATTAAATAGAACAGGAAATCCAGAAATATGAGCAAATAATTGTAAGAATTTATTAAATGATAAATGTGAAATTTAAAATCAATGGCAAAAAAAGAAACAAAGACTTCTGGTCAAGAAGGCGGTGTAGGCAGACATGACTCACCGCTTCACACAACCACATCAAAACAACAAAATATAGAATAGCCATCACTCAGAACTGTCAGAATTTGAGTTCAATGAAAGTCTGACAACTTCAGAATTAAAGAAACTACATCTACCCAGACTGGTAGGAAGGGTGCAGACATGCAGAACAGGCTGGTCTCTCACCATGTGATAAAAATTCAGGAGGGATATCTCAGGACCAAGGAGTCCCTGCCCCACACTGGGCCCCCCAGCCCAGGGTTCCAGTAAAAATAAGTCCCCACAATTTCTGGCAAAAACCAGTGGGGATTGAGTCAGTAGAAGAAACTTCTGGAGCTTCAAGCAACTCCCCTTAAAGAACCTGCACACAGACTCCCTCTGAGCTCCATCCAGCACCGGGGTAGCAGCTTGAAAGGCACCAGTGGCATTTGTGCAGGGAGGAACTGAATTGTCTGGCATCAAGGCAAGCAGAGGCCATTGTCCCTTTTCAAAACCCTTCTCCCACAGAGATGGCAAGCTGGTACCATATCTGAGACTCCATTGACCTGGCTAACACCATTTAACCCACCATGGAAATCCCCAGAGACTCTGCCCCTCCCAATTTACTGGGCCACCCAGTTGCTTTTCCATATGAATGACTGGTCTTGGCTCATGCTTCACAACTACCTAAATCCTATCAGACAAGCAATAGCTGGCCTCAGCGAGCCCCAGACACAGCACTAGCTGCAGCCAGCCTAGATTCACAGCTTGGCTTCACCTGGGAATCTTGAAGCCCCGCACAAGTAGCAGCCATCTCATATTGCCTTGTAGCATAAGCAGGGTGGCCCTGGGCAAAACACAGGTGGGGGCTGACTTAGGCCTGTACCACCCAGGAAACCACAGGGCCAAGGCACCCAGTGGACAGCTATAGACCATTTCAGAGCACCACCATCCAGTCCCTGCACAGCTGATCCTCCACAGAGGGCAAAGGTTGGTGGTAAATGGTCACAGCCAATCCTTGCACCTGACTGGCCTGGGTAAATCCCTCCCATTGATCTGCAAACAGCAACCATGGCTCAACTACAAAAGGAGGGTGTACTCAGCCCACATGAAGGGTACACACTGAGTACCCAGCTTGGATGTTAAGGGAGGCTGTGCCACTGGACCCTACTGTACACCTAGTACACTAGGCCATGCTACCAAGACACAGAGTCAAAGCAGCTCTACCTAATACATAGGAACAAACACAGGAAGACTGCCATATTGAGGAGACAAGGAAACATGCCCCAAATGAAAAACAGATCAAAACTCCAAAAAAAGATTTAAAAGAAATGGAGATAAGCAATCTATCAGATGCAGAGTTCAAACACTAGTCATAAGGATGCTCAAAGAACTCAGTGAGGACCTCAACAGCATAAAAAAGATCCAGTCAGAAACAAAGGGTACACTAATTGAAATAAAGAACAATTTATAGGGAAACAACAGTACAGTGAATGAAGCTGAGAATCAAATCAATGCTTTGGAACATAAGGAAGCAAAAAACAACCAATCAGAACAAGAAAAAAAAGAATCCAAAAAAAAAGGAGAATAGTATAAGCAGCCTCTGGGACAACTTCAACAGGTCCAATATTTGCATGATAGGGGTGCCAGAAGGAGAAGAATAAGAGCAAGAAATTGGAAATCTGTTTGAGAAAATAATGAAAGAAAACTTCCCTAATTTGGTAAGGGAAATATACATGCAAGTGCAGGAAACACAGAGAGTCCCAAACAAGATGGATGCAAAGAGGACCCCTCCAAGACACATCATGACTAAAATGCCAAAGGTCTAATTAACAAAACAAAATGGCAAGCAAAATATAGCCAGAGACATTGAAATCAACAACAAACTGACAGTAACCAGAGGGGAGGGGAGAGTGAAATAACAGGAAAGAAAGGAAAGGGACGTAAATGAAAATGAACGTGAATGAGGGAACCAGGGATGGAGCTAAGGGGGAGGGGGTGGGATTGAGGGTGGGAGGCGGGCATGGGTAGGGTGGGGGAAAGTGGTGGTGGGAAAATGGAGACAACTGTACTTGAACATCAATTTAAAAAAAGTAAAAATAAAGTAAAATGCCAAAGGTAAATGATAAAGAAAGAATCTTATAAGCAGCAGGAGAAAAGACTTTAGTAATCTATAGGGGAGTTCCCATAAGACTGTTAGCTGATTTTTCAAAAGAAACTTTGCAGGCTAAAAGGGATTGGCAAGAAATAAAGTCTTGAAAAGCAGGGACCTACACTAAGATTCTCTACCCAGCAAAAATATCATTTAGAATCTAAGGGCACATAAAGAGCTTCCCAGGTAAGAAAAAACTAAAGGAGTTCATCATCACTAAACCATTAGTATGTGAAATGTTAAGGGACTTATTTAAGAAAAAGAAGAAGATAAAAACTATGAACAATGAAATGGCAAAAATTACAAATCTATCAACAATTGAATCTAAAAAACAAACTAAGCAAACAAGAAGAACAGAGACAGAGTCATGGATACAGAAAGCATTTTGATGACTGCCAGATGGGAGGTGGGTAGGAGAATGGGTGAAGAGGTGAGGGAATTAAGAAGTACAAATAGGTAGTTACAGAATAACTATGGGGATGTAAAGTACAGTATAGAAAATGGAGCAGCCAAAGAACTTTTATGTAGGAACATGAAAAATGGTATGGGGATTGCTTGAGGGAGGGGGTTGCTGGGTGGAGGGGCCTAAAGGGAGAAAAATCAGGACAACCATAAGAGCATAATCAATAAAATATAATTTTAAAAATAAAATAAAATAAATGGCAAAATATGTATTATTTGATTATTACATTGGCTTAATGACCAATCATTTAGGGGGAAAATTAAGTTAAATCTTTATTTTATACAAACCACCAAAATGTATTTCAGATATCTAATGATTTTAGTATTAAAAATAGAACCATAAATGTACTAGGAAACTATATATTGTGTGTGTATACATACATATAGTCTTGAGGTAGAAAGCTTTTATAAAGTATGGCACTAATGATGAAAACCACAAAGAGAAAGAATAATAAATTTAACTACGCAAAAAATAAAAATTAAAAATTTAGTATATGACAGAGTCAATACAGTGGGTGATGTTGGAAAAAACTAAGCTGGATTTTACCTCACATTTTGCATGAAAATGAACTCCAGATGCATTAATTATTTAACATATTAAAAAAATGAGAAAAGTATTAGGAGAAAATATAAATGAGTAGTTACATGGTCTTTGGATAAGGACAGATGTTTTAAGTGTGATTTTTTAAATAGCAAAAATTATAAAGTAAAACATTGATGTAATTGCCCACCTAAAACTTTATAACTTCTATATACACAAAGAATGTATACAAAATGTGTGCATAATTTAAAGGTACAATGCAAATTACTAAAATGACATATGACAAAAAGGCATTGATATATTTAACACATATGGGTGAATGTGTAAATTTAAGAATTTGCAAATGACACAAACAGGCAATTCACAACAGAAGAATAATAAATAGCTAATAAAAATCTCCTTCATGGCTAAAGAAAATATCAGCAAAATAAAGAGGGAACCAACTGTATGGGAAAACATATTTGCCAATGATTCCTTGACCAAGAGTTTGATCTCCAAAATATATAAAGAAATCACACAACTCCACACCAGGAAGACGAAAAATCCCATTAAAAAATGGGCAAAGGACCTGAACAGACACTTCTCCAGGGAGGACATAGAGAGGGCCCAGAGACATGTGAAAGGATGCTTAGCATCACTAGCCATCAGAGAAATGTAAATTAAAACCACAATGAGACACCACTTCACACCAGTCAGAATGGCCATCATTCATAAATCAACAAACAAGAAGTGCTGGTGAAGTTGTGGAGAAAAGGGAACCCTAGTACAATGTTGGTGGGAATGCAGACTGGTGTGGCCACTGTGGAAAACAATATGGAATTTCCTCAAAAAACTAAAAATGGAACTTCCTTTTAATCCAGTCATTCCACTGTTGGCTTTATACCCTAAGAATCTTGAGACACCAATTCAAAAGAACCTATGCACCTCTATGTTCATAGCAGCACTATTTACGATAGCCAAGTACTAGAAACAGCTTAAGTGCCCATCAGTAAATGAATGGATTGAAAAACTGTGGTACATTTACAAAATGAGGTGCTACACAGCAGAAAGAAAGAAAGAAGGATCTCCTACCCTTTGTGACAGTATGAAAGGAACTGGAGAGTATTTTGCTAAGTGAAATAAGCCAGGTGGTAAAAGAATAATACCATATGATCTCACCTATAAGTGGAACCTAATCAACAAAACAAACAAATGAGCAAAAAAGAACCAGAGACATGGAAATAAAGAACAAACTGACAGTGACCAGGTGGGTGGGGGAGGAGGATAATGGGGTAAGGAAGGGGAAGGGTCAAGTCAAGGAATATGTACAGAGGACCCATGGTCAAGGACAATGGGGTAGGGATTGTCTTTGGGATGGGGGTTGGCCAGGGCAGAGGACAGCAAAGGGGGGAAAATGGGGACAACTGTAACTGAACAACATAAAAAAAAAAAATCACATTTTCAAGAAAAAAAGCTAATAAAATCTTGGGAGGTCAATTTAAATAAATAAATAAATAGACAAACAAACAAAATCTTGGCAGATATTCTCACTTGAAAATAAAGAAATACAAGATAAAATACAATGGAGATATCTTTTCAAATAAATACATAGATTACATTATAATATTCAATAGTGTTAAGACTTATAGGGAAATAGACTCTCATGCATAGGGGTATAAACAGCACAATCTTTGATGGAGCAATATCACTTCTTGGATGTAGTATAAGAAACTTACAAAAATGTACACAAATTGTTTCTCATAACATTTATGATAGCATTGTTTACAAGAGAAAAAATTGGTAGTATTTTAACAATGTACAAGTATTATATAAATTAAAGCTTATCTATGTAACAGAATCCAATGCAGTCAGAACTATAGTTATTGGCATGAAAGTATGTCCATATGATGCTATCAAGTAAAAAAAGTTTAGTATCAAACATCAATATATACATAATACTTTATGAGTATCTATACATTGACAAATATCTGGAAGAATATTATTAATATTAACTAGACATTTTTAGCATATCTCCTGTCTTAATATTTTTTATTAATTGAATTGGGGGGATGACATTAGTTAATAAAATGATAGGTTTCAGTTGTACAGTTCTACAAAATATCATGTGTATTGTGTGTTCGCCACCCCAAGTCTCCTTCTATCGCCTTTTGTCCCCACTTTCCCTCTACTAGCTCCCTCCACCCCACTTCCCCTCTGATGATCATCATACTATTATCTATGTCTATAAGCATTTTTTTTGCTTAATCCCTTCACTTTTTTCACCCAGATCCCCAACCCCCCTCCTCTTTACCAGCTGTCAGTCTGTTCTTTGTATCTATGAGTCTGTTTCTATTTTGTTCATTTGTTTATTTTGTTCATTAGATTCCACATGTGAGATCATGTGGTATTTGTCTTTCTCCAACTGGCTTATTTCACTTGGCATAACATTCTCCAGGCTGTTACAAAAGGTAAGATTTTACGCCTTTTTATGGCCAAGTAGTATTCCATTGTGCAAATGTACGACAACATTTTTACCCACTCATCTACTGCTGGGCACCTGGGCTGTTTCCAGATCCTGGCTATTGTAAACAATGCTGCAATGAACACAGTGGTGCATAATATTTTGACCAGTGATTATGTCTGAATAGTGAGATGTCAAGTGATTTTTTTTACTTTTTTACTTTTCTGCACCATTGGAAATTTTTACAATGTGCTTAGCAGTTTCATTCTTACAAAATGATTAAAATTATCTTTATTGTACTATTAGCTATATGAAATATATGATTTCAATATGGTAAAAATGCATGTATACAAGTATGAAAAGCACAAAAAGTATATATATGAAAGTATATATATTAAAACATTCACAGTGATTGCTCCAGATAAGAGAATTATAAGTTTTTCTACAATCAACAAGTGCTGCTTTTATAATAAGAAAAAAGTTATTATTACAAGGAAAAAAATCAGTCCTTGGACACATTCTGCTTCTGTATGACTTACAAAAATTTGCCTGAAACAGACTTCCTTTCTTAGGAAATGGAAGATGCTGGACAGTGAGTGCCGAGATCCCTTCCAGTTCTCACAGTTCAGTATTCTGAATAAAACCATGCTGTGCACTTTCAAATTGGAGTCCTATTTGAAAGCAGTACATGAATAATGTTTACCAAGTCCCAAAAGGAAAACATTGTTCTGTTCACCTATATTTTATCCAAATTTATGCCACTAGAAGGAACTTCTCTTAAAGTAGCTAGGAATGAAACATATAAGGGAAGGAAAAATGAGGGAAAGAGGACAGGGGGAGGGGGGAGAGGATGACTCTGAGCCCCCCCAGAAACCTGCACAACGCCCCCTCCTGTCAGAAGGTGTACACGTGGTCACCAAATCTAAATGGCTGACACTCAACACGTCAGAGCGGGAGGTCACTAACAAAGCAAAAGTGCTCCACAAGCGCCACGCAGCAGCTCTGCTACTTATGTCTCAGTACGCTCACATTCCCCTGAGAAGAATGTGAATATTCCAAGCTCGAGTTTCAAGACAAGAGTAACAGCAAAATGATTTGCTCAGGACCACGGGGCAGCATTCTGAAGGCACAGGCTCCTAAATGTCCGCAACTGCTTCTCCTCCAGGGAAAGCTACCGCTCTGTGACGTTCCCCGTTTCTTCAGATTAATAGTGGGGCCCATTCCACTTTGGTCATGGGGGTCCCACCCTTGCTGATTCCCCTGGGAAATGTTTGAACGCCAAATAGTGAGAAGCTGGGTCAATAACTAAACTGTGTACCCTTGGTTTAATTGAATTTCACCTTTTCTTTCATGTTTTCATATATGCATCTACAGATATATATCCACATATAACTCTTTCCGTATCATTGCATATATTTTCATGCTATTCGTGTAATGAAAGAAATGTAATTCAATTACAAATGGAACTAGGGTGAAATAGGGCTTAGGGTGCTAACTGGAGAGATCCTTATAATTTTACAACTAATGAAGTATATGATTATAACTATATACTTCAAAGACATTACTTTTTAAATCACTCTTGAGTTTTCTAGACTGAATAGATTATAGTCAACTCAGGCGAGTTTCTAGGAAAGATAATATCTGTAAATATCTAAGGAAAGTAATTTAATTTCAATACTTTTAAACGTTTTAATTTTGCTTTATAATTTAAGACTATGAGAAACACAGTCAACTCTTTCAGAGATTTAAAACACTCAATATTCTGATTCATTATCATATTAGTAGAACATGGAAATACTACAAGCATACAAAATAGGTAATTGGGCACTAATTTACACACTTTAACTCTAGAGACTTGATTAAAATGGAAAAAAAAACCCTCTGACTTTATAAATTTACTTCACTTTAGTACCACATAGCACAGAGAAAATCTTTAGTAAATATTATTTACTAAAATCTGTAAGAGAACATGGTACCACACTCCGTCCTTCATGAACAAGGTAACTGCAGGTTAATTGTATAAATGTTTCCCATTGTTTCCCAAACACTGTTGTGGAGTTGGTGTACTTGTGTATTGCCCTCTGCCCACCTGCCCCTTCCATTCCTGTACGCGTGTAGGTGAGCTGAGGAGGAGGACACAGGTGAGACTGAACATGGCATATCAGTGGACATGGCTTCCGCCCTGTCTTGCAAACCTTCCCAAGACCATCCACCCTGCCAGAAGTCCCTAAAGTGCAAAAAAAGGAATTTTTGCTCCAGTGGTACTTTCACTCACGATTAATTTTTATTAAGTTAAAATAAGTGTACAAGAAGAAAAAAGTACTTCCTTTATCCTTCCTGTCCCTATCCTCTGAGGGGCACTAAGGAAAACAAGAGTTTTTATTTATAACACCACTTAGATGTAATAAATTAACACTTTACAGAGAATTACAGATATTTTGTTTCCTTTATTTTAACCAGCTCAACTCAATACCTGTCTTACCCAAGACAGAAAGAATAATTATTGTCAAAGTTATGGGTTTAAAAACAAATAACTAGGAATTTATCAATATATAAAACAAATTAATGAGATGAATATTGGTATGGCAATCAGTAAGCAGTAACAACATACATCTATTTTTAAAAAACTACAAGGAAGCCTAAAACATAATGTTATTTTTATTTTGTATATTCTAATTTGAAAACATATCTCTTAGATTAGATCAAACACCTGATTCTTCTAACACAGATATCATCTTTGTAGCAACATAACATCTCACAAAATATCTAATAAGAGTCAAGTTTCAAGGACTTTCTTCATGGGTATGACTGAAGTTGACACCTTGAACAAAACCTACACTTTGAAAAGCATGAAGGCAGAAAGTTCCAAATTACTCTGGTCAAAACACAAAAATGCCATCCTCACTTTATACCAAAATCTTACCCTTCTCCTCATGGACAAGGAATACGAGCAGAAGAGAGAAACAAATTACTCACACTGTGTGAGACTTTTGATAGAAATAGTAATAGACTAATATCAAAATGAGGATACATTTAGTCTGAATCCTAGAAAAACATTCCAATTGAGAATAATCCAACAGTGGGTGATTTTTCCTGGTGAAATAATTAGAACAGAGTCCTTGCTTATCTAGGATCTAGAAAGAATCCTCTGATGTTTAAAAAGATGCTAAAACTTATATGTTATTTTATCTCCAGATTACCTATGTTTTATATTATAAAGATACAAACATTTTTGTGACATGAATTTTCACTTATTTTCTATTTAAATACCAGAAAGCTGTTACCTCATATTCACCATTCCCATTTGACCATGTCTGTTCACAATTTTTGTATAATGCATCTTTTAATGTGCTTTTTAGTCCATAATTGGTAACTATTCTAAATCTCAAAAATATAAAAATCATATGTTCCCAGAAAAAAGTATTGGTATTTCCATGTTTATGTGAATGATTCATTAATTAAGCAAAAATAAAAAAATTTAAGCACATATGAATATACATAAATAACAACAGAACAACATAAATGTATTGATATAAATTGAGAAACCTGGAACTATACAGAAAATTGAGTTTTAAAAAGACTTTTGTATGTATTATTTGCATCTTGAGAAACAAAGTTACCATATATTTGTAAAAAGCAAAAGGCAGACCTTTATTTTCTTACACGTAAAGAATAATGAACTCTGCTTTGTGTGATACATATTGATGCATCATTTTAAATATTTATACAAAGAAAGCAAACCCTAAATATGTTTACTCTGAGTCTCTCTGTTTGACCTCTGACATAATACCATTTCTTGACTTAGAATCATTGACTCCAAAGGAATATACATTCATTTATAAAGTATGTCCTACTAACTTTAAATCACTTATCCTTAGAAAAAGCTTTCTAAATTCAGATTTACCTTTTAGTAGAAATTAATATTAAAATTTAGAAATACACATACTATATTAATGTGAATCCCTTCCTCTCCCATTTAACATGTTGACAATTTCTTTTATTTGTAGAAATACAAGTACTATGGTCATTGATGAATTGTGTTAATTTAATGAACAGAATATTCATAATATTTACATACATAACATTGAAAACAGAAACATTTTAACCTTGATTTTATAAAAAGCACCATTTTGGATATATTTCCAAAACTAATATTCTAAATTGTGGATTTAACAGAAAGAATTAAAGTTGCCTTTTAGTAATTAAAATCAAAACAAAACATCATAGCTTTTATTCAGCCAATGAATCCCCCCATCCCTAGAATTTCAAATTATTGATAGATAATATTCCCAACACCAGTTATCACTAAGCCACAGAAGAGTGGTAAGTAC
The DNA here is from genome assembly GCA_004027475.1 of Anoura caudifer. Taxonomy (NCBI): domain Eukaryota; kingdom Metazoa; phylum Chordata; class Mammalia; order Chiroptera; family Phyllostomidae; genus Anoura; species Anoura caudifer. The sequence goes on along the minus strand of PVKU01003030.1, from coordinate 44,006 downwards.
TCAGAACTAAATGTTTTCTATCCTTTGGAAACAATATGAATATTAGTGATGCGTGACAAAAATGGTCTTTGCACTGTTTAACATTTAATCAAGTAGTTAATATTAAAACTGGAGACAGAAAAGATGTGTTGAAAGCAGTTACTTGTATTGAGATTTGGAGAAAAACTACATGTGGTTTCCATTGTCCCGTAGCCAACATTTTGGAATTTCTTACAGAATGATATATTTACATTTCTCAAAACTGGAAAAGTCTGCCTTCTTATTGAAGTTTACCATATGTCAAAACACTTCAAAAGCTAAATATTTTATATAAAAAAGAAGAAATTGACTAATCTATAATGTATATAAGACTAACCAAATGTCAAAAGCAGTGTTCTAGTTGTCAGTTAATTAATACTTGAGTAACCCTTGATAAATCATAACCAATGTTTCAATTAATGTTACTCTATCAAATACATTCATTATATTCTTATATAGTTTGTTAATTCAGTAACTTGTAAAAGTTAATAAAATATCTGTAACATTACATTTTAACCAGTGCAAGGGTATTCACTACAAGATCTTCATATTTATTCAATTAACTGAACTCTATCAGTAAACACAATGACCTCAGGGCCTAACTCATAAAAAATGCATTATTTACATAGAATCTTCTTGAATTTGCTTGAAAAATTAATTATAAAGCAAACTTTTCTCAGTTTATGTACTTAGCAGTTACCCTCAAGCCCTCAAAAGCAAATATTATGAAGCACAGCTCACCTACATCAATGAGATGACAGGAGCATCAAAAACCTCAATCTGATTCCAAAGGCTACGTGCATCAGCTTACTGCACACGCACAGACATTTCACTGTTCTGGAAGGCATGCTGTTGCAAGCATAATATCCATTTAACATATGGTAAAGATGAGGGACTGTAAAATGCACCTAGGGAAAAAAAAAACAGCTAATGACAAAGAGCAGGTAAGTGAATGCTTCAAACCTGGAAACATATACCAATCAGCAAGTCTAAATAACATCTCTCCCAGGATATGAACAAAAATGACTAACACAGATTTTATTGCTTGCATCTTTTAAATCATAATAACTGAAAAGATTATATATAGGCCTAATCCAAGTGAACCTAGAGTCACAAAAGTGTTACCAGTAGAAGAATAATTGTATCAGATGCCTAACTAACAAGTATTTTATCAAGACTTGGTAAATAAAATTGAGAGAGGAAATTCTAAAAGGTGACAGAATCATGGGCAATAATAATGGAGACTTATAAAACACATTCTGTGGTTGATAAAGTAGTTGACTTCTTGAGAGAACTGTAAAATTATCAGGGAGAGGAGAGCAGATGTTACACATTTGGACTTGGTAAGGCATTTGATGCACTGCTTCATGAAAAGTGACTTGAAAAATTAGTCCAAATTGGCTTGGATCTGATCAGTGTCACACAGATTGAAAACTGCTTGAAAATCAGTAAACAAAAGATCATAACAAATGGCTGTGTATCCATTCAGGGTAGAGATCAGCCACTGGAATTGGTGTTAAATCTGGTCTTAGTTAATGGTCTTATGAATATTTTTTTTACCAAACAATTTTAATAGAATTTTCCAATGCTACTGGATTGAAAGACGATGCCTACAAAAGAAATAATTGAAAAGAATAGAGGTTTTAAAAAGTGAAATACATAGGAGATACTGTAAAATTTGGTTGGTAAAGCTTCACTCCAGAAAATAAAACATCACTATAGAAGAATGATACTGATTTTTTGACATAGATACCAGAACTTAACAGATCCAAGTATCTTGTCCTTCAGAGTAGTCACCCTGAGAAACCAAACACGTACCCAGCAATACTGTCATGGTTCAAAATGTTTTTGGGAATTCGTCTTTGTAATCGCCTTAAGCAAATCAGTGCCAGTAAACTTTAAGTGTCCTTTATGAACCATATAAGAAAATGTGCCATCACAAAACAGCCATGCTTAATTTTCTCCTACACATCATATGTAATAAAAATTTATATTCCCCAGCTTCTTCATCAGACTTGATGCCAAACAGCCTTTGGCTAGTTCCAAAAATTAAAACCACCCTCAGAGAACTAAGATTTGTCTCCATTAAATTATCTAAAAGAATACACCATAGATATGTTTTTTCACAGACTTACTCATTCCACCAACACTTAATGAAAATCTGCTCTATGTCTGTCCCCACTGCTTGACTCTGGAGAGGCTACAAAAACTAAATAATGATCCTAGTCCTCAAGGCACTCACATTCTGGTTGGAGGAAACAATCACAGAAATAATTACACTACACTGTGATGAAGCTCTGGTAGACATGTGCTCAAAATTCTACTGACAGCACAAAGGAGATCTGGGAAAAGGCCTTCCAGCAGAAACAGAAGTTTGACAACGGTCACACATTCAGGAACTGGCAGTGGCTCCCGCCGGAGCACTGGGTAGGGGGTGGAGCAGCTTCAGAAGATAAGACAAGACAAAAAATAGTACAAAGTCAAATTAAACATTATATTGAAGAGTCTGGACTTAATTCTTCAGGTAGTTGAAGCTCCTGAAATAGAATCTGGGGAGTCCCCATGATCTGATCTTTAGGGAGATAGTTAGGGGCAGTGATACAAAGAATGAATGTGAGGAGGGAGAGACTAGAATCTCAGAGAGCAGTTAGAGTGTTTTTACACCCCAATCTTGGCAGGCTTCAGCCTCAACCTTTTCAGCGTCACCAAAGTCCTGCACAAGGGTCAATTCTCAGTCCTCACTCTGTCTCCCCGATGCACTTATTTTCACTGGCTTCCAGGACACTGTGCGATCTTGGTTTTCTTCCTACCTTGTTGGCAGTTCTTTCTCAGTCTCTCTTCACTGATTTCTACTCTTCTTCCCAACTTCTTAATGACAGAGCACTCCATCTAGGGAACAGTCCTAGATTCTCTACTCTCTAGACAGTTTTTGGTGATTACACCTAACCTCATGGGTTTTAAGTACCTTCTATATACACATAAAATTAATCCAAATGTCCAACAGGGTGAGAATAGATACGTAGATTGCTGTAAGCACTCAGTAGAACAGTACACATCAGTTAAAGGAATTACAGTGACTTCAGCAATATGGGTGAGTCTTAACAGATGAGAATGAAAAGTAAATACAGGCAGACAAATGCATGCTATTTGTAACCATACGTATAAAGAGGTATGAAAATTCAGAGGAGATAAATGGAAACAGGAAATGCTTAGATTTGATATATTTCAAGGACATTAGTAAAGATTTACATAAGCTACAAAGAAACTAAAAGTAGGAGGAAAGAAAAAAGGGGAGAAAGCTATGACTAGATTAAAGAAAGTAAATATTTTTCTTTATATATTATATAATTATTAGTTCTAAGATATAATTTAGAAAGAAAAATTTGAGCGCTTGTCTTTTTAAGAAAGAAAACAGGTCTTAGTCAGTGTATTTCCTGAACGTACACCCCAGGGGGCAGCCCTACACTGAGTACTGCCTGCCTCCCACACTGGTCTCCTCCAAGCTGGACAGACATTTCCAAGATGACCCACCTCCTTTTGACCACCTTTACCTTCCTCCCTACCTCCCATGGACTATCAATGCCAGGCCTTCAGTAGATGCTCAAATGTTTATGAATGCTTTGAACTTAATTTCTTATAATTACATTTTCTCTTTAAGACTTAAAAGAATGTTTAAGGAGTTACTTAGTTTTATATTTTAAAAAGTTGTACTGGGGCATGAGAAACAAATATCTTCTATGAAGCATCCCTAATCATTCCTAGGATTATACTAAGCAGCTGTTGTACCATATAATATTTGGGCATCACAGGGTTTGGTGAGTAAAAGCCTCCTAAGTTTAGCCCACTTACTAATAGTCTCCTTCCCTTTAGTCTTTCTACACTTCCAACTTTCCCTGCCCCTCATGCCCATCCCATGCCAACCGGCCCTTTCCCTCCCTTTCTATCATTACCGCCTCCAACAATGTCAGACACCAAACAGAAATCAGAAAAAGATATGCTAAGAGATTAAAAAAGAAAGGGGAAAAGAGCCCAGGACACAGAGTACATATTTACTAAATATTTGTTCAGTGAATGAATAAATGAGGTATGCGCACCTGGGCTTCTAGAATGAGTAACTCGGAAGAGAGGACGAGGACAGAAGGATGAGCTGGAAGAGGCAGGAAGTTGCTCAAGATGAAAACATGAGTGCTTCTCAGAGAGTGAGTGCACAGGAAAGTCCCTCCCCTACACAGTGAAGACTTAGTGAGGGCCGTAGGAACTGACACTGTTTGGGAGGATCTTCTCCCCTCTTCCATAGTCTACATTTCAGTCTGTCGAAGAACATAACCAAGCTTCTTTAAATATTATCTCATTCTTTACTCAGTTAAGGTGGCATGGGAAACATAAAGGTGGTGGGGAAGGTGGGGGTGAGTAGGTAGAATGCTCACTGCTCGGTTAACCTTACAAGGTGCCACGTTTTCCTGCAATCCCTAACCCCACCTGGTGCCATGGGCAGTCTTCTGCTGAGCAGCGTCAGTGGTATGAAAGAGAATCGCCTCCGTGCCCAGATCCACTACTTTATCGCTGATGCAACGGCAAGATTTCAGAAATGAATCTTCCCCCCTGCCTGTCAGCACCCATCTGTTCTTGTTCCTTACCCTAATCTTGGAACACTACAAAAAGGACCAATTACCCTCTGAGTTAGTGAGAGTCTCATTTGTACTCAATGTGGAATCACACGTACAGGCACACAACTCCTCCAACAGCACAACCGGTGCTGACTATTAACCTAGATCGATAGTCTCAAAAGAAAAGGTCAAAAGTCCAATGGGCTCTGGGAACCCCAGACCACATTACTTTCCACCTTGACCAACATGACAGACAAGCTCAAATTGCTCAGGCTGCTCCTTTTCAGCACATTAGCAAAGAACTTCAGAGCTTGAAGCGTCCTTTTCTCTACGTTAAGTACTTTTTAAAAAGTAAATAATAATAAGCAGAAGATGACAAAGAAGAAATAAGAAGGATAATAAAACAAGGATTTTCAGTGCTGCCCTACTTTTTATAAAGGAATAAACATAATTTTGCAGAGTTCTTCTATATGCTTCATTTTATAATAAAAGAGATTCATGAGGGACTCTACCGAATGGCATAGGAAGATCTTTTTTGCCTAAGTGCATACTATAGAGTATAGCAAAGCATCCCAGCCCTGAGTTTTGGGACACTCTTGCTACTGAACTGACTCAAAAGGCCCTCCAGCACTAAAAAAATGACCAGAGGCTCTTACACATATAAACAGCTCAGAAATTTGTTGTATTGGTTTCTTGTTTTTGCTATAACACACTTCCACAAACTTAGTGGTATAAAACAACACAAATGGATTATCATACAGCTCTACAGGTAGAAGTCCAATGCAGGTTTCACTGGGCTAAAATCAAGGTGTTGGCAGGGCTGTCTTGCTTCTGGAGGCCCTGGGACACACTCCTTTCCTTGCCTTTTCCAGCTTCTAGGGGCCACCCACATTCCTAGGGCCCTCCATCTTCAAAGTCAGCAATGTTGCATCTCTCTGGCCATTCTTCCTTAGTCACATCTCTCTGAGTCTCCTCTTTGGCTTTTCTCTTCCATTTTTACTAACCCTTTTAATTACAGCGGACTCACTGGAACAGTCCAGGGTAATCTCCCTATTGTAAGGTCAGCTAATTAGCAACCTTAATTTCACTGCAACCTTATTCCCCCTTGCCACATAACCTAACGTATTTACAGGTTAGGTTTAGGATGCAGATATTTTTGAGGGATATTATATCACACTTTATTATATCACACTTCCCTGTTACTCCCATGGCAAAATGTGGGACCAGCCTTGCTCGTAGCAAACCTTCCTTGATGCCTAGTTCCACCTAATTTCACCTGTGCATAAAATTTTGGAAGGTGGTCCAGACCTAAAAATCCCCCAGGGAGGATTCTGGAGCTTTTAAAGTCAGCACTGGGCAAGACTTAGTTTTAATGGAAACTATATAAGCCTTAAAAGAAATACAACTGCTGACAAGTGAGAATTTCAGTAAATAAATATATTGCCCACAAGACAGCCAATTATATTTTAAACCACTAATGCCAGTAAACGTACTACAAAACAATACAGCACGAGTACTGAAAATTTGGAAAGGCTGATAGACTTTTGAAATCATTTTTCAGGGTAGTTCCCCCCCCCCTCTTCCTTAGCACGGAAGCATAAAAATGTACTCAATAAATAAGCAAATGGAAGGACAATCAATCTAATATCAAAGTGACTAGAGAATTAATGCCAGGTCTCTATTTGTATGCTGACATTCTGGAATATAAAGGAGAGCAAGTCGAAGAGTCTGAGTAACCTCTGCATTAAAATTGCCTTTAAGTTATCAGGGAGAAACACAGACCCTCTCTAACCCATACAAAGGGGACAGATCTGAAGTCAGAGGCCCTCAAAAACTCTAAAAAAAAGTTTTGCAGGATTTGAAAAAGTTTTTTTATTGTACCTTTTTCCATAACCATTCAGTCCCCTTATGTCCCCTCAATCATACCATGTTGTCCATGTTCATGAGTCCTTTTTCCTTTTTGCTCAATCCCTCCAGCCCCTATGCTCCCCTGGCTTAGCTGTCATCCTGCTCTCTACCTGTGTTTTATTCCAAACTCCAGGCCACACAACATAATCAGTATTCATAATGAGGAACTGAAATAAATATGGATACCACTTTCCAGTGTTTTCCAAAACTGTTTCTAATCAGACAAAAAAATTCAAAATCCTCCCTATGTGACACTAATGTGGAAAGCAAATAATGAAAATAGAGAAGTACAACTGTGGAAACTTATTGTATGCCAGGTAATTTACATGGCTTATTTTATATGATCCTAACAACAACCTGCAAGGTGTGTTACGGGACGCAAAGAGGACATAGGCTCTAGGAAGATAAGAAATTCTGGAAATTTTGCATCCAATTAATCCATGATATTGAAATTTCAACTCAGGAATATCTGTCTCTAAAGATAAGTCATATACTGCAATATACTGGCTCCGAAATTAAGATGTGAAAAGTGCTCTGATGTGGATCTTCTATCATCAAAAAGATTTATAATACCAAAAAAGTGCTTTGAGCTCTTAATAAATATTATATAAAATATGAGGCAAGGATTAGTAATATATCTAAATTTAGGCATTGGGAACAAGGACCTCTTCATTTAGTCTATAATTAGGCCTCAATTGTTCATATTGCAGGTCCTTACAATAATAACTAAACATTCCTTTCTTTGTATTATATGTGTTTTCAAACTTCTGTGAAGGATCGTTGATCAGTAGCCTTTGCATCTTTTATTGTTAATGCTTCACAAACATGGAAAGCCAAAGAAAACGCAGATGGTCCTATGGAACACAAACCACAGCTACATATGGTATGCATTTAATGTTAACAAAGTTTGGTTCTTAACCTCTGGGTGTCGCTCCACAATTCCTTTATAAGGCTACTCATTTCCAAGGAAGGTTCAGTTTCCAAAAACAGGGCAACAGGCCTCACGTGCGTGGTGCAGCCATTCAGATGCACGTAAGTGTCTGAATGTCTTTAAGCAAGTGCATTTAGCACATGCTTACTAGCATTATCATATGTACTTATGAAGTGTTTCCCTCTAGATGGTAAGCCCCTTGAGGGCAAGTGCCAGGCCTGATATCTCACTTTATTACCTATACTTCCCAGAGTAATGATAATATCTGCCATGGATATAGCACTCTGTAGTCTATAAACTGCTCCGATGGATAAGCTCCCCTCTCCAACTATTGGTGATATTTGCCACATCTTCTAGATGGGGATCTCAGAGATATAAGCACTTAAGTAGAATCACCAACTAGTAGGCAATGTTTTCTTCTTGCCCGCAACAGGAAAATATTTATACCTTGTCTTGCACTGCTATTTTCTTCTTCTAAAGTTTTTAATACAGCCCTGGCTGGTGTGGCTCAGTGGATTAAGTGCTGGCTTGTGAACCAAAGAGCTGCTGGTTCCATCCCAGTCAGGGCACATGCCTGGGTTGCAGGCAGGTCCCCAGTAGGGGACATGCAAGAGGCAACCACACGCTGATGTTTCTCTCCCTCTCTTTCTCCCTCCTTTCCCCTCTCTCTAAAAATAAATAAACAAATAAATATTAAAAAAAGTTTTTAATACAAGGGCCTATTGGCCTTTTAATTAAAATAATATTAGATATGGCTTTATATGTTCAGGTTCAAGGCACTGTTCTTAGGGCTTCACCAATATTAACTTATAATCCTCCTAAGGTCCCCATGAAAGAGATGCTATTATTACTCCCATTATACAGATAAGGAAACTTGAGGCACAGAGAGATTATCTGACCCAAAATTCCAGGATTGTTATATGGCAGCAGTGACGTTTGAATCCAGGAAGTCTGGCTCTAGATTCTGTGCCCTTAACTTATCCTGCACTATTCTTCCCGAATAAGAATCTACAAAGATCATTGCTCAGGATATGTAAACAGTCGTTCAACAAGGGGAGGGGGGAAAGTATGTTTACTCCTCCCTATGTGATTTATTTGATTATATTCTAAAACCTTTCCTCATGCCAATAGAACTCCATGTAAGTACTATACTAAATTTTCCTGTACTGAAGGCATATGCGATGGTTACCTTGACTGACACATAAAATACCCAAAACAAAATACCCCAAGGCTTGAGGATTTTTTGTTTCATGAATTAGAGACATGAAAGGATTGCTGAGGCATCAGAAGTGTTATAAGCTCACATCTGTAAGTCTTTCTTGGAGATTTTCGTATTTCTTATATAAGAATTTTCCTGTCTGAACTATTTCAATGTTCAACCTATATCTGCTCTTGAAAATTATCTAATCCTTTTTAATTTTTTAATTTTCAAATATGGTTTCTTCACACATAGCACAAAGCACTTGCTTTCAATATGATGCTTAACACTTTGTATATTTTTATTTCATTGTCTTCAAAACTTGCAAGTAAACATGCAAACACATTGTAAAGATTTAAAATTTGGGGTATATATAAATATATCAACACAAGTTATGAATTATGCATATCCAAGCCTATATAAATTAGATTTTGAGGAACAAGCATCACAGTACTCAAGTAGGTCATATAAGAGATTCCATGTGAAATGTAAAAATTACCTTTGAATAAATTATCCAAAAGTTAACACTCTCATTAGGATGACATATTTATTATTTCTGGGTTTGTGACATTCTGTTAATGCACTTTGACTAACTGTTCTAATGGCATATTAAGAAACCATTTCAGGCCCTTTTCTTCCATTGGAATTTGCAGACTTTATTTACATTTGAACTAAAATAATATAACACAAAACAAACACCCATTACCCAAAGTAGAATATCATTTTATTCTGCCCAGAAACATTTAATTAAAGCAGGATATAACTTCAGTCATTATTTTTGCACAGAATGACTGTAAAATTAATAGTCAATTGTTAAAGAGTGTTTAAAAATTGGGAGACTGACAATCAAAACAATCTTAAATGCTTTGTTTATGTGATGAAAAGGAGTGATCCTTTAATTCCCTCACACACATTAAACTGATTTCACAGACTTTCTGTACTGGTGTTTAACATTGTCAAGTGCTTGAGGTTACATAAAATAAACAATCTTGAGATCTTATTGCAAATGTTTGCAATTTATGATGTAAACTGATTTGTGAAAAAAAATAACAGGATCCCATGTCACTGAAGCCAAAAAAGGCATTTTTCAGAAATCAAAATAGTTTCGAAATTTGAGCATCATATTATACTAAAGTATTACCATCTGAGGATCTAAAAAGTTATAAATCTAAGGAAAAACTCAAAAATATATTTTTATCAGTCCAGCTTCAAGCAGAGGCCTCTGATCTTACTGGGCCTCTTGCATCATAGGGTCCTTAACACTACTAATGTCTTGAATAATCTCTTTTAGCGCAGTTTTCCCCAATCAGGGATTCTGTAACTCGGGAAGGCTTTGCACACCCTGAAAGATTTTGGGTGGGGGACGAATTTTCATTAATTATTTTTTACGATTATTGAGTTTTGACCCAAACGACAAGCACGTTAGGCCTTATTTAAATTTCAAGTTATCACTTCCTTGGACCCCTTCTCAGATTGCTCTAGAAACTCGGGTTTTGGAACACCCAGGCGCCTGTCGGAGAGTTTGGGCTGTGACACCCCAGGAAACGCAGCCTGCCTGCTCGCGTGTAAGAGACTGAACCCGAGGGGCCCAGCCGGGCCAGGAAAGGCAGCCTCCGCCCCCGCTGAATCGCCGCCGAGCTGCCGCGGAAGGAGGCGAGGACGCCAGGAGGGCCCCTGACGCTCGGGTCCCACAGGCCGCGCCGGGCTCAAGTTCCGTGGACCGGGCCAAGAAACTTTGGCCTTTCTCACCCGCCTCGGCCTGCGCCCGCGAGTTCCTGGGCCGTCCGCGCTCCCGCCGAGGCCGGAACCCCCGGGTCTCCTCGCCCGGTCCAGCAACCTCCCGCCGCCGGGAATGTTCCAGGTTGACCCAGGCCCCGCTGCCCGGCTCCTCGCCGGTCTGGGCCCAGACGCACGGCCTCCTGTGACCTCAGGCTTCCCTGGAGCTCAGCTGCTGGACAGGCTGGGCTCAGCATCGGCCGCGCCCAAAGCTGGGTCCAGACCAGAACCTTCAACTCCCCTCCCCAAGCTCTCCCGTGACCTCCGACCTCCCTCGGAGTGCCCGAGAAAAGTGCGATCCCGCCTCCAGGGTTGACTTAGTGTTGGATCCGGAGCCTGCGGGTTCGGACCTCAGCCAGGGTGCCGTTGGGAGCTCGCCGAAGGCCACGGTGCCGGGGCTGGCGGATCCGCGCGGCCGCTTCAAAGCGCAACCCGCCCCCAGGCATATGTTTATTCTGAAAATCGCGGACGCTGGTCTGCTGGGAGACCCGCAAGGCCTGAACGCTGAATGCGTACCAAGGCCTGGTCAATGATCTTTGAAAGCAAAAACATGAATTATCACCCACATCTACGTGGAGGAACAGCTTTAAGGGTGACCTTATTCCGGGATAGGGCCGGGTCGGGGCTGCGGGAGCGCGGCCAGAGGACGCGGGGTTATGTCAGGGGTTGTGGGGGCCTCCTCTACGCGTCCTGCGGCCCAAAGAGGGCCCCAGGGGACACTCGGGACACCCTCAATCTTCGCGGAGAGTGCCATTGCAAGGGCCCTCGCGGGAAGGGAGGTTCCTGTCCCGTGCTTGGCCGAGGCCGAGTCGTCTCAGACTCTTACCTATCACCGAAAGCGGCACCGCCTTGGGTTTTACTAGAAGGGTTTCTTCTGGGGGAGGGGGCCAAGAGGAGGACGGAGGGAAGGGCTCCTCGGTGTTCTGAGAATGACTAAAACCCGACTTTTCCTGATCACGGTCCTGGTCTTGGCTTCTACCATTTCCTAAATTTAACCAAATGAAGAAGCTGTTCGGTTCAAGAGCTAAAGTGTGGTAGGAGGTGAGGGATCCGTCCTTCTCAGTGTCTCGGCCCCATTCCGCGGCTCTTGCTCCGCTGCCAAAGCAGCGTCTCCTGCCCGACTCCGGGGGAGGTCGGCGACCTGGAGACTGTCTATTACGCCACAGTTAACCCAGGTGAATTTCGCGCCGCGTGATCCCGCTTCGCTCCTTAACCAAAGTATCCGCTAAATAAACCTCAAGGGTCAACGTGCGGCAAAATGAAGAACGAGTTCATCTTGGGGAAGGGGATTATTCTATTCTATTTTACATACTATCTGTTCCTTTATTGATTTGGTGTGAAAATCAATCCGTTTCCTACGCTGGGTGGATAAAATGGGGGAGAGGGGAGTTCCGTTCAGCGATATATAAAGCCACAGAGGCATTATTCTCATGGCCCCTTAATTGCGGCATGTAGGAGCAAAAGCAAACGCTTTTCCAAATTGGTATAATCGACAGATACACAGTCATCAAAAAGGAAGAAGGAAAGACTATCCCAGATAGTTTAATAATAACAGGAACAAAGATGACGCGAACCCCATCAAATGAAACAATACTATTTTCATTCAATTGATCGCAAAGTGTCTTCAATAACTTGGCACTTATTTAAAAGGTTTAACAGAGGTGAAACCGAAACATTTTGTACCGACAACACGTCATGAAATAACAGCATCTTCTTTTGTTTAAAATAACTTAATACACTAGAAAAAATATGGCAAATATAAATAATTTGTTTTCATGGAGAACAAATAGTTACAAAGCTCAACCGCATAACCAAGTTCAGGTAAAAGAGCTTTTCCTTTCTTGTAAATTAGAAAAAAAAAAAAAAAAAAAAAAAACTAAGGAGGCTTTCTAGAGAATTGGGATACAGATTGCTCAGTCCAGGGTACCCCATTTTAAACAGCTACATGAATTGAAGCAAACAAAAAAATTACTTTAATATACACCTTTGTGAGATAAAATGCAAATGTTGAAAGTCAACCATTAGTTCACACATTATAGCCAAAATAAACTTTGTTCGTGTGTATCAACATATTTTACACAAACCTAGTGCCTGTATCTAGCTGGGTGTTCTTTAAGGTGAGAGTGACAGGATAGAGAGGGGGAAATAAAGCACGGTCCTCAAATAGGACTTCAGGTAACCAGCAAGAGGGGATACAAGAAAAGGGGGAGGGGAGGGGACTATGACTTAGCGCCTGCTGTGTGTCAGGCACCTTGTGAGGCGCTGTACCTTCGTCATTTCATTTAGTCTTCTTGCTTTATTTTTTCTTTCCCCACATTTTCTAGCCGCCTCCGTTTTCTTGGGACAATCAGAGTGTAAAGTTTTTCCCTTCCGACTTTTTTCTTTTGTCCCCCAGGGTCAAAGATGGGGCAAAAATATATATGTAGATAGATATATATGAATTTTTAGACGCTTTTGGTATTGGTTTTCGTACTGAAGATGAAAGTGAAGTAAGTACATGTGCGTAAAGCAGGGAAGGGGGGAGACACCATCAATGGAATACAAGTAACATGCAAACCGGAATTTACTGCCAGCAGCCTGGACAGTTCTGCCATAATAATTTCTCAGAGAAATCACTGTCTGTGGAATCATTTTTGTGTTAATATCATTTTTTCTCCTTGTTTTTATACTCTTCCCTCTTCTTGCTCTTCCATTCGTGGTGGTTTTAAACTCAAAGCATCTGATTCAACGTAAAAGGAGGCCCGCCTCTCTTATCAAATTTCTCGTATTAAAGTGAACTTCGCAGAAAAAGGTCAGTTTCAAAACCTGTGAATTTCCCAGCTCCGCACTTTTTTTTTTTAAATCTTAACTCTTTAAATAAGTATACTTCTTCCTTCTGTTTTGCTTTCTTAGCCCATTTTGGGGGAGGAGGACATACACTTTAAGTTAGTAACTCCCCAACCCCTCTTCTCTCGAGATGCATCCAGGTAATTTTCCATATTTTTAAATGTATAAAATACTTTAATTTTTAAATTTTTGTTCCTTGGTTCTGTCTCCGATTTCAGCCTCTTTCAAATATCAGTAAGAAATAGGTTCCCTTTCTCTTTTTCTGTTTGTCTTTTCTGCTTTTTTCCCCTCATTTTTTATTAACAGGATTTTTATTTCTGCGCAAGAGTCCATCGTTGCGGCTTTGCCACTAGCCACACTCCGCCGTTCCGGTACTCCCTTGTCCAATCTCTCTCCGGACTTTCCAAAACCGGCCCTACAAAGCTGAATCCTAGGCCCTTGAGTAGGTGAACGGTCAGGAGCCACCAAATCGGTGCGCCTTGTGGCATCGCAGGTCCTGCGCAGAGTCCTGCCCTCCGAGTTCGCGTGGAGTCCGAGATGCTGAAGCGGGCAAGGGGCGATCAGCCAAGCGGAAAGAGGCTGGGCTCCGATGTGTGGAGGGGGTGACGGAGAAGCAGTGGGGCGCAGAGGTCGCGCATTCTGCACGCGCGCTGGAGGCGCAACGTGGGCGCTGGCGTCACAGACCCAGGGCGGCCGCATGCTTTTTGGCTTTCAGTCTGAGATCCGCAATGCTGGAGTTCTTGCTGGTGGTCTTGGCAGCGGCAGCGGCAGCCACGACGGAGGCGGCGGAGGCCGAGTCCGCGGCCAGCGTGGCCAGCGGCAGTCCGAAGGGCGGCGCCGGGAACATCATGTAGGGCGCGTGCGCGGCCAGGTGCGGGTGCAGGTGGTGGTGCGCGTGCGCTACGGCGCTGTCCAGCTGCAGCTGCGCCTGAACCTGAAAGGACAAGGGCGTCACGTTGCAATGACTATCCTAGGGTGACAACAGAATAGAAACAAAGCATTAACGGAGTCCAGCTTGGCTCAGGGTAAGGCTGGGGCGGGGGACGGGAAAGGGGCATTTGGCTGACCTCAGTCTCTTACTGAATCTGGGGCACTACAGGGATACTCCAGTGCCCCTGAGTCTCTGCAACTCACCCAGCACAGCTTATCTCTCTGGGCCCAGGGGACAGCAACTGCAGGAACGTGGCTGCCCCTTCCGGGGCTGGGCCCATCAGAGGGCGACATTGCTACTGTGCTAAAGCATCATCCTCCCTGATAGTACTGGTGTACTGGCAAAATGGGGTGAGGCCCTGTTACCCTCCTCTCTTGATGCTGTCATACACATCTTATGTCACTGCTAAAGCCCTGAAGTGCCAATGAGCAAACCACAAAACTCTGCATGTCACTTAGGGAGGTTACTGCATCTTCATCACAATAAACACACTGTTAGCACTTTTAACCTATACTGCTATAAGAATTATCTGGGGATCTTGTTTAAATGCAGATTCCAATCCAAAAGGTCTAGGTTGGGGCCTGAGATTCTGAATTTCTACCAATCTTCCAGGTGTTGCTGATGATGCATACCTGCAGATCACCTTCTGAGAAGTAAGGGTCTCCTTTTAGATTCCCCTCCCCTCTCTCCAATCATTCTTTCCAGCTTCAAAAGCCTAGTGTCAAGACACCAGAGTCCTGTGGTGCGAGGAAAGCTAAGATCCCCCCCAACGCTAACCCTCAATACATTGGCGCACCCATGTGTCTCCTCAGTCCAGGCACTGGTAACCGAAAACTAATTCATGACTTCACAGTCCTACCATGCAGGGGTCCTGGCTGAGGATGAGGTAGGTCAGACCCTGGTTGGGAAGGGACTGTGCCCTTAGGCTTGGAGAGCAGGGAGTTCACAGCACTGGGATTTCCCAGGATTAAATCATTGCTGCAGGCTGTCCTTTTAAATGTAGTCTTGAAGGTTTCTTTATGGCTAAGAAAGGCATTGCAGAGGCAGGGCATCCCTGGGAAGACCAAGGCAAGGCTTCCTTCTCAACTAGACATGAAGCTTTGTTTGCAGACAGCTTTAAAAAATCAAGTCTGAGTTGGGAGTACTTTTATTTATTTCTTTTTCTTCTGTCAGACCCAGTTAATGAAACTAAGAGGTAGAAAATACCTAGAAAAATATTTAGAGAATTGCCTTAGAAACACCTTAGACTAGCATCTGAATTGGATCTGACAAAATCTTAATCAAAAGGCTTTTGCCTTCTTCTCCCCAAGCTCAATCTTTAGTGTATTTTTAAAGGACTGGTTACTGCCCTCAGGCCTCTGTGGGTTTCCCATGAGGGCAGAAAGGACTAGACATATGGGCCCCTGACATTCGATAGGTTTTTAAAGGGGAGTAGGTCCACTATATCATCTCAAAATTGATTCTCCAACTGCATGGACACCAACACTGGGGTTTAGAGAGATGGGATGTTCAACAGTTCGAGCAAACCTCCAGGTCTTTTTACAGTTAGGAACAAGCTGAAACTGGGCTGTACTTGCCTGCTGAAATGGCATCCTTAAAGCACCTACGTTGACATAGGGTGCAACTCTACAAGCTTCAAACTGGCTGGCTGCCCCTATAAGGACTCCTATAAAAAAATGGGGGAAACAAAACACAATGATGTGAGATTAATATATTTAGCATTGTTTTCCAGGGTTCCAAATGGTACCTATCTAACTAATTCCTTAGGAAATGAACAGTTAACTTCCTAAACTACTGCCATAATTAAAATAAATGTAATTTACTCCCAAACTTTGGGACACTTATTAACTGCCTTCAGAGCAAATTTTTAAGTAAGGACCATGGTTGTCTTTGAGGAGGTTTGTTCTGCATTTGTAATAACAATATTTTCCATTCTCTTTTTACTTAGAATACCAAATGTTCTTTGTCTGAGAAGCATACCTTTATGGAGTTGATTTTCTTGTTTTCTACATTTAGCTCGTCGATTTTGGAACCAAACCTAAAAATTGGAGGGAAAATATAAAACCTAGATGTTACGACTCAAAATTTTTTTAAAATTACAAGAGTAAGGTGAAAAAAGAGTAGTGTTTTAGGCATGAATGAGAAGATGTGGAAAGCAACCTCTGACTTCATAGAACGATATCAATTTCCAATGTTAAAAATGTAAATGAATGACAAAAATAAATTTCATAGACTTTGCAAGATAAACGGTTTCCTGATACACTGCTATTAGTTCTGGTTTTATCTTTCCACATTACAGAGTTCCCAAGGCCTAAAACTCTCCCTGATACCTGATACCAAAGTGATAATGAGTTTAGATGTTTGCCCAGTAAGACCTGAGACGAATGTGCTCATTAATAGCCTGTTATATTAATTAGCTTCATCTTCAAGAAAAACCAAACACCAAAGCAAATAGTGACTCTTTTTTTCCTGGGGGCTGGGGGAGGGGGATAAAAGTGAGGGAAGCAGTAATTAGTGTCATAAAAGCCTCACTACAAAGAAGTTTAGGATTTCTCTGTTCCTCTGTGCAATAGAGTGTAACACAGTAGCAGAATAATTGTGCTATTATCATGATAATCTAATTTGCTTCTATAGAACTAGCCTATTCTTGCAGTTAGGGTAGTAGAGAAGCATCCAGAAAATAGCTGAAAAAAAACTTTAAGTATGAAAAAATAAAGACCAGCAATAAAATTCACTTCTTATGATAAAAAGTAATTTTCTATGAAAGGGGAGTGGGGTGGGGTATGAAACAAGTAACTCCTGGATACTATTTTCTCCCAGATATTAACTTTCTTAAATAAACTTGCCAACTCTTAGAGGTAATATGACAGGTTTTTAAAAATTCAAATGCAGCTTGTTTTTTTTACTAATACAGCATATTGATTGATAGACAAATTAATGTTTAAAAACCATGAAAGTAAAATATTGCTTCTGAGCTTTGTCTTGTTTTTAAAAGGAAGTGTCATAGTCAATGTAAATCTTCAAAAATTCCCCTGCCATTTAGTGTAATAGAAGGGTAGATTTCATGCCAGGGTGGCATCCTTTGTGTAACTCACATGGCCTGAGGCTTCTTGCCTCTTTTTTTCCCTACTAGAGTTGGAACTGAGATACTAATGCTCATAACTGTAATAATTATCATCATGTCTTTAAGGGGTTGCTGAGCCTCTAGAGATCTCAATACACAAAGCAAAGCAAGAGAGGCTTGAAAAGGAAGGCTCCGCTGTTGATGCTGTGATGACCAAGGCAGCCTATTATTACTTTTCCCCTTCAACTCTACTGCTCTGTTTTTGTCCTGATCCTATTACAAGATGCGGGGAAGCCCCATAAGAATTGCATAGTTCGCTGCAGATGGTGGTCTCTGCGCCCAGAGACCCAGGGAGTATCTGTTACAGTGATACTTTGTAACAGCTGCAGATGTTCAGGCCTAAAACTGCTCCATGTGTTCAAACAAATAATGACCATCATTTTCTCCTATTTTATTATTTGAGAGGAAATACAATCTGAAACATTTAAATTTGCTCTCTATAAACCTAGGATATATATGCATGTATGCATATAATTTTTCACCTTAACCACTGCCAGAGCCTACTTTTGCCATTACATTCACCATCATGACCAATAAAAAAAGCAAACAAAAACAAACAAACAAACAAAAAAAAAACCCACTCCCCCGATCCCAACTTCATCCGGTGTGGTACTTGTTGGGGGTTGGACCTTGAAAATACCAACATTAATCTGCAGGTTGTTTTAAAATCAAGTTTCTGTAGATTCACGTTCACTGCCTTGGTTAAATGAGTGAACAAAGAACAACCAAAATGCATTTATTTCTCCTCTGTGTCACACAGTTTAAGACGGACTGCAAACGCAGACTGTAAATTTCTGCATTTAACAGTTGCTAATTTTCTTTATAGTCTGTACATCTATAAACCTAATTGGCATATCCGCTTGGCAAACCTAGACCCTGAAGCCGACCTTCAAGGAAACCCAACTCCAGCGAACAAAATATTCGTTGTAACTTTTAAGGCATCCAGAAGATAAAACGTTTTCTGTGGGATTTTTTTTTAAGGCTTATAAAAGTAGGCCCATTAGGATTAAACCACATTAAAGGCATCGTGAGGCGAGGGGGGTGTGGTTTATAGAAACTCTGGGAGCAAGCCCAGCACAGCTTTCTTCTGCTGGGAACATATGTTGGGATGGGGAAAAAAGGGAGGGGGTTAGTTTAAGACTAAGATCTACTTTGGAAAATAAGACCTCTATTAAAGGCACCCTTTCGTTTTTCACCTCACTCCAGACCCTTGAACCTGCACCCTCGGTGTGTGTCCCAAGAGCTGCCTCTCCAACCCCACCTCAGGTGTGCCCCTCCTCCCTCCGTGGCCCCTAGACCTCCTCACAGCCAGGTACCTGCACTCGGGCCTCTGACAGCCCCAGTCGTTGGCTCAGTTCTTCACGCATGAAGGCGTCCGGGTAGTGAGTCTCATCAAAAAGCCTCTCCAGTTCATTGAGTTGTTCCAGGGTGAAATTGGTTCGACTTCGCCTCTGCTTGATTTTGGTCTGGCCTTCGTCCTCCATCCCTTTCGCATCCTCTTTGCGATCCTTCAGCTCCGGGGACACTGGAGGTGGCACCATAAAGAGGGTCACCCCGTACGTCCACGAGTGCACACGATCACACACAGATAAAAACAACGCAAGTCCCTTTAACCAGATTTGTTTCAGGAAGGTTGGAGGATCCTGCTCCCTCCCGAAGTTCCTGTCCAGTCCCTCACCAGGTCAGGAAGAAGAGGATCCTGGAGACAAGCAAAAATCAACTCCGGGTGGCTGCCTATGGGCAAAATGGGCATTCACCCACTTCTCCCCTATGCAACTGTGGCCTCAGCTCACCTCACTATCCACCCCACGGTTTCCTGCCCTCCCCTGTGAACACCAAATCCAATTCACTCACCCTCTCACCCACTCACTCTCTCCCACGCACGCACAGAAATCAAAAGCGCTGAGCCCCGCCCGTCACGGAATGCTGTCCGAGAAGGGAGAAGGGCGCGGTGAGGCCACGCTTTGCGCCATTCAGAGAGTGCTGGGCCATTCTCAGGCCAGCTCTGTTCGCTGATGGCTCTCTGTCTCTCTCAAACTTGCTGCTCTAATTTGATAACATTTGAGCCAAAGGGTCGCAGCAGGAGAATAAGACCCTTGTGCTGCACGTTCCTAGGAGTCGCATCCCCAGGCATCGGGTGCTGACTCCGAGCCGGCCAAACCTCGCAGACAGCCCACGGGCTGCCAGGCAGTCCCTGTCCCCCTGCCGGACCGGGTCGCTGAGCACAGGCGTCCACGCCATGTTGGCAGCCGGGAGGGTTCGCAGCCCACAGCTGGGCCAGAGGGTGAGAGGCAGAAAACCAGCCTCTGCTGGCCCGAGGAACTGACCGCTGCCTGTGTCCTCTCCTTGTCTCTCCCCATTGAAAAAGCCGACTGGACCCTAAACGCTTAAACCCATAAAGATCAACAGGTTCAACAGGAACATTCGTGATCCTCGGTTTCTATTGGTTGCTCAAAGCCTTTTCATGCATCCACCAGCTCGGATGTTTAATAAAATATGCATTTTTCTGCCCTGGGTTTGCACACATCCGTTGCTACTTTCCTGTCCTTCCTCTCCTCTCTTTTAAAAACAGAAGCTCTGCAAATGTGAGCATACAGAGACACCCGAGGGATGGATATATATATACACAATATATATATATGCCAAGAGGCAGTGATATGGCGAGCTGTATTAACATAAGCTGCTCTCTGGAACCTTCATTCTTTGCGCCTGAATTGGAGATTTGGCTTTTTAAAGTGTCAAAGCTGAGTTTGGGTATTTGAGGCTGTTTGCAGTTTTTCCCAGGCCAGTTCCTGATCAGCATGGATGTTAAAAATCATTTCTGGAAGAGCTGGCCTGCAGAGGAATTAACACATGCCCTGAGCTTGAAAATTAACAATCTCAGGACTTCGTGTACCCTGGGTTCAGACCCTAACTTCCTGGCCTTTCTCGCTGGTGTACCCAGGGCCCGGAGCTGCGGCTTCACTGAGGCTTCAAGAGGTTGCACTGAGCCCCCAGACCACTATACCAACACTTTCCAAATTTAGGGGGATCTGGTACCAGGTCTGAGGAAGAAGAGCCTCTAGATCTCAGCTCAGCCTGCCATTCTTACTATGGTGATTTCAAGTGAGGCCAACATTTCTATTTCTCAGAGTTCGTTTTTTGTGGACATGTGTCCTTCCTCCAGGAAGGAAGTGGATAACATTATAACAAACATTTGTAGCCAAGTTAGTAAGAAAATATTTTCCACTAATAGTGCAATGAAATTTAAATATGAAAACACACTCTTCAGATTCTGCCGAAGGGGTGAGAAAGCTCTATTTTGTGTCATCCACAATGGATACCTTTCAAAGTTTTGGGACTTCAAAGAGAAAGATGTCCACATTTCCAGTTGGTTAATGGACTTAACATAACCTTTATTTTGCTCTCAAATTTCCACTTATTGGCCTAAACAGGAACAGACCGTGTTATAAACAACTTAATTGCTTGCTTAAATATGTGATTCTACGCATGTCACATATTTCCTTAATTGGAAAAATATGGCAGCACACCAGTTACTGCGGGGACCAAGTGCCAAATTAATTTTATTGTTGAACTCCTTTGAATTGGTACAGTACGCTCCACCATTTAGATAAAGCCATTTCCTAACACTTTGCTGGCACCAAAGGATTCCGAACCCCGCCCCCCACCTCCGCTGCTCTGCACAAAACCGGAGTACTGAATGATGCGAAGCAGTGACGGAATTGTGTAAATACTAAAACACCCCCCCACACACAAAAAACGAGAAGCCTAACACGTCTCCCAAAATAAATAACATACGCTAGACCTTTGCCTGCTTTGGCCTCGTTCTACCTTCACAGCTCAAAGAGAATGGGGAGTTTGGCCCCTAAGATCCAAGGATCCAGGGTCTTCTGCGGAGTTCTAGTTGTTCTTAGAGGCAGCCCGAAACCCAGAAGCGACCCGAGGGTGACATTTTCTCTCTATCTCTTTCTCAGGCCTAGAAAAGGGGTCTCCTGCAAACTCCGCGATAGATGCTAATCGTAATCCCACCGTCTGGCCCAGCAGCGGCCAGTATCCCCTCCCGCCCCCGGGGCCAGAGAACTTCCCCAGCAGCCCGCGGGCCGTCTGGGCTGAGGCCCCATCCTCGCGCCGGTGAAAAATGCTTTTCGGTGGAATGGGAATAGCGGGAGCATCTGAGAAGGGCGCGCGCAAACCCACACACCCCCTCCCCACAGACACTCCGACCCCACCCACGACCGCGCACACCACCGGACGCCCACCCCTCCATCACCGCTCCAGCTCCTAAACTGGGATCCAGGGGCCTTCTCCGCGCCCCGCCACCCACCCCGCGGGGCCTCGGGGTCCTCTCCCGCCTAAAAGGAGTCGGGAAGGCGGGAAGGGGAACCGCGGGCGGGGGTCAGGCCGTTACCCTCGGTGAGCCTCGGGCTGCCCGGCTCCCTGCTCCTCTCGGCGGCGCCCATGTCCAGCTCCCGGACGGGAGAGCGCCCTCCTCCAGCTCCTCCGCCCGCTCCTCCTCCTCCTCCTCCTGCACCTCCTCCGCCTCCTCCGCCTCCGCCTCCTCCTGCGCCGCCGCCTCCGCCGGCCGCCCGGACTGCCGGGCTGCTGCGGTCGTCGCGGCCCGGCTCCGCGCCGCCGGCCGGATCCTTGGCCCCGCGCAGCGGCCCGCTCTCAAGCACCTCCCGGTAGGTGATCGCTTCTTTCTTCTCCTTCACTTTCTGGTCAAAAGACTTGGAGACGAACGCCGTAAGTTCTTCCATCGCCGCCGATGCCCGTCAGTCCCGCGCTCAACCTCTCACAGCCGAGCCCCGATGTTTTTTTCCTTCTTCTTTTTTTACTGCTCCAGCCCCCCCAATAATAACACATCAATGGGGCAGGGGTTGGGGGTGGAGAGGGAGGAGGAGGAAGAAAGAAGAAAAAGAAGAGAAGGAAGAAGAAAGAGAAGTAGAAGGAGAAAAAGAAGTGAGAAGAGGAGGAGGAGGAAGAGTGGGGGGGGGGAGGAGGAGGAGGAAGAGGGAAGGGGCGGGGGCCTGCCGAGGGAAATATGAACGGATGCTTCCCCGCCGGAGCGCGCTTGTCCACTGCTAAGATCTTTGACAATTCTTCCTGCCGGGAGTTCAGATCTGATAGCAACGCTGCGCTTGAAGTCTCACTATTTATACTTCGCCAAGGCCGCCCCTTGTTCTGAGTAAATTACCTCCCTTCGCAACTCCGAGGGAGCCCCTTCCCGGGAAGCACCCGCGACGCTACCTGGGGGCGGGGGTGGAGAAGAAGGGGTTAGGGGGAGAGAGCGAGAGGGAAAGAGGAGAGGGGAGGGGGTAGAGGGAGGGAGTGAGAGAGAGAAAAAGAGAGAGAGACAGAAAGAGAAAGAGAGCAAAAGAAAGAGAGAGAGGGAGATTGATTAAGCCACAGTCAGAGCAGGCTGGGTCTGGAGTGGGAGGGCAGCGAAGGGGGCCGAGAGGGGGCGGGAAGAGGAGGCAGGTCCCAGACCGTCCCGGTTTTCAGATAGCCTCGGCCGCCTGCGCACTTGGCCATTAATCCTAGATTGACAAGAATCCCTAATT
Organism: Anoura caudifer; assembly: GCA_004027475.1. Classification (NCBI taxonomy): domain Eukaryota; kingdom Metazoa; phylum Chordata; class Mammalia; order Chiroptera; family Phyllostomidae; genus Anoura; species Anoura caudifer. Next base: position 21,126 of record PVKU01003030.1, on the reverse strand, counting down.
AATTTAATTAGGCGTGGATTTTGCGTTGGTGTCAAGACTTAGTTAAACACCGGGGAGCTGGACCTACTCCGCCGGGGCGTGGCTAAAAGGAAACTGACAAGTGCGCGGCTGCGGGAGTGAGTCCGGTATCCCGACTCCGCGGCAGATCCCACATCCTCTGCCCGCGTCCGGGGACCGCGGAGCTGCTCCGGGCCGTATTGCTGCCCGGTGTCCCTAGCCTGCGGCAGGCGCCCCGCAAGCCGGTTCTGCATCCTGACCCGGTATTGCAGTTCTCATTCCCGCTGTCAGCCTCACGCCATCTACACCTCGCAGCCCGGCATCCTGGCTTCACGACTTGCCCAGAGTCAGGGTCTTATGCAGCTGCTTTAGAGGCTTCCCGGCCCGCAGCCGGAGCTGAGCCTGGGTCTTCACCAACTTCTTCCCGCTGGGGGATTTGTGATTCACCCCACGATTTGCGTCCTGGAGCGCAAGCTGACTCCTGTACCGACAGCCCCGCTCGTAGGGCCGGTCGATTTAACACATTTCCCAGGCAGCTGTTCCCTGACAGATGCCATTTTAAAGTGTTTCCTTAGTGCCCGATCAAGGACAGTTAGACTTCGTTCCCTCTTGAGGTTTCAGGACACTCATCCCATCTCCCTTGTAACTCTCTGTATCCGGACCCCTTCCAAAATGAACTGCAGGAGCACTTTTTTAGCCTCCCGGGAAACATTCTACAGTTGATTTCCTGATTTCGAAAGCAAGTGATTATTCCTTTTTGAGATTAAATCGAGGTTAAGTATATGCCTCTCTTAATTTTATTTATTTATTGTGTATTATTCAAAAAGAGATGCTCTTGGGGAGAAAAGACTCTTACTCCCTGCCTGGACTATTTTAATCGAAACGGTCATGTAGAATAAATGTCTATATTCCTGAGTCATTTGTCTGTATTGTGCAGTTTGCTGTGAGAAGTGTGGCCACATATGTATCTCACATAGGAATATTTACATATGGAAAGTTATATTATTTGAGTTTGTAAACAAATATATCTCTTCAAGTGTAACTTTGGGGATATTTTCAAGTAATCTGAATGTTAATACGGGCTAACTGTTCATTAAAGGTAATTTGTGCATTTTCTTGGATATACTACTCAGTAAAAATAAAAGCAATTACATAACTTTGATGTGTATATTTTTCACCCATTGTTTAAGATATCAGCACGAAGCTAACAAATAATTTGAGAAGTTCCATCGAAGCAACCTGAATCACTTATAAAAGAACACAATTAAAACAATATATTAGTGTTTCTACACTATATGTATATAGAGGCTATTCATAACTGTTATACTACACTTTAGATTAAAATGTTCACACTTGGCAAAGTTAATATGGAAATCACACTTTTAAGAAGTATTACTTTGCCTCTTTTCCTTTTTATTTCTGAAGTTATCTTTTGTTCTTAAAACATTTCACTTATTGTTACTTTTAGGAGAAATAATTAAAATCTTTACATTTCCAGTGCAATAGCTTTTAGGTATAATGAATTATATGAGTGCTTTATTTTATTTACCCTACAAAAGAGACCCCGAAACTCACACTTTCCAAAGTTATATGAATTTAGGAACATGATTTTATCTGAGGTTACTTTTTGTAACCGTTTTAATTTTGATTTTACCAGAGGGGACTAAACAAAACTAATCCTTTATGGAAATCTGTTTTTAAGGTTACTTAGCAGAATGACCAGAAAGAGCTATCAAACTGAGATGTTAAATACTCTTCACAAATAGCTCCAAAATAACCACTTCAGAAGTCCAGTAAGGAATCAAGAGACTCACCTGCTATTTTTTTGCCATGACTTCTAAGTCCGATATCAAATTCCATCTACTGGGCTTGAGGGAAAGATGACCGCTTTAAAGGTAATCAGGGAAGGCTTAGACAATGGTAGTGATTCACACCAGATAAAATTTCCTGGCACATTGGCTCTTTGTATATTTAGGACTAGTGGTGTTGATATCAGATGGAGTTATGAGAGATTTGCTATGTCTGACCATGGATTCCACTGGCCTAAGGGAAATCTAGTTTAAAAATGACAACAACAACAAGGTTTTGAAATCATATGCTAATAAATGCTCATGAAGTTCTAATTATGTTGTTTCGTTAATTAGTAAATGTTTTCCGGAAACAGGATGTTTCAAAATATGGTTTTGGTAAAAAAAAAAAAAAATAGTAAAGCTCAGCCTGCAGACAGATATACAAGTTCAATAAAATTCAGGACCCCAAGGGTACCCCCAGTTCTTGAATTATTTAAAATAAACATGTAGCGTTGTAGTTAAGTTTCAAAATGGTCCCTCAAAGCTGATTATTTAAGGTAAAGTCATTTATGACAAGTATATTTTTAGAGCTGATTTTCACTATCTCAAATATCTGCAGAAAACTGTAGTCTGGGTATCTAGCAGTTGTGAATGAATTGGACCTCACGGTCAACCTAAACCAAGGCCAACAGCTTTTTTTTCCCACCTCAATATCTTTGCGTACTTAGAGTTAATAAGGAAAAAATGATGTTTATGAAAGGACAGATAAATAATGTAGTATGAGTTACAGAAATTGCTGAATCGCTTTAATTTCTATTGGTGTAAATAACAACAAAAACCTAATAATTTCTCTTTCAGAGGAAATGTCTCCCTGCCTCGGGCAGCCTTCTCCCACTCCTCTACTAACCAGTTACTTTAATGTGAGAAATTAATTTGCACCCAACCTGTGAGTGCCTTCACCTTCAGGGCAGAAGAAACATGCATTTTTTTTTGCAAATAAATCATTACATTTTAATCACACAAGACTCTGTACAGACACACTCCCATGATTTATTATTGTTGGGAGAGTTTCCTCCTCCCCCAGCTTGAGATAACCAATTTTGCTACGTGGGGGTGTTTTAAACATAAGTTCCTACGATGCAGACTTGTTTACTGATTATCTGTGACGATAACGACGATTACTAAGGCAATAACACTCTTCAGTCCCCACCTTTATTGCTTTTTGGTTATAAGGAAATCAAATAAGGAAGCAAGCAAGCAAAACCAACACCAAACAAAAAATTGGCGGCGTGACAATCTATTCCCTCGGCACTCCTAACGCCTGACAGCCTCCATCGATGCATTCGAAAGCTCGGCTGAAGCTGTCTGGCACTGGAACCAGGAAGGCGCTGAGCTTAAACTGAAGCAAGTTCGGAGGACGCCGGCAGCACCCCAATTTGAAAAAACGTTTGCAGGTTTGTGGTGCTTGCAGGTCGAGGGGAGGTGTGATCCCGAAGGCAGGGAGCCAAATTATGCCCCCATCCGGGCCTGGGTGGAGGCGCCCGCGGCTGCGGAGTTCCGAGGCCCTGCGCTGGCGTGAGGCGGCGCGGGGCCTGGCTTGGAGGGTCTAGGAGGCGGCGGGGGGGGGGGGGGGGGGGGGGGGGGGGGGGGGGGGGGGGGGGGGGGGGGGGGGGGGGGGGGGGGGGGGGGGGGGGGGGGGGGGGG
>PVKU01003030.1:0-17535 GCA_004027475.1 Anoura caudifer | reverse complement strand
TTACTGATCCCACCCTACCCCCACTGATCGCTGCTGTTGGGCTTGGAGCGGGTCTTGCAGTAAGTGCGGGAGTGCTTTGTCACTAGCCCTAGGTAAGGTGCTGGGAGAAAGATCGCAGCCTGGTGCACCCTGCCCCACCCACTCTGCTGTCTGTACTTAAGATACACTTTTCATTCCGGCTCCTCCCCCCACCCCCCAGTATTACTCTTTGCTCCCACTGGCTTACTGAGAGGTGAGATGGTGCAGGGTGAAATAGGCTTGCCTTCCTTAACGTAATCGCTGTACGCACTCAGTTTCCCTAACTTCGGGACTTGTGGCCCTCTGGGCTTAGACCAAGAGCACGTGGCTACCCTTAAACTCTCTTTACTTTGGTGAGAGGTTATAATGCACTATTACAGATGTTGACTGCTATTGATTTTAGGTCAACTTTCAGTTAATTCCTATCTCAGAGATTATATATCTTTAAATGCACACTGGAGGCCTAATAATTTCCTTCCTTCCTCCCTCCCTGCCTTCCTCCCTTCTCTCCTTCCTTCCCTCCCTCCCTTTCTTTTGCATTGTCAGAATTAGTAACCTATTTGTGAATCAACTAAACAGATCCTAGGTAGCTAAATAAATTCACAGGTCTTGTGTTGTCACAAAAAAGTATTCAAGTTGTCATCTTTGCACTTAGACGTAAAAGCTCTAAGTGAAGGAGATAACGCAGAGTTCTCAGGTTTAAGGCCTAGAGGAGGTGATAACAGCTGCTACCTTGTTGGGAAACTGCGTATCTTTTGAGAGCCCCTCTAGCCTTAGAGTCTATAAATATTCACTGTTTGCAGGCAAAGATTTTCTGCTAAGTGGTAGCACTTTATTACTGTATGTTCTTCAATAAGAGGGCTAAAAATGTTTGAAACCGAAGAACATCAAGGCAGCTGGCACCTGTTAATTGCCTTACCAACTTGACCAGTCTCAGGAAAGAGTTGTGTTATGAGTTGGAAAACTTATGTAGTGAATTCGTTATATTAGATGTATAGATACATTTTCTGTTTTCATTTTCAAACCATTGGGGAAGAGTCCCATGACCAATAGGCTTTAAAAAGAACAACGGTATGCTCATCTGTAAATTTTTAGTTGTTATGGGAGGAGTGTTTTGACAACTAACTCTTTTGAGTTTTGCTTAGTTCTGCTTGTTACGCTAAAATTTTACCTCAGTTCTTTCACTGACTTTGCATGGTTCTTTACTTCTTTGTGAACATCTTATGCTAAATAGTATTGACCCCATTTTTACTTTTCTCTATCTCTTTGAGGTGGATTTTCCATTCAAATGACTGCTCTTTTTCCTTTTTTTTGGCTAAGTGTCTAAGATAAAAAAAAGTTATAGTTTGATAATACTAATGAATGAGTAGTAGAGAAATAATTATAAGTTGTCATGTCCTCTAGGAATCTTTGTTTTCTTTAACTGCCTGTTTTCTGAAAGAGATTACTATTTCGTATACCTTTATTAATAACTGGACAAAGGAACTACTTATGTATGCCTTTGAGCTCTCTTTTGAATGACTGCATCTTGGCTCCGTATCTTCCATCAGTCACCTAAACTTTGCAATAAGATGTTTTTGTAAATTAATGTCCTACTGTAGTCGCTACCTGTCTTGGCTTCATTTCTGTAGTAGAAGTAGTTGGGTAAGTTTCGAAACCATGAAACTAAACCAGAGCATACTAGAGACTAGAGAGAACAGAAACCAAGAGCTGTAGGAGTCCTGTCCCTATGTCTTTTCTGCTTACAGATTGATTGAAGAATTGTTAGTTTGTGGTACAGCATTCCTAAAAATCTGTGCTCATTCATCATCGCTCTTACCAGAAAGAGCTGTTAATGTGTCTTTCCATGCATTGCACCTTACCAATGGAGTTAAATATAAACAGTTCTTTCTTACTCAGAGTGTGAAATATAAATTGACCACCATGTCTTGAATGAGCAAGTGTATTCATCTACATGCTAGGAATACTATGGAAATCCAGAGTAAGTATACAACTATATCTTGGTTAGTGAATAAGAAAGAGTTCGGTACCTGTCGTTGATAGGACAATTTTTGGATCTACTTCTGATTTGCTCTTAGTGTTTGCTTCCTTTTCTGAAGAAATATTTGGAGTTAATAAAGAAATATGGACCTCCTTTTCTGAATAAATATTTGAAGTTAACTGTAATAAAAAATATGGTGACTTTTTGCTTTGTCTTACTGAGATTAATTAGTATTTCAGTGTAATTTTTCTGAAATGAAAATACATCACTTAAAAATATTTATAGTTTTGTGACAATGGTTTTTCAGCCTTGTTTTACTTGGCTCCTATAAGGAAGGATTTTGTATCTCCCATTAACTTTTCTGGGTTAAATATAATTGTCTATTATGGACGAATTATGTTGTTTGAAATTAAAACAAATAAAAATGTATACTAACCCCCCCTCCCCTGTTCTCTCTTCTTGGTCACCAACAAGATACATAATTAGATGTGTGTTCGTTTCTTTTTGTCCTACTTCTTCATGTCTTCCATAGGGATTTAATACAGTGGACGAGAATGGAGAATGGAAACAACTATAAGCTACCTTAGTGCAGTGGTTCTTAAACTTTTTACTTTTAGAGTCTCTACATTCTTAAAGATATTGAATACTGCGAGAACTTTTATCTACAGGGGCTATATCTATAAATTGCCTTAGTAGTAATTAAAACAAAATTTTGAGATATTTATTGATCCACTTAAAAATAACAATAATAAACTCATTATATGGTAACACAAAAAACAAATTTGATATGAAAAATATATTTTTCAAAACAAAACCTTCTTAGTGAAAAAAGTAGCGTTATTTTCAATTTTTGCGAATCTCTACTGTCTGGCTTAATAGAAGACAGTGGCATTCTTTTATCTGCTTCATTCAGTCTATTATAATAAGTTGTTTGGGTTGAGGTATATGAAGAAAATTTGTAGTCATGTATACAGTATTGGAAAAGTGTGGGGTTTTTTTGAAGTTTATTTATTTATTTTTAGAGAGAGGGGAAGGGATGGAGAAATGGAGGGAGAGAAACATGGATGTGAGTGAGAAACACTGATGAGTTGCCTTTCACATGCCCGCAACTGGGGACCAACCCTGTAACGTAAGAATGTACCCTGACCAGAAATTGAACCAGCGTTTGTGGGGCAATGCCCAATCCACTGAGCCACACTGGTCCAGGTGGAAAAGTATCTTTTTTATTAAGGTATATTTAACATACAATATTATATTAGTTTCAGGGAGAAATATTTTAATGTCCTTTTCAGAAAATTCTTTGATATTACACCAAAACTTGACAAGTAGTAGTTTGTTAAAGGTTGGTTGTAACATGGTGTTTGAAACCATATCAGTGACCTTTTCATACTCTATTACATTAAAATCTTAAAGTTTGTTTTGCACTCTGAGTGGATTTTTTTACCCATACATGATTCTGTGACATCATGCATTAACTGGCTGGAAAGTACCGGTTCTTCCAAATATTGGTATCCTTTATTATAAAATATTAAAAAAATCAAATTTGTTAACATCACCACTGATCTCATCAGAGACATCTTTTAAGTACTGGGAAGCCGTCAGTCTCATGGTAACAGATACAGGTTATCCAAAATTCTAATTTTGGCTTGAGAACTCAAATTTTATCATTGACAACAAATAATGTCAGTTTTCCTTGAAGTGAGTGAAAGACCCCATTCATTTGGAGAAAATGTCTACCAAATACACAAGTCTGAGTAATCACAGTTCTTTAAAATAAAAATTGTATTTCATCATGAGAGCAGCTATTCAACTTGCAATTCAGTTGCATGGATGCCTTTTCTCAAGATAACTCATTCTTGAGTATGTAGAAGCAGTTATGTGTATTTCCTGTTTTATCACAGAATATTAAAAGATGTGTGCTCAATGGTTGAAATTTAATAAAATTAATGGTTTTTGCTGCTTCATCAAGGACATTCTTAAGTGAACAAGTGAACTGCCTCGCACCCCCCATTTTTTTAGACTATTGCTATGAAGAATGCAGTGACTGTTAGTACAGTTGGGTGCCATTGCCTTAAAACTGCTAAAGCACCAGCAGTTTTATCTACTGTTGCCTTTACATCATCAGTACAAAAGTCACACAGTGAAAAGGTAAATCATATTTTAGTATTATAATGAGGACAGTTTTGACCTCTTGGATCCCCTGAAGGGGCCTAGGGATCCTCAGGGGTCTACTGACCCCATTTTGAAGACTGCTTTTATACTAGCATGTAAACTTCTTGATGGCAAGGATTTTTGTCGCATTCACTGATCTATCCCTTGTACCTAGGCCTGCCTTCATCCTGGGGTGTTTAACCTATCTCCACTGTTACAGTACTTTCAGTCTGGCTTGTCTTTGTTGGTTTACTGTTTGCTTTTGGTGGAGTGTGAGATATAATTTTGAGACTTTGCATATTTGAAAATGCCTTTTTTCTGATCTCATATTAGATCAATGATTGGGCTGGATATAGATTCTAGGTTGAGAAGCATTTTCACTTAGAATTTTGAAGGCAAGTCACCATTGTTTTTCTATATTGCTGTTTAGAAGTTCAGTGCCTTTTATTGTGAGATCCCCATTTTTTTCTCTTTAGAAGCTTTTGGGATCTTCTATGTATTCCCGGTGTCTGAATTTCTATGAGATATGTCTGGTGTATGTCTTTTTAAATTCGTTGCCCCAGGGATTTTACCTCCTATTTTTAATCTTTTTCTTACCGTATACTTTCTGTGAGTCATTTGAATTTACCATCTGATCCTATTGTTTTTTTTTACAAATCACCATTTGTTTAAATTTCAAGCCTTTTCTCCTGTTGTATGGATGCTCCTCCTATTGTTTGCTGGATCATCTACTTAATATGTTTTTGAGGAAAAAACGGATGTTTTTTCCTTGAAGTTTTCTTCTGCATGTTCCTGATTTACTATGAGTTGCTTTTTTTCTTTCTGTATTGGTTTCTGTCTCTTATGATGAGGATTTTCTTTGTGCGGTTGGTTACTCTTTTTTGTATAATCACTAAAAAGTTAAGAGAAAAATAGTTTACAGAAAGAAGTTTAAGGTTTGGGCTTATTAACTGGCAGGGTAGTTAATAGGGTGATTGGGTGAGAGCCTGAATGTTTTTTTGGGGGGGTACCTTGAAATGTTTATAGTATATCTTTTCGGGTACTGTTCAGTTTTTGCCTAGATGAATCCTCTGCCAGAAATCTTGGATCCAAGCACATGGAGGGCTACAGTATTTACCATTAGCTCTAGATTTTTCATGTAATTCTTTTAACTTTTTAAAATTTAGCATCTCTCTGTCCTCTTTTACTGTGTCCGGGACCTGGTGCTTTATTGTTCTGTCATTTTCCCCAAGTACATCAGCTCTCCTGGGATTGGGGATGAGTAGTCACTTGTCTGGTTTGAATGGGGAAGGGGGCCTGGGAGATTACTCCCTTTATATAGACTTTTAATCAGTTCCCTTGTTCTTTAGTTCCATGCGTCCTTCTACACACTGTGGTAACGTGTCTTAAATTTCTGATCCTCTCTGATTTTTGCTATGTGAATTGGCTTTTGTCATGTTGAAATTCTCTGCAGTTGCTTGATGTTCAGCTCTCTTAACTCTAAATTCTCCATCTGTTTTTCATTTGCTAAAAATTTGTTGACGAATTTTGTCTTCTCCTGTAGTCTCTGTATCCTTGTGAATTTATACTGTTTTTATCTTTATATTCTCATTTTAGTATTTTTAAAAAGATAGTGAGAACGTAAAAGCTCATGTTAAATGGTTATGTGTGGATAAAGAAAATTTTTAACTGCTTTAAAGTGAAAACAACAATGGAAGAAAAATCCAGGAAATAAGAACACTTGGATGACCATTATCACTCGATTATGTACAAATTCCATAATGAAAATAAATATACACACACACTACCATGGTTATGTACAATGGATACCCATGTGAGTATTATATACACATGTTTAAACATGTATATATGTACACAAATATTAAGTAAAGCTATAATTTCATAATCATAGCATTTTGAATCTGGAAAGGATCATGGTGATCTTTTATTCAACGCAGTTTCATTTTCTAATGAGGAAACTGGCTTAGATATGCTAGTGATTTGCTGAAAGTTTCGAAATCAACCCTTCCCAATGTTTTGTTGAACTGTGAAATGGTAGGAATGTGAACATCTCAGAGGTTCCAAACTATATTAAAGTCTAATTCTGGCTCTAGGTAAAGAGCATAAAGTTTTGAATTGAATCCTAACAGCAGTTTTCAATTGGAGTCAGGGAGGAGAAAGTTCACCTGACGGTTCTGAAATCTGTACTATAATTTAACATACTGCTTTGTTTAAAGTAATGGTATTTAACTTATTTTGAAGGAATATTAAAGGAAAGTGAGAGATTTTTGTTTATCTGATCCATTAACCGCTTAAATCTTAACCACTAATAGGATGGATCTTGCTTTTATATGAAATTGAAAGATAGCTAGTAACTGTCAGTAAAAAAAAAAAAAATAAGATTGCATATGAGACTCTAAAGGCTTACTTTAAAGTAAGATGAGTTTCTTATTAGCTAAGGTAATTCCTAAATGTAAAAACCTTATGTTTTAGTTCTGTATATTTTTTCTTTTTGTATACTAGATGTACAGACATTACCATAACCATATAGAAAATAGTTAAAAAATTTCCGTTTCATCACTTAAATATTATCAGTTTTTATTTTTGCCCTTATTCATATGTACATATTTTTAAATTGTCTCTATAGATATAGTTTTAATAATGGTCTAATGGATATCTTTGTGATTGTCTTTTTTTTTTTAAGAAAAACTTTTCAAATGCATTCTTAGAAGTGGAATTGCTCTGTCAAAAAAGCACCAACATTTTTTATGATAATTTATGTAAATTGTTAATTGCTTTCTGGAAGGATTATACCACCACTTTATGTAGATACTGGCAGTATGAAGAGTTGACTGACTTAACTATAACCTCATCAACTTTGGTACTTAACATATCCTCTCCCAAATTTCACAAGTTAAATGATGATAGTATATCATTTTTTACTTAGTTGATGACTAATGAGTTCTTATCTATTTAAACATTTAGAATTTTCAGGTAGAAAAATGTAAGTCTAAAAGATAGTGAAATATGTTTTATCTTTAGGGAATATTTAAATGATTAGGTAGTTCATATCAAAACAAAATATTATATAATTAATGATTGATACAACTTAAAATACAAGAAAATTGTTATAATGAGCTGTCCTCAGGATTGATTCCTTTGAGAGACATTTGAAAAAATTTAGGACAAGTTTAAGTTGTTCATAAATTATAAAAACAGTTGATATCTTAGAAGACTGTAATAGAGCTATTTTAAATACTTCCTTCAAGGAGCCAGGTACATTTAAAATTCTACTTTAAGACTTAAAAAATTGTCATAAAGTTTAAAAAATTACTATATTAAATTTCATCTATGGTGCCATATGTTAGTAATAACTTTCTTTGAATTTAAACTTGTAGAAATGGGACGTCGTTCATCAGATACGGAAGAAGAAAGCAGAAGCAAGAGAAAAAAGAAACACCGTAGACGATCATCTTCAAGTAGTTCTTCAGATAGTAGGACATACAGCCGAAGGAAAGGGGGAAGGAAATCAAGGTCCAAGTCAAGATCTTGGTCCAGAGATCTTCAGCCTCGCTCACATTCTTATGATAGAAGGTGGCTTTCATAATTTTTATTTGTATAGTAATGAGATGACATTCTCTAATTGAGAGTTCTTAAATTTTTGTACTTTTAATTTTTCTGGGTAAACCCTTTTTGTTTTAGTAGTTAAATATTTATGAGGGTTAAGTCCCAACCTAGAGGTGCTTTTCTTTTTCCCAGGCCCAGCCCATGAGTTCAGTATTTCCCTCCTTTGTCTATTCTTTGTAGACAAGTAGTATACTAAGTATATAATTCTACTAGTAGTTTTACTAGTATATAGTTCTACTGGTTCTTTAGTTCTCTATATTGTCTACCAGTACAGTACTTATATTCTACAATATTATCTGATAATATTTGGAAGGATTGTATACTACTTAACACCCCTTATATCTTAATTTGTACCATAATTTAGTGATTACTAAATTATGAAATCAGTCATCTGACTGTTCAAGAGGAGTAACATTTTGTTTCTCTGCTTTTAGGAAGGTGTAAGACAGTAAAAATGAGACATTTTTTAGAATCTGAATGATTTGTCCTTAATGCTCATACACTTTTTAAAACAGCAATGATATTTGATTATATTTTATTTCAGACGCAGGCATCGATCAAGCAGTAGCTCTTCTTATGGCTCTAGAAGAAAACGAAGTCGAAGTCGTTCAAGGGGTCGAGGGAAATCCTATAGAGTTCAGAGATCTAGGTCAAAAAGCAGAACAAGAAGGTATGCCATATCAGATATTTATTGCTTTGTAACACACAATTCCCAAATTTAGTAACCTAAAGCAACAGTCACTTATTTTCTCATGATTTTATAATTTTGACTGAGCTCTGCTGGCAGTTCTTTTGCTAGTCTCATTTGGGTCACTTCTGTAGTTACCCGATAGCTTGACTGAAACCAGATGGTCCACTGTGGCCCCATTCTGCCATTCGGTGCTGGCTGTTGGTTATTGTCTAGGGTGCTTAGTCCTTCTGTGGCTTCTCATCCTCCAGTAGGCCAGGCTGGGCTTTGTCAAATGATGGAGAAAGTATTTCAAGAGGTATGAGCAAGAGCAAATATGCAAGATCTCTTAAGGTCTAGCCTCAGAAGTAACCCCGTGTGATATGGAGTAAACGTTTGTGTCCCTCCCTAAATTTGTACATTGAAGCTCCAATACCAGATATAACTATATTTGGAGAAAGGGTCTTTTGGGGGGTAATTAAGGTTAAATGAGGTGATGGGGTAGGGTCCTAATCCAGTGGGGCTGATGGCTTCATAAGAAGAGGGACAGAGAGAGATACCTGTTTTATTGCTGTGCTCCAGGGCCAGTAATACAGAAAATAGCCTGAACTGGAAAGAGTTGTATATTTTGGGCAATGGTTGAAAAAATGGTTGAATAGGATGGGGACCATGGTATTGAGAGACTTGATAAAAGTACGCATTCAGAAGTTATCGGAAGTTTTTGAGAAGAGCATTAGGGTAAAATAGGAATTCGGTAAGATCAGCTTCTTTTCTCCGCTTAGATCCTGTATTATTAGGTTCTAGTCGTGGGAGTACATTAGCAGTCTGATTTTGTTATCTAGGTGTAAAATTTTATAAATTTCTTTGTGAATCTAAAGTTGGATGATAGTAATACAGTCCAGATGTTTAGCCTTTCTGACCTACTATTTGGACTCAGTCTTCTCTCCTTAGCATACACTCCAGGAATAGGTCGCGCTGTGTTACATGCCTTTGTTCTCTACGTATTCCTGAGTTGCTAGCTTCGTTTTGTTGAGCATGCTTTCCTTTAGTTACTTGCAACCTTTAAATTCTCTTCTTCCTTAAATCCTTTTGATTTTTACCTTTTCGCTCTTTAGTTTTCTTCTTCATTAAATCCTTATTTGATTTTTATTTTTTTACTCCCAAGTCAAATTTAATCCCTCCTTTCTTCTACCCACCATGATCATGGTGACTCCTAATATGTAACAGTTATATTATAAATATTATGTCTTTGTTATGCTCATCTATTATAAACTCTTACCTGGGGAATTTCTTGGTACCTAGTATAATGCCTTGCTTAGTAAACATGCCATGATTGATTGGATCATTAATTGGAGAATGAAGTTAGGTAGAGAGCTGGTTTTTGTAGTAAGGAAAAGTTTTATTGATTTGTAGAAGGAAAGCTTTATTTTGGATGTATTGATTTGTCTAAAAGGAGGCTGATTACCAGAAAACAACTTTAGTTGAAATTTCCTACCACTGGGAATAGAAATAATAATCCATGCTTTTGTGTGTGTTTTTCAGTTTATAGAGTATTTTCACATACCCTGAATCAGTTACCAGTAACAAGAATTTGATTAGGAAAACAGAAGCCAGCAAATTCCAAGCAATAGGATTTTAACACAGGAATTAAAGGCTTATATAATTTTTGGAAGGGTTCAGGGAATTAGGGAGGCTGTCACTGGTTATTTCAACCTGAAGCATTGAAATTGGTTGATTTCTCAGAATTCACTGGAAATCTTAAGAACTCTCTAGGTTTGTTGCTACAGAATGGGTGGTTGTCAAGAAACTACCCACCTGGAAGCTGCTTCATCTGCCCAACTATGTACCTACAACAGCCTCCAGAGGGAAATCTGGGAATGTTAATTTCTTTTCTTCTGCAATGCAAGGAAGGCCTTGAAAGTAATGGCAGTAATGTATAGTCAACAACAAACTATCCAGCATGGTGTTCAGTAATCTGAGTTTTCTAACTATGTCAAGCTGTCATGCAGGGTAATACCTTTGTTTTGTATATGAGGAAATAACTTCAGAGCTTATTCAAAACAGCAACTTTTCATCCTCTTGCAGGGCCACTTCTGCATTAAACTACATACAATAACTAAATAATCTGGAAACACTGGAAAGTCCAAAATTTTTAGAAAATATATTATCCATATCCTATATCCTATGCACTATATTACTTTAGAAAAAATGTTTTAGGAATTTATTTTTCCAAATGTTTAAACTGAGTTTCTAAATCTTGGTTTAACAAGAAAATTGAACAACTCATTCTTTGAACAGTTTAGTTAATCCAGGCTTTACTTTAAATAGGGAAGATGAAAGTAATGAATTTTCCATAGAAAAAGTACCATATAACTTTAAATCTGAAAGTGTGTTGTTAATTATCTATGTGCTTTTTAATAGAAACAAACGATTCCAGTCATGGAAAGTCAAAGAGAGAAAACTTGGTTTTTACAGGTGTTAAACATAAATGAAAGATGAGGCATGTCCTGGGGAGTGGCAGGAGGAGGGGAGTCAGGTGTGTGAAGTTTGATGGAGTTACCATGGGTAAATTAGAGTAATTAGGAGATTATGCTGTTCAATATATCAGTTTTTATGATCTACTCACGTTGTGACGTGTATCGTGTCACTTTTGCAACAGTGAGAAAACTACTCCTATTATGTGCGGTATGTTTCCTTATTTCCTCAGTTGTAGAATACACAGAAGATGGTTTCAGAATTGCTGATATATACCTCTGTGAAAAGCAAACTTATAAACTAGAGTTTAATATTTTTATAGTTCTTTTTATCTTTATTCTGGGGTATGTAGTTCTCCTCCCCACTTCATTATGGTTGGTTTCTTTGAAGAGTTAGTTTATTTGTTTCTGTTTATATTTCATTGTAAGTTTTTTATTCCCCCAAAGTTTTTAAATTTTAGTTACTTATTTGTTATTGCAAAAGATAGCACTATACCAAAAGGTGTGCGCGGAAGTCTCACGCCCCCTCTCCCTTCTGTCTTGTTCCTAACCACCCCCTAGATAACCAACCCTGTTGTTTTGGTGGCTTAGCTTTCCTTTGTTTCTTTGTAAATGAAGCAGTAGTTTATCGATGGCATACTGAAGATACTCTTGCACTTTGCTTTTTTGTTTTTGTTTACTAATCTATTTTGGAAATCACTCTTTATCAATTAATAGTAGTAATCGTACTCATTTTTTATAGTTGCTTAGTACTTCATTGTGTGGATGTAGCATAATTTTTTTAGCCCATTTCCTAGGTATGAACATTAAATACCACCAATATTTTGCAGTTACTAAAAGCTGCTATTATTAACCTTGTGCATGAGTATTTTTGTATGGTTGTACATTCATGGTGAACTTCTCAAAGTAGGATTGCTGGATCAAAAGGTAAATATTTGGCCCTGGCCTAGTGGCTCAGTTAGTTAGAGCATTGTCCCTATATGCCAAGGTTGTCTGTCGTTCAGTCTCCTGTCAGGGCCCATGCAAGAAGCAACCAGCTTGCCCTGGCCAGGTGGCTTGGTTGGAGCACCATCCCTTAAACCGAAAGGTTATGTATGGGTTCAGTCCCTTGTCAGGGAATGTGTCTGGGAGGCAGCTGATGGGTATTTCTCTTACATTGCTGTGTCTCTGTCTCTCTCTGCCTCTCTCTCTGTCTCTGTCTCTCTCTCCCCCTCTCCTTCCTTCTCCCTCCCTGTCCCTTCCTTCTTTCCCCTCTCTAAAATCAATAAAAACACATCCTCAGGTGAGGATTTAGAAAAAAAGCAGCAACCAATGAATGCATAAATAATTGGAACAGCAGATCAGTGTTTCTCTCTCACTCTCATTCTCTCCCAACCTTCCTCTCTCTAAAATCAATTTTAAAAAAAGTAAATGCTTGCTGTTTTGTTAGAAATTGCCAAATTCCTATCAGTAATGTATGAGAGGCCTGTTTCCTTACTGACTCACCAGTAGAATGTGTTGTTACTTTTAAATGTTTGCCAGTATCATGGGTGAGAAATTGTACTTTTGTGTAGTTTTAGTTTTTATGTCTTTTTCTTATAAGTGAGGCTGACCATTTTTTTTTTGTATGTTTGAGGGCCATTATTCTTTTTTGTGTGTGAACTTTTTGCTTCATGTCTTTTGGGTTTTCCATCTTTTTTTCCTTCAAGTTTTAAGAGGTACTAGATATATTAGTCCTAGTACCTTGTGTATATATACACATATATATAGCAAATATTTTCTCTTAGTTTTTCAGTTATCTTCTGACTTTATTGTGTTGGCTATACAAATGGTTTTTTTGTTTTATGTGGTCATGTTTATCATTCTTCTTTCATTGCATTTTTCCTTACATTCAGAAAGTAGAGAAATAGTTTTCTTACATCCAGATGATATAGAGGAATACACTGTTGTGTTTTCTATATACCTGATTAATTTTTTACATTTGGGTCTTTCATATATTTGGATTTATTTTTTTTATTTTTTTTGAATTTTTTATTATTAGTTAATAAAATTATGGAGGTTTCAGGGGTACAATTCTATAATATATCATCTGTATGTTGTATAGTAGGTTCACCACCCCAAGTCAAATTTCCCTCCATCACCATTGGGCCCCCTTTTACCATCTAGATTTCTTCTTGGTTATGGTATGAATTACGGACCTTTTTCCCCCAATTGGCCGTTATATCACCATTTATTAAAAAATTCATCTTTATCCCAGTTGTAATACTCCTTTTATTGTATAATATACTAAATTCCATTAGTACCTGGGTCTTTTTCTTGACTTTATATACATTCCACTGATCTGCTTGTTTATTTACGCACTAGTGCCGCACTTATAGAAACTTCACAGTGTATTTTAATGTTGGACGGACCTAGTTCCCCCTTTCACTTTTAGCTTTTCTTTTTCAGTATTTTCCTGGCTGTTCTTTTCCTGTGAACTGTTTATTTTTTTCACATAAACTTTGGTATTAATTCATTTAGATTCATTTAAAAAACGTGTTGGTGTTGTTGTTAAGATTTTATTAAACTTGTAAGTTAAGGAGAACTGACATCTTTATCATGTTGAGTTGTTCTAAAAGTAAGGGGATGGTTTTCCATTTGTCCTAGTTTTTTAATGTTCAGGAGTGTTTTAAAGTTTTCCTCATATAAATTTTACTCATTTCCTGATAACTTTATTCCAAAGTATTTTAGCTTTTTTACTGCTATTATAAATGAGGTATTCTCTATCATTATAATATCTAAATAGTTATTGTTTCTATATGTGAAGTCTACAGAAGTCTACATTTATTTTACCTTTTCCCCAGCTTTATTGGGATATAATTGACATTTAACATTATGTAAGTTTTAAAGTGTAGAATGTATTGATTTGATACACTTACATACCACAGAATTATTACCACCATAGTCTTAGCTGACACTTCCATCACATCACATAATCACCATTTTTTATTTTTGTGGCAACAACATTTAAGGTCTCTCTTAGAAACTTTCAAGTATGTATACAGTGGAATGCTAATAACTATTATCCACATGCTGTACATTGGATCCTCAGAGCTTATTCATCTTATAACTGGAAGTTCGTACTCTTTGACTCAGTTGCGCCCATTCCTTAGCTCCCAGTAAACACCACCAGTCTAGTCTTAGTTTCTGAGTATGGCTTTTTTAAATTCCATGTATAAGTGATGTGATACAATATCTTTCTCTGTCTGACTTATTTCACTTAACATCATGCCCTCAGGGTCCATACATGTTGTTGCAAATGGCAGGATTACATTCCTTCTTGGCTGAATAACATTCTGTTTTCTGTTGTGCATGTGTGTGTGTATGTGTTTGTATACTACATCTTCCTTATCCATTTATCTCTTGAAGGATACTTAGGTTTTTTCCATATCCTGGCTGTTGCGTATAGTGCTGCAATAAATATGGGAGTGCAGATGTTGCTTTGAGATCCTATTTTCATTTCCTTTGAACATGTACCCAGAAGTGGGATTGTTGTATAAGGGTTCTCTTTTCCTCACATCATTACTAACATTGGTAATCTTTGGTCTTTCTAATGATAGCCATTCTAACAGGTGTGAGTTGATATATCTTACTGTAGTTTTGATTTGCACTTTCCTGATGCTTAGTGATGTTCAGCATCTTTTCATGTACCTGTTGACCATTTGTATCTTTGAAACAATATATGTTCAGATCCTCTGCCTATTTTTTAATTGGATTGTTTGTTTGTTTTGCTATTGAGTTGTATGAGGGTTTTATATATTTTAGATATTAACCTCTTTTTCAGTATATGACTTGCAAATATTTTCTTCCGTTCAGTAAGGTTGCCTTTTCATTTTGTTAATTTGAATTTTCCTTTTATTGCCTTTTCTTTTTGTGTCAGACCCCCCAAAATTATTGCAAAGGCTGAAGTCAAGATTACCTCCTGTGTTGTTTTTTTTTTTTTTTCTAGGAGTTTTATGGTTATAGGTCTTACATTCATGTGTTTAATCCATTCTGAGTTGATTTTTGTGCATGGTGTAAAATAGTGGTCCAGTTTCACTCCCTTGCATCTGGCTATCTAGTTTTCTCAGCAGCATTTATTAAAGAGACTCCCCGTATATTCTTAGCTCTTTTGTCATAAATTAATTGACCTTACATATGTGGGCTTATTTCTGGGCTTCTATTCTGTTCCGTTGATCTGTGTGTCTATTTTTATGTCAGTACCATATGGTTTTGATAACTACAGCTTTGTAATGTAGTTTAAAATCAGGAAACATGATACTTTTAACTTTTTCTTCTTTCTCAAGATTACTTTGGCTATTAGTGGTCTTTTATGGCTACATACAAATTTTAGGATTGTTTGTTCTATTTCTAGGAACAGTGCCATTGGAATTTTGATAGAGATTGCTGTGAATCTAGATTACTTTAGATAGTATGAATTTTTTAAATTTTATATGCCACTATTTTACTCAGTTCTTTCTGAGTTAATTTTAGCATTGGTTCTCCTGAGTTTATCAGATATACTATCATATCTCTAAATAAAAAGTTTTAGTTTTCTAATTCTTGCTTTTCCTTTGTCCTATCTATTTGTCCTATCTATTCCCGGCCTTTACTGCTGGGAATTCTGATTAGTAGTGGAAATGATACCCATCCCTGACTTTTTCCTGATTTTAGAGTAAATATCTCTAGTGTTTCCCAATTAAAAAGTATGCTTGTTCTACAGCTAAAGTGTATATATTTCTTTATGTTAAGAAAGGGTCTGTCAGGTCTTTTTTTTTTCCAGGAATGAATACTGAATTTTGTTGAAGGCTTTTTTTTTATCATGTGTGGACATAATGAAAGAACTAATCTTGCATTTCTGGAATAAATGTCAGTTAGCCCTGGTGTATCATTTTCTTAATTTGGTGCGGCATTCTGTTCACTATTTTAAGTACTTTTACATTGATATTCATATGTGATTTTGTTTTTCTTTTTTGTACTTGTTTATCAAGTTTAGGTATCATTATCTTTACTTCATAAAGAGAAGTGTAAGTTTTTGTTCATTTTTGATTTTCTTAAACAATTTGTGGAGAATTGGGACTATCTGCTTTTTGAAGTTTTGTTAGATTTGTGAAATCATCTAAGTGTGGTGCTTTTTTGTTGAGTGGCTAATTGATAACTTTATTTCTTCAACAGAAATTGATCAATTTAACTTTATATTTCTTACAGGTTTAATTTTGGTAAACAGTATTTTTAGTGTATTGTTCATTTCATCTGTATTTTGAAATTTATTTACCAAGAGGTGTGTAAAGTAGTTCTTTGCGATTAAATTTTTTTTTCTATTTAAGTCCTCATTGTTTATCATTTTGTGTATTTGGATGTTGTGCTTTACCTCTGCAAGGTAGTTCCTTATTATTAAAATGTTTTTTCTTTTAAATGCTGTTTTCCTCATCGTTTATTACTTTGTGTATTTGACATTTTGCTTTATTTAAGTTAGCTGGTCTTTTTTTGTTGTTAGTTTTTTAAAAAGTTGATTTTGACTTATTGCTTAGATCTTCTGGGTTTTTTTTGTTGTCTACCTTATTAATGCTTGTTTTTATTCTTATTTCCTGCTTTGTGCTTTCTTTTGTTTTAATTTGTTATTCTTTGTCTAGTCTTTTGAGCTGGGAATTTATTTACATTTGTGTTTCACTCCTATAGATAACAGAGCATGTTTTATTTATCTGTTCATCCATCAATGGATGTTTAGGTTGCTTCACATCTTGGACACAGTGAATAATAGTATAACAAACATGGGTATGCTAATAAAGATTCTGTTTTTTTTTTTTGTTTTTGTTTTTTTTTTGTTTTTTTTTGGATATATACCCAGAAGTGGAATTGTTGAATCATATGGTAGTTTTATTTTTAATTTTTTGAGAAACCTCTATATTGTGTTCAATAGCAGCTGTACCATTTTACAACTTTACCAACGGTACACAAGTGTTTCAGTTTCTCCACATCCTTGCCAACACTTGTTAATTTTTTCTTTTACAGTGGTCATCCAACAAGTGTGATAGCTAGTGGTTTTGATTTGCATTTCCCTGGTGATTTAACAGTGTTGAGAATCTTTTCATGTGCCTATTGGTACATCTTCTTTGGAGAAATGTTTATTTGAATCTTTTGACCAATTTTTAATCTGTTTCTTTGTTAATGAATTGTAGGAATATTTGTTTGCATATTCTGAATATTAATCCCCTATCCTATTCATGGTTTGCAGATATTTTCTCCAACTTGATAGTCTTTTCACTCTGTTGATTTCTGTCTTTTCCTGTTCAGAAGTTGTAGTCTCATTTGTCTACTTTTGCTTTTGTTACCTAAATCATATGCAAGAAATCATTGCTCATTCCAATCTCATGAAGCTTTTCCCCTATGTTTTCTTCCAGGAATTTTATAGTTTTAGGTCTTATGTTTAGTTCTCTAATCTATTTTGATTTTTGATGTATATATGATGTAAGATAAGGGTCCATTTTTATTCTTCTGCATATGGTAATTGTTTTCCCAACGTTTGTCATTTCCTCTTGGTGTAGTCTTGTTACCATTGTCGAACATCATTTGACTATACACATGAGGGTTTATTTCTGGGCTCTGTTTATTTCTGGATTTATTCTGTTTTTTTTTTTTTT
>PVKU01003029.1:50509-196911 GCA_004027475.1 Anoura caudifer | reverse complement strand
TTTTTTGTTTGGTTGTTTCTTTCTTCCTTCTGGTCCACTCCATTGATTTGAGTCCCAGTTTTCCTCCCATCTCTGTTGGTTCCCCATGCATCTTTCTTCATTTCACTTATTGTAGCCTTAATTTTTTCATCTAATTTGTGAGCAAAATCAACCAATTCTGTAAGCATCCTGATCACCAGGGTTTTGAATTGTGCATCTGATAGGTTGGCAATCTCTTCATCGCTTAGATAAATTGGCTCTGGGGCTTTGATTTGTTCTCCTGTTTGAGCCATTTTCATTTCTGGGTTTTTTGTTTGTTTGTTTGTTTGTTTGTTTTGTCTAGTCGCGGCTGTTATGTAGTGAGGGGTGGAGCCTCAGGTGTTCCCCAGGGCGGGACAGCTCAGTCGCTGGGTAGTGACGCTGTATGTGGGGGCGGGGTCCGAGAGGAGATAACGGCGGTTGCTTTACTCTCTCTCAGATTCCAGTTCCTTTCACCGCTTCCCCTTTGCCTGGATTATCTGAGCGTGAATGTGGGACCACCCGGTCAGCCAGTCGCCGTGTGCGGCCTCACTGGTTCTGCACAGCTGCCTCCCCGTGCCCAGGGTGTGCACGTGGGGGCTGCCAGCCGCTGCTGCCTGCGAGCCCGGTCAGCGCCTCTGCTTTTTCCTGCCGCGACTCCACCCCTCTTACCAGTCTGGATGAATCGTTGTTGGACTTCCAAACAGTTTGATTTTTTGAGTTCTGGTTGTTTTCTTGTTTCTAAATCTTTATTGTCCTTAATTTTGGTTGTGAGAAGAGGCACAGTGCGTCTGCCTATGCCTCCATCTTGGCCGGAAGTCCTTCATTCAGTTATTTTGAATGCTGGTAGCCACACAGTACACATGCTGACTCAATGGTGTCTATCACCCCCACTGACTGGTACAGTGAAGTCATCATTGTTCACACATGCACATTCCAGTCCACTCTCCTTGGCTGCCAAGTTATATCCATGTCATGCAAACTGTTCTCATTATATTAAAAATAGCTGGACTTTTTTCAGACAGACCTCGTATACTCAAGACCTCTAGTTTACTTAAGTGATGGACTCTTTCTCCTTAGATAAAACTCTTGCCTTTATTCAGAAACAATCTTGTTCTCTATTAAGTTATCATTAAGTCAAGAATTAATTGTAGAAACATCATTACCTTCTATAAATTACTGAACATCTCAGCAACATGCTTGCAGGTATTATTGAACAAGTAAGCTCCTTTTCAAAGGCGTAATTTATTTCCTATTAAGTAATTTTCTATTGAGTCTATGTAATGTGTTGAACATTAACAAATATTTTTCAAGCTTCCACTATGTGCCAGACACAATACTAAGTGATAGCCAAGTAGGCAATTTGCTGTCATAGTACATATATTAAAACATAACTGTCTCTGTACAGAAATTTTCTAAATTGAAAGAGAAGCAACACTTTCTCATCCTCATTAGCCTGGCAATTAAAACTTCAAATCTATTAGAACACATTAGCAGATTTTGTGCTGATTAGTTTTTTTAACTTAAAGAATTAGTGTTTGAGTTTAATCTTAGAGATCTCATTGTCCCACTTTATTACAAAATGTGGACTTGATTAGTCAGCCCCATTTGGATTCCATTCCAAAGAGTTTTACTACTTGAGCATATTTTTTTTCCCATTTAAGAAAATCTCTTATCTTTGCATGTTATGCCTTATTTCTACATCAAGAAAATTTTTAAATGCTTGAGATTGTTATTTCATTTTTATAACATACCATCCTAAATAAAATGCACGAAGAGAACAAGTTCAGTAGGATAGCTGGACTTGCCTTTCAAGTGCATGTGTAACCATTCAAAGTGTAACTTTTATAATGTATGGTCAATGTAAGAAACATTCAAACCCGCAGAGAATTTTGATGAGTTTATTTGAGCCAAACTGACAACATATGATGGGGAGCAAAATTGCAAATGCTCCAGAAAAATAACGGTTTTGCAGCTCCTTTTATGCATTTGAAATTAAGGAGGATACTTAAGGAAGATTACCTGAAGGGGGAGAAACAAAGCAAGGAATGGATTACAAAATAGTTAACAAGGGTATGCCATCTCTCGAGGGTGATTACCTTATTTCAAAGGTGCGTTACCTCAGATGCATAGAAACAATGGACAGGTCTGGTTTAAGGCAAAGATAAACTTTTTACTAAAAGTTATAGACCTGGGAAGTGACTACTTCCCAGTTAAGAATGTATGATCAGGTCACCCTGTGAGATTACTTTCCTTAGAACCTCCCTTTTTTCTGTCCACCGTGTCAACTTTAATATTTAAGCTTATGTATTAATATTAGCTCCAGAATCTTCCTAGGTTGGCACATAGTAAACCTAAAAAATTAAGTCCTCCATATTTGATTAAACAGATAAAGACTTATGTATAAGTCAAAGGTCCTCCACTCAGCATTTCCATAGACACCTCAGCTGATGAGAACTGCATGCTCAGAAACTTCTCAGTGAGCTGCATGGGGTCCAGAGACCAAGCACTCTGCTCATTGTTCTCCTGAGATCTGTGGGTTAAGGCAGTTTACCCTCCCCCACCCCCTTAGTCATTATGCTTCCATACAAACACAAAAACTCATTCATACTATGGAAGTGTAACAGTGGCCAGTTGTAACCTACCCCACGGCTCTTTCCACACTGTTTCTGTAAGTGCTGACTCTGACTAATATGCACCTTGTAGATGAATAAATAGCATGTTGGTATAAGAATCCTAGGAACTAACTTCAAAAGATACAGACTCCACCTCCAGGCCTTCCAGCTTGGGGAGATTTGCTGACCTTCAACAGGGAGCCAGGATGACATCAAGTCAGGATGCAGGATGACCCACACCGGATCATCCCTTGCCTTACTGGATGGACTGTGCTGGTCTACACCTAGGGACTTTTCAAACCCTTCCCTTGATCTGTTGTTCTCTTCCCCTCCCACCTTATAAAATCCTCTGCCTGCACTGAGGTGTGAAGATAGGCTTTGTGACCCGAGTGCCCCATCTTCCAGGTGGCCAGCATCTCAATAAACTGCTTTCCTTTAACATCAGCACCTGCCTCTCAAGTATTGGCTTCCGTAGTGGCAGACAGCCAGACCTGCATTTAGTTATTGAAGTTTAAATTGTTTAGACTCTTGTTAAGAATTTTGTTTTTACTTACTTTCACTGCAATGTAACATAGAGAGACAGAAGGCATAGTCTAGGTGAGACTCATGGATTAGGTGACAGCCTGCCACCTGGGTTTGAACTCCAACACCAGCAGTGTGACTTGCAGTTACTTAAACTCTCCGTACCTTGGATTCCTTATCGGTAGAACAAGGTTACAGGCAGGGTAGCATCTAGCACACAGGTTTTCGAGGGAATATAAATGAGTAAATATACAGGGTCTGGCACAAATAAGGCCCTTTTTATTACAAAGTCTTTTATTACAAAATCATAAACAAGTACTTCTGTAACGTAACAATCACACTCAAGCACACCATAGATGACATTGTAGGTGGAACATTCAAATTAAAACTATAAATTACTACACCCCATTATTACCCTACCAATCACTCTCAAGCAGGCATTACTTCTGCTGGACCCCATATGTAGAGGGCTTAGAACAGTGTTAGACACCTAAGAAAGGCTAAAAAAGTATTCATTGTTCTAAGGTAGCCAGCCCCAAACAATCCTGGTTTTGAATGAATCAACTTCCCAGCTGAGAAAACAAATCACTGTAAAGCTCTGCAGTTGCAGGCGATTTGTTTGCTGACAGTACACTGTTGGTACATGTGACTCGGATCCCAGCAGCAGGGCTGGGTCCCACACCATCCTTTTGTGACTTCCCTGCTATGCGGTGGTCCCACCTCCACCCCCGGTTAGAAGTAAAGAATGGTGGTCCTAGAGGAGAAACAGACCCTAAGTAAGGAGCTCCCCATCTCTTCTCTCATTGCCAATCTTCATTTCTCTAATTTGCAGGTGAAAGGGATCCTTCAGAATTTAATAGCCACACCATGTCAATGCCTTTTCACCGAATGGTTCAAAACACATCATTGAGAGTTTGTGGTATGAGACATGGTTTCTCTTATCTCAATGAATGATCTTAAGTTTTATATTTGCTCCTTGTGGATATATTTCAAGCAGGGAACTCAGTAAATAAACACTGCAGTAATCTGCTATTTTTTTAAAAATATCAAACATCTAATCTCTTTCCCTTTTGAGAACTATAACATCCCCACTCTTATCGAAAATTATTGCGGTTAGCCTACCTCCACACCCCCGTTTCAGGGGGTATCTAGTCTAATCCAAGGCCTGTACTTCACTCCCCTGATCATCAGTGACTAGTTCAGGGATTGAGATGGGCGTGAAATTGCTTGAGTTCACCAAATGGAACCTGAGCCCAGAAATAAACAGCTGAGAAATGGATCCTGCTGATACACGGTAATTTGAGCTCTATCCAAATCAAGCTAAGTCCACAAAACACAAAGTTGGGCTTATGCATTCATTTAAATGTAGGCATGTAAAAAAAAAAAAAAAAAAAAAAAAAAAAAAAAAAAAAAAAAAAAAAAAAAAAAAAAAAAAAAAAAAAAGGCAAATGTGAGGCCAAGTGTGAAGATCTGCCTAGGAAAACTAGATAGTTTTGCTCACTATACTCCCTCTGTTAAAATGACTCCTTTTAGCCAAGCCGATGCTAAAACGAACGACATTGTTAGTAGGACACACGCCAATCTCTAGAGTAGTGTATTAGCTTTTCATTTCTGCAGATAATACCAATCAGTAGTAGCTAAAAGCTGGTTTACACTGTGGGGCAGGTGAGTGAACTCTCCCACCCACCCACAGCATTCCTCTCATAGAAGGTCGTTATATGAGCAGAGCCTGAGCCAGTAGGCATGAGAGGCAATGTGAGATGCGCTTCTGAAATCCCCTTCCTACACTAGACAGCTGGCCTGAGGTTCCCCCCAGATGTCAGGGAAAAGCAGAAGAGGAACTGTAGGTATGGAAGCTGTTGTTCCATGGCTTTTTAGATGTGCTCAAGATATCCTGAAGTAGTACCATGTAGCCTCCATTACAGCCAGCAGACAAGCACATTCATAAGGAAAGGGCAGTCACAGAACAAAATCCTAGACCATGCTGACAAGTTCTACTTTGTGTTGAATAGACTCCCAAGATGAAAAATTTATATCCAGACCACAATTAAACAGCACAAATATTACAAAATGGAAATTGGTAGTTAATGTTCTATATTTGGATTTTCAAAAATATAAACTTCGACTATCTTAGAATACTGCCAACATTCTTCTGATAAGGTGTGTCCTTTAACTGTAGATCCTCCTTGGTTTGAGCTATTAGAATGATAGTAGATAATACTAATAGTGATCATTTTACCGAAGATATTTTGAAATTTGCCAACCCTGGCTTGGACCCACCCTCCTGTTTTTAATATTACCTGTTCATGACTTCCAAATGCTTGAAAACCACTGAGACAGGGTGCAGGCTGTACATTTATAGAACTTGTCTAAGAATATATATGTAGGTATATTGCTGATCCTGACAGCTGTGGTGGTGAAGGGCTCCGACCCCCATGCAGTTGGAAATCCTCACATAACTCACATCAGCCTTCTGCAGGTGCAGATTCCCAACCGCAGAATGAAAACACTGTTCCATCCATGCTTGGCTGAATCTGCAGATGTGACACCCAGGGACATAGATGGCTGACAGTGAACTCATTGAAAACAATCCACATTTAAGTGGACCTGCGTAATTCAAACCCATGTTGTTCAAGGGTCAACTGTGTGTGTGTGTGTGTATTATCTTTCATTTTACAAAGAACACATTTGACTTCGTAAATTTTATTTCCTAAGATTTTAATTAAAATACTTTAAAGAAATATACCACATAGAAATGTTAAAAAAATACAAAAGGATTATAGGCAAACTGGATAATGAGAATTGTTTTTAAAAAAGATACACTTAGGGAAGAAAAATAAAGTTTTTATACACTATTTATACATTAATTATGAACCATAGTACTAAAAGCTTTCCGAACATTAGCAAGAAAGGCTGAAAAATTTTTGGTCTTCTTTAAATTCTCTTGAAATTCTGCCAGGCATTCAAGATGAGGAGCACTATCTGACACTAGAAGGAAAAAAAAAAAAAAGACACTGAAGAAATTTTTTATGGAAGAGCTGCTTTTATTTAAATCATTTTAGTTCCATTTCATTGAACTGAACTGAACACGGAATGATGATACACTTGATTTTTCGTATCCTATCTTTTGGGCCTTTCCTCGGCTTAATCTCTAGATATTCAAATCTATGTACTATGGTCTTGCTTTAACCAGATGGCAGTCAAGGGCTTGACCCGCTTAGTGGTAAAGAACAGACTGCCATTTCCCATCACCTTTCCTATACATTTTAACCATTTAAACTATTTTAACAAGAGTCTTTTTTGGATTTTTTTTTCATGTTAAATCAGGTTTTCACTACAGAACTTTGGCCTGACTTCTGGTATCTGACTGCTGAATCAAAAAAGAGAACTTTCAATGCCAATCTTTAATAACTTAAAATTATGGGGGGAAAAATCTGAAGTTTCACAAATTAAATAGAGGTCGTTAGAAAATGTGGTTGCTATTCCAAAAGTGGTTATTTACAGAGCATCTAAATAAATGATAATCAAAGTCACAAATAACAGTACGGATCTTGTGGGCAGCTGAACCAAATGGTGCATATTGGGAGCAAGAGAACTTAGTGAAACGACAGGAATGACCCAGCATTCTCTACCACCAGTCCTGTCCTTTGTCAAGGGGAAGACATTCGACCGCATCAGATTTCCTGCTCTTCGGTAGAAACTGCTTAGGATACCAGGCCGGTGACCAAAGCAGAGAAAGAATAGAAAAGACCACTTGGTTCAAAATTAAACTGTAGGTTCCGTTTGAATACACTCTTAAATACTATGACACTATGAGGCAACGGAAAATATCCAGTAGGGACAAAGTTTAAAAGCTAGGCAAGGGGTTTTGGGGGATTGCTTTTTAAAATTCAGCACTCTTTAGATTAGAAGATAGTTACCTGGAGAGAAAAAAGCCAAACATTTGTACATGAATTTGATTCCTAAAATATAAATTCCACTGGAATAGGAACTGAGTCATCAGGGCACACTGGAGAGCCAACCAAACACTTCACCTGAGCGTGTGTCTCCTATAAACGCATTAATGGGACCACAGGTATAAAAAGCTGAGAACCATTTCCTCAATTCCAATAAATGAATTACTTTAAAAGGGCAATTAGAAGAGAATAAAAAAAGATTTATTTCCATTCTCTTCTTGTTCATACTATTACCAATCATATATACTCCCCATAAATCAAAAAAGGTCTGGCCTGCTGGAGAATCAGTAACTCAGCTAAATTATCAATGTGTAAGATTTTTCAAGATGGAATAATTTTGTAAAACTGACCTTTGGAAAAAAAATGATCAGGTTCTAATGATTTTACATTTGATTTTGAAATCACCTACTTGGATAAATTATAATGTTCACATTTAGGTAGTCATATCCTTTACAGTTTTGCTTTAAGTTCTCTAAAAGGATATGAAATACAGTGATCTTTGTCTTGTAGACTTTCTGCCACTGTGACAACGGGCCACCCTGAAGAGCAGTTACTTATTATAGTCACAGCTTTTAGAAGACAATATGCCAAAAAAGCAAGGCTGAAAAAGAAGACGGTAGCTTGTGGGGATCTTATTTCACGCATATTATTTTATATTTTGATTCAATAACTCTTCGGGGAGCCATCTTGAATACCAGTTACGGAGAGGACATACCTTCATAGTCCCTTGCTTCATTTAGGTGCACGCAAAACATAAATGGGCTATCAGGATGCTTAGGGTCAATATTAGTGAATATGAACTGTAATTTATCACCTGAAAAAAGAGATTAAATTCTTTAATACGAGAATATTTTATTGTGTAAAACTTTTGATGGAGATGCACTTCTCACCTTTGTCTCTGATCAATATCTCCACTAAGTATACATAGGGTAGGGCAGAAGTAGGTTTATAGTTGTGAGTATGCAAAAGTTTATTACTGTATCATTATTATTATATTATTTTTCATATGAACTATAAACCTACTTTTGCCCCACCCTATATATTCACTTAACCAATGTTTCCAAATGCATGTCAAAAATGTGTTTTCAAATGTATTATAGTTTGGCTGTAGCCAGTGTGGCGCAGTTGGTTGGAACACCATCCCATGTACCAAAAGGTTGGGGGTTTGATTCCCAGTCAGGGCACATGCCTGTGTTGTAGGTTTAATTCACCCAGTTGGGGTGCAAACGGGAGACAAATTATCCATGTTTCTCTTTTACATCAATGTTTCTCTCTCTATATCCCTTCCTCTCTCTAAAATCAATAAACACATTTTTTAAAGAATGTATTGTAGTTTAAATATGACACCAAAAACACAAAGAAAAAAAAACCACATTGGGCTTCATCAAAATTACGAGTCTATGCCGAGTCCTCTAAGTCTTCCTGGCAAATCGCCAAATCTAGCATGATCTCAGGGGCTGCAAACACAGTACGCAGCGCTGTAACCTGGCGCACATACACTAGCGGCCATTAGAATGCTGACATGCTTTAACCCAGTAAGTCCTCCGAGGGGAGATGCCACAGGAATTACACAAAAGGATGGAAGAGTCTACATTCACTAGAGTACTTCTAAAACTAAAACACAGGCAGAATCCAAAAGTTAAGTTAGAAGCAATATATGTGTTAATGATACATTAATGGAATGAAATATTAAACCACCATTTTAAACTGACCATCATGAAGGGTCTAACTGAAG
The DNA here is from genome assembly GCA_004027475.1 of Anoura caudifer. Lineage (NCBI taxonomy): Eukaryota > Metazoa > Chordata > Mammalia > Chiroptera > Phyllostomidae > Anoura > Anoura caudifer. The sequence continues at coordinate 188,086 of PVKU01003029.1, read as the reverse complement.
AAACGTGAATCATACAATATCATTTTGAACAAAGAACAGAAATTATTTGTATGTTGGCAACCAGCCAAAAATATATTTATTAACATAGTGGATGATAAATAACCAGTCTCAGGAATTATGGTGATAAAAATGTTATAATTTTTCCTGTTTTTAAAAAAGTTAATAATATAGTCATTATACTACTTGAAAACATGAAATATTTTTACACTGAAAAAATTTTTCATTTGCTACTTAAAAAAAAAAGACACACCTTCTAATTTCCTGTTTTATTTACAACATACTTACCATAAATTTTTCGAATTTCTAGTCCAAGTCGATCTTTATACAAGTCTACAGATTTCTGTAGCCTTTGCAACCTCTCATCAATAGCTTTTTTAGCAGTGGCAATAGCTATGATTAAAAAAACATAAATAGTATCAAATATTTTAAATAATGCTCAATGCTCATTTTTTCAAAAACTTGAAAACTATAGAAAATTATGCCAGACAAATGAATCTGCTTACATTTATTCAGTTTCTACCTCTACCAATTAGCAAAAGAGGTTTCTGCCCATTCAAGCAGAAGGAAAAACTGTGTGAGAAAACATGCACAAGGAGTGAGAGGAATGTTTTATTCTATTTTATCACTTAGTAGCATGAGTAAATAGACCAAGGTTTGCATGGCTGGTGGTGAAACATACTTTGTTTACACTATTTTGCTTTTTTGGTTAGCCAAGAAATTACTTTATTGGAAAAATATCCTACTCTTTTAAACATAACTTTTCTCACGAGAAGACAGCCTTATTTCATGCTAGTTTAGAATTGTTCTTAAAGTTAGCACATTATTTCCTAACACATAGCAGATAAGAAAAATAATGTAGACTAGCATGCAAACTCTGTAAGAAAAAGCATTAACTAAACAAACTTTGCTATTTTCAAAAGATTTGAGGATTACTTTGTGGGCAAATAAGAGTCCTTTCTAAAGAAAGCACTCATTTGAATATGAAAGTTTTTTAGACAAGAGACTTTCCAGCATAAAGAGGGTGCTTAATAGTTCCCGGCAAAGAATGAATGATCAGTAAATTTCTTACCTAAATAACACTATGGCCTCTCCCTGACCAATCTTATTTAGTGAAACTGTCTCCCACTATGATTAATTAAACTCCCATATCAACTTCATTATTACTGTGGCTCTCTTAGTACCTTTAAGTAAAACAAAAGAAAATAAAACCCACCCAGCTACCCTTCACAGACACCTTACAGAGATGAGTGGCTGGCTACGCCCCTAAGGGATAGTAACTACTTTTGGAAATAAGCTGGAGAGAAGGTAAGATATAGTTGTGAACTATCACCACTTTGAAATTTAGACTGATGTTTTAAATATGTGTGCCACTCAAAACTTACTTTCCTTCTTCTTAGCATATTCTTCCTTAAGATCCTGGATTTTTGCTGTCAGGGCTTCCAGCTCCTGCTTTCTGCCGTTGACTTCCACAATCAGCTTTAACAAGTTATCTTTTTTTTCTTCAATGAGCTTATTCTGCCTACAGATCTCTGTAAGAAGCACAAAGTATTTGCTAGACAATACACACTTTGTTCTCCAACATGTATCTAGGACCAAAATACTGACTTTCGTGAGATTAATACATCGTTTTATTTCCTAATGATTAAAAATTATAAAAACATACCAAAGTTTAAAAAAATATAAAAACAAAGAGATTTGCTCCTAATCGATTCTTTCCTATTTGTCTTTGAAAATAGAAATGAAAAGACAAAAATGCTTTTTTAAAAAAATACCAAATTAAACCAAGGATTTAAAAATCAGATGACCATGATCCTTGCAATTCTAACCCCTTCAAATAAATACAGAAATAAACCACCAAAGAAGATCAATAAAGGCAAAGAATATATACAAAGTGACACCATTCGTAACATTCAAAACCACAATACTAAACAAATTAGTGGTAAGTTCTGGAAGGTGGGTGAAGAGGAAGGTATAACATGGGATGTTCTATTCATTAAGCTCGGTTATTGATACATGTTTGTTATTTTTATGTACATACATACAGAAAATAATGTTTTACTTGTATGAGGAATTTCATAAAAGATGTTTAAATAAAGCTCTGGGATCTACAAATTGTCACATACGATTTCGATATTCTTGATACATTTGAACCATTCGTTCTTCTTCCTTTAATTTCACAGACAGCTTTTCTGAAAGAGAAATTGAAATTGGTGTTGTAATTCAGCTGAAACAACACTAAAAAAACCCCAAAGAACAACATAAACAGCACGTTACAAGGTAAAGTTAGGTACCTGCCAATGCTTTATTGATGTCCTTGTAGGTATCTCTTAGTCCCATCATCTGACAGGAGGTGTCACTGACATTGCTTTTGAATTTATTCCAAAATTCATTTATGTTTTTATCCAACAGGGCCAATTCATCCTCTACCATATTGTAAGACAATCCTACAAAACAAAGAGAACACACTGCAATTTTTAAGTAACTTTAATCGTATCAGGAACATATTCCAATCAACTATATTCTGGCAGTCTGACCTTTGCTAGAAATGGTTAGTTAGCAACTTACTTTTAACTCTAGATATTCTAGGGCAGATCAAGCCACCTGAACTAACTATGGTTAAGGTGCAGCAAGATTCAGGAAGCCTTAACCTGCTAGAAATGTGTTAGTAGTGTAATTGCACAGGACACGTACACGCTTTATGACCCTGGGAAAATGACTCCAATTACGTTTTCTCTCAAATAAAACTGGTGACATCTAAAGCACCTCCCAACCGGGACACTTTCAATTCCAGCCTGAATCGCCACGTCCCAGGTGGCCGGCCCCCTCCTACAGGATAAGACCCCCACAGCTCTACCCCGTCTCCTCCTCCCACCCCTGGTCAGTTAAGGCAGGAGTAAAATGAAGGCTGAAGTCGGGGTTCGGTGGACGTAGCCAGGATGTGCAAGTCATCTAGACCAGGGGTCCCCCACCTCCCTCCTCCCAGAAGTTGGACGCCGCTCGCAATACCGCCTGAGCTCCGCCTCTTGTCTCCTCCGCCTCCACCGCGGTCCGTGGCAAAACTGTCTTCCACGAAACCGGTCCCTGGTGCCAAAAAGCTTGGGGACCAATGACCTAGAATCTCCGGGCCTCAGTGTCCTCCACCGTAAAAGATATCCTGTAAGACTGCAGGTCCCACCAGTTTCCTGTAATGCTAAAATCTTCTCAAGAACCGAAAATCTTCCCAGGGCTCTAGACATCTTGTTCAACCCTTCCGCTGCCCACCCTGTGAGGCCCACACTCACAAACAGGACGTACATTTCAAAGGGAAAATACACGTCCACCCCCAAATCCACTTTCCTCTACCGCGACAGGCGGATCGGGAGGTCAGCTCAGCTGCCACCTCTCTCACCTTCTCCGGGAGGCCTGAGCCCCGCCGCCTTTGATTCCAGCTAACCGCCGGGCTGGATTCACCTCCCTCAGCCGCGCCAACTTTCCTATTTCGAACAAACGGCGCCTTCCTCCTCCCGACTTCCAGCTCCCGCTCGCCTTCTGATTGGCTGGTAGCACAGGTTTTCAATTAAACGATTGGTTGATGTAGCCTTCCCGAATTCTCGCGGAAAAGATTGGGGAAAGAGCATTCTGGGATTTGTAGTTGTTTTTTTTGTTGTTGTTGTTGAGAGACAGCTCCACTCTCGGCTTGGCTTATAAAATTATTAATAGTTCCTGGAGAACTCGCCCAGGACAAGCCATTCATCAGTTTCTAAAAAAGGTTTCTGCAACAAACATAAATAGTGGACTTTAACTGTATAGTTACCAAGTATATACCTTCTTCTTTGATACTACCAGTAGCTTAAATAAAGCTAATTAAAAATAATAAAGCTAATAGAAAGACTGTTGCTTAATTGGTCTCATCTTTTAATAATTCTTCATTGGGAATTGGCTGGAATATTGCTGTTTATTGGCTTCCAATATTAACACTTCCAGAATTTTCTGATTTTCTGTTTTCGACCAGGTAAATTAAAACTGAAACATTAAAAGGCAAGACCTAATACAGGTACTTTCTGCTACAGTAGACAATAACACAAAAGTATTAATAGCTAATTTTTTTGGCAACTGCCCTCTATTATTGCTGTTTTGCAGATAAAAGTGTAAGAGGGAGGGGGTAATCAGAGGTAATTCAAGGTATCTAACAGATGTTTGAAAAATGAGGATGCTGGCAGACTGAAATTGTCTTCACCATGTGGGGGGAGGGGTGCTGTGGAAAGGCAGAGGCATGATGAGTTATGATTTTAATATGTTGAGTTTTAGAGAATATTGGAGATATTAACCAAGTGTCAATGTTCTTTAGGCAGTTTACTTCTCTAAGAAATCACACAGTGGCTAACTGCTCCAACTCTGCAATAAAACTGCTGGGATAAATCAACTCCAGGCTCTATGATTTACTAAGAGTGACTGTGGGCAAGTTACTTGGTCTCTTTGACTTCAGTTTCCTAATCAGTTAAATGAGTGCAACAATAATAGTAATATCTTCTGCACACACCCAATCTGAAGACTAAAAAAGAATAAATACAAATGACTTAGAATAGGTCCCTACAACATAAGTACTCAAAATGATTTCTTGTTTTTACAATTTATGCCTTACATACTTCCTATACAATAGGTTGTCATATTAAAATGTATATAAATAAGACTTTATATAGAACAAAATCTATGTTAGCAAAGAAATAGAGAAATTGTTGCAACTGAACTCTAAGTTTAGCTAAGGCAATGTGTATAGATCCAATTACAAGACAATCACACAGCTTCTGGATTCCTGATTTTAAGGAAACATGTATTGTGCCATGTCTGAACAAGTACAGAACACAGGCATACCTTGGAGATATTGCAGGTTTGGTTTCAGACCACCACAGTGAAGTGATTATCACAGTAAAGAGTCTCAGTTTTTTTTGTTTCCTTGTGCATATAAATGTTACATTTACACTTTCTGTAGTATAATACGTGTGCAATAGTATAATGTCTAAAAAATGTACATAACCTTAATCAAAAATACTTTATTGCTAAATGAGCCTTCAGCAAGTTGTAATCTTTTTGCTGGTGAAGGGTCTTATCTTCAATTTATTTTTAAAAATTACCTGCAAAGCACAGTAAAACAAGATATGTCTGTACATCCCTTCCGCCCTAATCCAAGTTGAATTAATTTGTTAAGTGTGGTTATTCTATTTAATGATTTGTCAATGTTGCAAATACAACTACTTCAGTTTCAGCATAATGGATACTAAAATTTTAACAATGGTCCGAAAACAGTTTCAGTATTTTCTTTAGGGTATTACTAGTTCAAGATCATAAATTATTTCCTCAGCTTGGAATAATTCTTGGACTATCTCCCTAATGCATTCCTGATGTAATCTGGCCGAGCATGACTGATCCATGAGGAAAATGGACAAAGAGTCCATTAGCAAGGCTTTGAGATATCTGTGACTGACACAGGCTGCAAGTCAGCCACTTAGACTAAGGTGGATATCTTGTAGCTGACTCATTTTTCTGCTGTCTTTAGTGGACTATTTTTGTTAAGTTGACTCCAGTTATGAGTGGACAAGAATAACCAGATAATTCTCACATGTGCAAACGTATACATGAGTTTACCATATATATGTATATATGTATATATATACACACATACACTAATGGTTCTATTTTGTGTGTGTGTGTGTTTAAGTTTACCATATGGTTCTATTTCTCTAGAGATTCCTGACTAATACATATGCATATACCACATTTTTTAAATTCATTCATCCATTGATGGACATTTAGACTACTTCCACCTTTTGGTTATTGTGAGTAATGCTAATATGAACATGGGTATACAAACAAAGAATATTGTTTTTAATTTATCATAATTAAATTGTGGTCTAATTATTGTGGGCAGAACACTAGATGCCACTAAGCCAGCAATTTTCAAAGTTTTTCATCTCACAGCACACACAGACTAATCACAAAAGTTCTGTAGCACATCGAAAAATGTATTTTTTCATGATAGGACAAAAATATATATAATTTTGGTTAACTAACAAAAAATAATAATAGTTATTGCTATTACTAGTAGAGGGTAATTACCTACCCTTTTTGCTCCAAGGTGACTTTTTAAAAAATCAGGTGCCTATACTTGTATATAAGGATTTCTTCTACCAAGAATTATTCACATGTCACCTTATTATGAGATGTGACCAAAAAGATGCAACTCTAAAAAAAAACAAAAACAAAACAAGCCTATGCAACTCTATCGTATGACCTATATTTGTGGTTCAAGACAGGGCATTTATACCAGATGGCTGTTATTGTGTTGGCTGTTGCCATTTTTCAGTTTCACAGTCTAAGGGAAAAGAAGTCAGTGCCCCTGACTAAATAGTCAGGTATTGCATGTTTTAAAAATTCTTGCGGCACACTGGTGGAAATTGCTGCACTAAGCTAAAGTACTTACATGAATGTGAAATTTTATGCCTCTGCCTCACTACTCTTTCCCTCTTCTCTTTCCTATTCCTTAAATTTAGTAGCTTCCCAAAATTCTTGACTCTCTTTTCCCATTAACCTTTTCCCCAGGGTAATCTCATCCTGTCTCACATAGGTGTCTCTTAGATTCAATCCTGTTTTGCCTGGGATGTATTCCACGCACATATTTCCAGCTATCTGCTGTTCATGTCATATAGATTCCCCACTAGCAATATTTTAAAACAAAATTTTATCATTCCCTTGTTAAATATCCCCTTTCTTTCAATGGCACTGGTGTTCTTTGTGGGGGAACTTTACGCGCAGAGGCCCCTGTCTGCCACAGATAAAAGTAAAACTACCAAGACATGATCTGCCTGGGGAGGAGAGGTGGTCGATCACTCACTCAGGGAACTGCTCTGGCCAGCACAGGGCTACACCTCCCGCCAGCACAGTTTCAGGCTTAAAGGGATTAGAGCCAGGATGCAAGAGGTAAGGAAAACTTCTCCCAGATGGAAATGGGGACTTGGGCTATGTCAGAATAGCCAGGAGTGAGGGTCCATCACCCCCTCTTTGCTGCAGCCCCCCAAGTCCTTCCATGAGGGCCTTCCAAGTGGTCGTGCCTGGCGTGGGTTGCCCCTCCCTTGAGGGGTCTTACCCGTCTTTGGCTAACCGACAAAGCATTGGGGCCAGAGGTGGATGAAGCAGAAGCAGCGCTCCTGCCAGGGAGATAAGCTGTGTCTCCTTAGTGGCTCAGGTCCTCATGACAGAACAGACCCAGATGAAACGGGTCCCCTGGGCTCTTACACAACCTAGCCATGGAGTGGGGGTTACAGCTCCTGAAACCAGGCAGAATGGTCCGCTACAGTTCTTCAAGTCTTCAAGTTTAGAATCTTGAAATCTTCCCTCTTTCATAGTTAACGAATTGCCAACATCAACAGATTTATCTATACGCTCCCCCCAACTTCCCTCTTCTTTTTTATCTTCTAGATCTCCATGCAGGCCTTTACCACCTGGTTTTTAACTCCAGACTCTTGTCCCCCCGCCAATCTGTTTTGCCTGCCATTGCCACAATATTTTCAAAGTATGTTTTTGTCATATTAGGTTCCTGTTTGAAGCACTTTCAGTGTTTCTCCATTGTCTTAAAAATTACTTAAAAGCCCATATTATTTAGTGGCATTCAAGCCAAATCTTTGAATGTCTCAATTTACTATTTTACCCTTATTGTTCAATTGTTTACTTTATATTGATTATCCTTAGTACAAAAAAAAAACACAATCAGCCCTGCACGACTTTAGTTCTTTGATTTTGTTCATATAGTTGTCATCTTTTAAAATATATATAACACAAAGAATTTTTAACATACACAAAAATAAATAGAATAGCATAATGAAGTTGTCATGAATGCATTACTAGGTCCCAGCTACCATCGACCATCGGCCAATCTGTTCCATCCACATCCATCCACTTTCCCAGACAACTCGTCATTTCACCCATAAATACCCCAGTGTGCCTTTCTGAAAGATAAAGCCTCATTTTAACATAACCACAATGTCATTATTACAGTAAAATATACTTTTAACAATTTTATTTAGTTTTAGACAGAGGAGAAGGGAGAGAAAAAGAGAGGGAAAGAAACATAATGTGTGGTTGCCTCTCATGCACCCCTTACTGGGGACCTGGCCTGCAACCCAGGCATGTGCCCTGACTGGGAATGGAACCAGCAACCAGCAACTCTAGGAGACCTTATTCTGAGTCAGGGTCAGATAGCCAAAGGGCCATAAAACTTTGGGAAACAAACTCACTTTATGCTTGGACCCTTATCATTTAACTGGAGGGTATTCTTAGCAAAGTAGGTTTCACAAGATTTTATGCATTCTTTTCTTAGGCCTGACCTACTTGCCCTGGAAACCCACCCATACCAGCACAGGGCCACACCTGCCTCTGGCATTGTTTTAGGCTTAAATCAGGTGGGGGAAGGAAGGCAGCCAAGAGATTAGGAGACTTCTTTCAGACAGAATGAGGACTCAGGCTATGTCAAACCTGAGGGGTGAGGGTCCATCACTCCCTTTTTCTATAGTCCCCCAAATCCTTCCCTGATGACCCCATCGCGACTATGCCTATTTTAGGTAGTCCCTCCCTGGAGGAATCTTACCCATCATTGGCTAACCAGTCATCTACCCAGGGCCAAGCAGGGTGAAGTAAAGGGGGCAGAGGAGCCCCTGCCAGGAACATAAGCTTTGTCTCCTTAGTGGCTTATGGCCCCAAGGTCTTTTACTCAGCTTTAGCCAATGGGGGGTTACAGCTTCCGAAACCAGGCAGGGCGGTTCCCAACAAGCAACCCTTTGATTCACAGGCCAGCACTCAATCCACTGAGCCACACCAGCCAGGACTATTATACTAAAATATTAATATTAATTTAAATTGCATTAAAATACTATTTAAAACATGATTTTGAAAATTGTCTCATAAATATCAAAAATGGGGATTTCTTTTACAGTTTTTAAATGCAATGTATTCCAACCGGGATGTAGCTCTCCATTTCATCCTGAAGCTTTGGATTTCTAGGTTCTACCCATCCATCAATCAAGGCCAAGTGACTTACCACCTTCTCCACAAAGGCTTCCCTATTCTTGTAAACTGAAAGGTATATCTGCCTTTCCTCTTGTCTGCTTACTCTGTCTGTCAGCCCTAAGGGCACAAGTGGCATGTTATTTATGTAAATATTTTAGCTTCCCTATGAGACCACAAGCTCCTTGAGGTATGAGTTTTCCCTGTCCTGCCCAGTATGAGAATCAATGTCTAACACTTGTGCTTCTTAAAAGTGCAGTCCCCACCCAACAGCATTACCTTCATCCAGGAACTGGTTAGAAGTGCACATTCTGACTTCCGGCCAAGATGGAGGCGTAGGCAGACACACTGTGCCTCCTCTCACAACCGAAATTGAGGACAACAAAGATTTAGAAACAAGAAAACAACCAGAACGCAGAAAACCGAACTGTTTGGAAGTCCAACAACAATTCATCCAGAAGTGCACATTCTCAGACTGCTCTCCATTCCTACTGAACTGAAAACTCTGGAGGAGGGTCCCAGTCGTCAATGTTTTCACAAGCCCTCCAGGGGATCCTGATGCACCCTAAAGTTTGAGAAATATTGCCTTACACATACTAGGGGCCGTCTAACCCAATATGAATCCAGCTATAAAATTTCTTAACTCTGCTGTGAAGAATATTAATGGTAGTGATTGATGGTCAACCCTGTTGGGTCCTTTGATGATCAAAAAAAAGTTTATGACATTTCCAGGGAGGAGTACATTCTGAGCTTAATGGAGGGGATACCTGGAACAGCTGTAGCTGGGTCACTTATGATGACATTATTGAATGCCAATATTCCTGGGATGCTAGCCAGCATAGAGGTAATCATTCTCTGAAAGTCCCTAGGGTCTAAACTTGGTCTGAAATAAATTCATTTTACATTGCAAGGTGATTCTGGACAGGTCTCAAATATAATTTACCATAGACAAGGCAGGTAAGATTGTAGTAAAAGGATAATGGCCAAGAACAGAGACATTAAAAGTCAATGCCTCCAAATATTTTTGTTTGTTGCTACTGTACCAGTCACACAAGCTAAAGTCAAATCTATCTGAATGAAGTTGAATTGCAGTGAGCACTATAACTCAGAGATGAATAAAAAAATTTACTTGAATTCAGAAAAAAATATATTTTATGGTTATATAATATTTAGTGTGACAAAACATATTTAAGAAATTCTAGCCTCTGTCTTACAGGTTGCAATTTAAGTAAAACAGGCAGGATTTACTGCAAATCAATACTGCAGGAAAATATAAATGAATGAGAATAAGAAACTTCCGGAAGGAACTGTAATTAGTCAACTATTGAAATTAACTAAAAACAGCCTTGGTTGGTGGGGCTCTGTTAATGCTAGCCTGCAAACCAAACGGTCACTGGTTTGATTCCCAGTCAGGTCACATCCCTTGGTTGTAAGCCAAGTCAGGTCCCCAGTAGGAGGTGTATGAGAGGCAACCACACATTGATGTTTCTTTCCCTCTCTTTCTTCCTCCTTTCCCCGTCTCTAAAAATAAATAAATAAATAAAATCTTTTTTTAAAAAAGAAATTAACTGAAAACAAGGCAACCATACAGGGTTTTAGGAACCACTATAGTATTAAAAGATTTTTATAAACAAATTTTTTTAAAGGAGGAAGTCATCAACACAAGCAAATTATGCTGGAGAGATTGGAGTACTGAAGATATTTCTGAAGAAACAGGTAGAGAAGGGCTCCTGGACATAGGCACTATGGACAACAGATGGGATTCCAGAGAACCTTATAACCTGACTTGTATGGATCAGGAATTTCATTGAGAATCTTGTGAAAGCTGTGGCCTTCTCCCAAGAAATATACACATGTACTAACATACAACTTCAAGGAGATCAATGACTTCTAAGTAAGTCAAATTCAGATTATGGACTCCTGGTTTAGTGACTAATGAGATTTGGCTAATACCAGGCCCCAAAGCACACACTTTTAAAGATTTCTACTCAAAGACACAGACAAAAGTGTGGTGATTGCAGGGGGTGGGGAGTCGGGGTGAATGTAGGTGGAAGAGGGTATGGCGGATAAATAGTGATGGAAAAAATAAAATTTAATTTAAAAACAATAAACATTTCCACTCAAAAGTGCTTTTATTGGCATAGTAGATTTCAAGTTATTGCACAGAGCATGGAGAAAGGCAGACTGCTATGACGGCAGGAAGAAAAGGCATTGCTGCTGAAAAGAAGGGTGGCTGGCTGTGCAATTTTCTGAAGACTGTCACTGGGTGGATGACATCTGGCTTGATTCAGAGATGCAGAGGTAAACAATTCAGGTTTGGGTCCGTTCTCTTTGATCTCAGGCTTCAGGGAGAGGTTGAAGTTTTTGACCATCAAAGACTTAGATTAGGAAGTATTTAGTGTGAGAAAGAGGGAGTCTGGGATGGAGAGAAGGGGTGAGGGAGAGAGAGGAAGAAAAGGAGAGGAAAGGGAGAGTGGGAGAAGAGGCAGAGAATGTCAGAGAGTAACAAAGAAGCAACAGGAGAATGGTGTATTTGTATAAGACTGAAATTTTATCACTCTGCCCAGTTCCACTCTGATCAACAATCTCGCCATTGCTCTGAGAGGCTTGGCTCTGTTGGGTGAGTGCTGTCCCATGAAGCAAAAGGACACTGGTTCAACTCTTGGTCAGGGGACACGCCTGCATTGCAAGCCCAGTCCCCAGTTGGAGGGCATACAAGAAGCAACCAATCAATATTTCTCTCACACATTGATGTTTCTATCCCTGTCTTTCTCCTTCCCTTCCCATGTCTCTAAAAATAAATAAATAAAATATTTTTTTTTTAAATCTCTCCCTGGCTGGTGTGGCTCAGTGCATTGAGTGCCAGCCTGTGAACCAAAGGGTCACTGGTTCCATTCTCAGTGCAGGGCACATGCCTGGGTTGTGGGCCGGGTCCCCAGTTGGAGACATGTGAGAGGCAACCACACATTGATGTTTCTCTCCCTCTCTCCCCCTGCTTCCTCTCTGTCTAAAAATAAACAAATAAACAATTTTAAAAATTTTAAATAGAATCTCAGCATTGAAGGTCAACTCCACTCTTACCAGCTATTTGGCAAAACAAGAATAACTAGTATTAACTATAAGTAATATTTTTTGAGTGTTTACCATGGGGCTTAGTTTAAAGAAGAGAATGGAATGGAGATTCTAAAAGGAGGGATACAAGAACACACCAAGCATCCATGGGAAAGAGTGGATAGAGCAGGTCCTGAATAAAGTAATTGATGAGAAAATGCCATAGGGTAGAAAGTAAGAAAGTAGTACAAGGAAGGGTCAACAGGATGCGCAGGAGTGTGATACCTTTTATTAAGGGAGAGATGAATTAAGATGAAGTTTCTAAGATTTGATATGCATGAGAACCACATAGGACCATTTTCCCAAAGACTCCGATTCTGTGATCTGGAGTGGGCCCGGGAATCTGCATGCAGGTGGTCCACAGTCCACCCACTGAGAAAGAGAACCTCAAAAGGAGGAGGAGAGTAGAGGTAAACCTAGCCATTTTGGGATCTTGATTTTTGTAGCTTAGACATAGCTTTGCTCCATCATTTGGTGAACTGATTTGGGAGAGTCTATGAGCTCTAACAACCTTGGCTTTGAAGTGATTCAGTTTATCAAGCAGGCTCTGTTATTGGAGGAAAAAGCTTCACTCAAAGATTATTTTAGTACCAAATGAACTAACCTCCTGCATCTCCTTCCTGCTGTGACCCACATAGGAAAAGTACTGGTAAGCATCCACACCCCCAGCAACGCTGGTGACAGACTGCAAACTGAGGAGGACCAAGGAAATACATAAAAAAAGATTTCCCGCGGGAACAAAACCATAAAACACATATAAGCGCTGAAAAGCTGGAAGCGAATGGTTCACAAGTGTGATGGGTCAAGTAAGCATTATTTTCATTTTTATCATTTGTCTCCTTTTAAAATTTTTAAAATTTAAAATTGCTTTTTATATTTAATTTAATTCATAATTATGTAAAAATATTTTCATGATTTCAAACTCAAATCTGGAAAATAAGTATATTTAAAGAAGCCCAACTTTTCCTGTTCCCTTCACTCCATTTCTTTCTTTCCTTCATAGGTAACTTTAAAACATTAGTTTATTGTTTATTCTTCTATTCTCCTTAAATATAAGCTTATATATATATAATTCTTTTCTTAGATAAACACTGTATATAATTCTCTGTACCTTAAAGAATCTTTTTTGACCTAAGCACTTTATAACATTATCTCTGTGGGGAAATGCATTTGAGTTTAGAATAACTGAATAACAAGCATGTTTTTAAAACACAGACTCTTTATAACACAGCATTCACATCATTCTGTTCTATAATTCATTCAATCAAGAAACATTTACTGGATAACTACAATGGGCCCAGGGGAAGTTCCAGGTTTTATGAACATTAAAGCTCTTTTATTATCAGGGCCTGTCTTTAATAAAAAGAATGACAAGTTATTAATATTTTCTGCAAATCCCAGAAGCTCCCAGAATGACCTGCCATGCCAGGGGCCCATTCAAACTTCACCAGCTTCATGGAAAATCAGCCCTCACATGGGCCTGTGCTAGGAGTTGCTCTAGAGCTGGTATACAAAGTAAATATGATCCCTAATTTCATGGAGCTTGTACTGTGGTGAAAGAAGATTAAGCACAAAAGCTAAATATATATATAAAAATCACAAATTATAATTAAATCCTTATTATGGGCTAAATTACTCCCCCTGCCCCCAAATTCATATGTTGAAACCCTAACCCTCAGTATCAGAATGTGACTGGACACAGGGCCTTTAAAGAGGTAACTAAGTTAAAGTGAAGTCATTAGGGTGAACCCTAATCCAATGTGACCGGTGTTGTCACAAGAATAGATTAGGGTACATCCATACACGGGGAAGACCATGTGAGGACACAGGGAGAAGATGGCCATCCATAAGCCAAGGTGAGAGGCCTCAGAAGAAGCCAACTCTGCCAACATCTTTATCTAAGACTTGTAGCCTCCAGAACTGTGAGAAAATATTTTTTGTTGTTTAAACCACCCATACTTCGTATGTCAACCCTAGCAGACTAATACAACTCCCTAAAATAAAAGAGTGTTTCAGAGAAAGCACCATTAAAAGAATGGTAAGGATGCTGATCAGAGAAGGCATCTCTGACGAAGTACATATAAGCCAAGAAATAAAAAGACTAAAAATAATGAACTATAGGAAAAACAGATAGCAACAGATCCTTTTAGAAGGCAAAAGAAATGAAGGTACTTTGCTTTGCTCAATTATCTTGCCACCTACAGAACCAAATAGTCCTTGGGAGACAGTCTTTCTGAATTAACTACATAAGATGAAAGCTCATGTACAGCCAATTTCATAACAGTCCACACTCTGAAGTATTGAATGAGCATAAAGTTAAAAATTTAATTGTAAGACAAAATGTATTTGATATTATTCACACACTGATTTAGGAACATTTCTGAAGAAAATGGATATTATAAAATAGGAAACTCAAACACTTCTTAGAAAAAAGAATAAAGGGAAGTAATGTTCTTTCTTATGGCTCATCAAAGAGGTTACGGAAATTATAGACCCTGAATAGGCAAAGCAAAAAGACGATAGCAAAGACTCTGGTTAGTCAAGGTTAAAACCTCAGGTAGAATAAATTGATTAAATTTATTCTGAATAAATTTATTCTTCTTTGGTAAGTAACTGTATGCCCTCATTTTAACACAACAAATAATAAGAATTACAGAATCATTGACTAGATAAGGGATTCCATTATTTCTTGGTGGGATGCCACACAAACTACTTCTGACATATGATTATTCAATTTGTCTTGTGAGAGATTGAATATACAAATGGACAATGGCTAGACCGAATATTGCAATAGAACTTGGATCCACAACCTCTGAAGCAATCTTCCAAGAATGGTCAGGGCTTGGTCAAGACTGCCAGTTTCACTATTGTTTTGCCCCTGCTTCTGACTCAGGATCAACCAGAGAAAGTCAAATATTGCATCCTGGCCAATCACATAAGATGCTCTGCTTCTATATAATTAATCTAGCTCCTGCTTGCCCATGCCAACAACCTCTAACCAGAGCGTACTAGTGGCCTTCCTTATTTTCCTTACAGAGCTTTCCTACTCCCCTGTCTTCTTCTGAGTCTGTCAAATGCAAGTGATAGTGGCTAATTTTTGCTATAGCAAGCTCAGAATAGATAGCCTGTTTGTTCTTATTGGGTGTCCTTCACTTACTCCCATACTTGACCGTTTCCTAAGAAGAAAATGTCTGCTGGATCATCAGAAGAGGATGGGAATCAAAGCCTCCTTCAAGCTCCAAGGTGCTTGTCTTAGTGCCACTTGATATTTCCTCCAGGGAAGATGTCAGAGACTGGGAAGGTTAATAGCAGCCACTGAAACCTTGTAACAACTGTATCCCTGCTGTCAAATGACGGGATAAGCCATCTAACAGAAAAATTCAAAGTGGTGACTATGTCTATGAAGTTGTAGTGATCTGGTAGCTGTCCAGATGTGCCTATGTATCAACTAACTCACAGGACTACACAGAAAAGCCTTATAGTTGGAATGATGATACAACTGAATTGGAGGTCTGGATAGTTGAAAGTATTTGAAACAAGCTGGTTATAGTATCAGCTGTTATTCATTTTGCAGCTGGTTTAAATTTCACCGGTGTTGGCCTTAGGCAACTTGAATACAGCCTAGACACAGAAGAAGCCATTGCTCTGGAAATAAAATTTAGTCTTCAAACAAGAATGCTGCACTAAATAAATGACCTGGGGTAGATTACTTGTCAATTTCCTTATCCAAAAATGAGGATTACTGGACCACTGTGGAGTTAAAATTAGATAACAAGATAGAGTATTTTTAAAGGATAAACGATAGAGTATTTTAAATAATTGGAAGAGCATAAATGCAAGATTTTCTAATGCACAATTGAGTTTTGAGCACAATTAATTTTGCACCAATGCATATATCATTCAAATGAGGTTAGCATACTAGTGGAAGAACTGAGAGTGGGTATAATTCATGGGCTGCCAGGGGGAAGAGCAAAATGTGGGAAGGCCTGTGCTGGCTGATTATTTCCTGGTTATGCTCCTACTGAAACAATAAGAATGATAAAGGAGACTGGTAGGCTCTCGTTATGGATAGAGATTAATATTCATTTCCTGGCAGCCATTTAGTCACTTTCTGAAAAATGACATGATGCTGCTTGCAATCTTACTCTTTGTGACGGTCAAATCAGAGTTCTCACCCACAGAAACCATGCTGTATTTTAAGCTCCTTCCAGGTGAGCATCACAGAAAACTCAGTGAGGAAAGTTGTCATCATTGTGCTGTGTTTAAGGAGGAGTGCATTTCAGTTGTCACCATTGCTGTACCTCTTCTGGCCCACAATACTGAAGTTTTGTACAAACCAACAACAGCTGCATAATTTCTCATTAGATTAGGTTTTCCTTTTTCTCTAGAGGTAGATTCTCTGCAGTCTTGACAAGATAATTCAGCTAGTGCAAAAATCAAATTTAACAGGAAGATCCAATTACATCAAGTAATTTATATATTAAATGTCATTAAAGCTTCTTTTAGGTTGACTTTTGGCAGGGGGTGGAGCTTATGCTGAAAGGAAAACAGGTAGAATATGATTTTTTTCCAAGAAAGTAGATTTTATTTATTTATGTATTTATTTATGCATTTATTTGTTTTTAATCCTCATCCAAGGACATGCTCATTGATTCTAGAGAGAAGGGAAGGAAGGGAGAGAAACATGGATGTGAGAGAGAAACATCAACTGGTTGCCTCTCATTCATGCCCCAATCAGCGACCAAACCTGAGACCCAGGCATGTGCCCTGACTGGGAATCAGACCCCTTTGCCCACAGGATGACACTCCAACCACCTGAGCCACACCAGACAGGGCAAGTATGAATTTCTTTATCACATTGATTTTCAACCCTGACTGCACATTGAAATCACTTGGAATGTAATTTTGAAATACCAATGCCTGAGTCCCATCACCAGAAATTTAGTTTGATTACGATAGGACAAAGGTATGGCATTTTAAAAAATCACCCTAAAGACCTGGCAGGTTGCCTCAGTGGATTGAGCACTGGCCTGAGAACCAAAATGTTGCCGGTTCAATTCCTGGTCAAAGCACATGCCTGGGTTGTGGGCCAGGTCCCCAGCTGGGGGCATGTGAGAGGCAACTGATCACTGTATCTTTCATACATTGATGTTTCTCTACCTCTTTTTCTCCCTCCCTTCCCCTCACTCTAAAACTAAATAAATAAAGTCTTTTTTAAAAATCACACCAAAGAATTTAGTAGTTAATCAAAGTGTTTCCTCCAGGAGAATCAACAGAGCATGGCAAGGTATGATGGTGCTGCTCACTGGTAGGGCAGGACTGCAGAAGTTCAAGGTGATATTTATAGTCTGTGGAGGTGGTTCCTAGTCAAAGAGGCTGTGATTAGCAAAGACAACAATCTGAATGGGAAGACAAGTACAGTTACCTACCTCCACCCTCTGCCACCTGGGGCTAAACTGCTTTCACAGGAATCATCACAGAAGTAATTGGGCTCTCTACATCCAGCATCTCACTTCTGACTTGGATCCATGGTTCTCTTTGAGTTGCCCTTCTGTTTATTCCCAATCTGCCTGTTGGCTTTGGTGTGTCCCACATAATTCTACTGAAAACTCTGTTGCCAACAAACCATTTCCTGATTTGTCCAAAGTTTTTTGAAGTCTATTCCTGTCTTTCACACAAGCACTCCCCAATGCTTTCAATTGTATTCTCTAGTCCATAATAATATGACTCACTCCTAACACACTTCTATTAGCAAAGTGACTTTCATCTCTGCTTTCTTGCCTCACAATTAAAAGGCAACGCATTTCCTTCTAGATTTCATTTATTGCACTTATTTCCTTCTCTGTGACATACATATCGTTCTCTTTGCTAATAAAGAAAAATAAAAATGTTTTAATTTAAAGGTCTGCAATCAGAAAAGAATCTTTCATACCATATAAATTTTTCATGCCAGATGTTTATTCATGTGTTCCTCAAAGACCCAATAAAATAGTCAAAGAGCCACAGTCTATTTTAAATTGAAATGCATGGCTTTAAGGGCTATTTGACATACAGTAATTATTTGCCTAGTTTTCTAGCCAAGCATAAAAATTGCTAATGTCTCTGCCCTTGAAGGAAATGAACTGTGCAAAAAATTTCAAGCAAACACAATCCAACTGTTCACACAAAAGGGAGGTTGCATAAGAAATTCATTGTATCTCTATACAAATTTCCCCTTGACTTGTTCAGATCAGCATGCACTCCACCTCTTCAGCTCCAATTAAAATCACAAACAAATGAGCTTTTCAGCAGACCAGGGCCAATGTGTCCTTTCCACAGATGGTCAGCATCACATGCTGCAATAATGGCTGGACACGCCACAAGGGTACCATATAAAAATGGTGGGACTCAGAGACTTCAGCATCAACTGCTCTATGTCTAGAACCGCCTCTCTTTCAAGATGGATTTCCTCCATAGGAATGGAGTGCTGGTTATTCAGCATTTGCAGAAGGACTACCGAGCTTACTACAGTTTTCTAAGTTTTATGTCCAATGTTGGAGATCCTCGGAATATCTTTTCTATTTATTTTCCACTTTGGTTTCAACTTAATCAGACAGTTGGAACCAAGATGATATGGGTAGCAGTCGTTGGGGATTGGTTCAATCTTATTTTTAAATGGTAAGACTTCTGTTTTGTTTCATTTTTCCTAAAAGCTTATTCTTAAATTTGTAGTTTTGGCTTAATGGTCACATTTTAGATGTGTGTGTAGTTTTACTTGGAAAATCTTTCAAACATACCAGTTAACTTGAAATACAGATTCATAAATAGAACTTACAAAAACCATAGAAATGTATTCTAATTTCTAAGCAAATTCCAAAACCCTGTAACACATATACTGTGATTAGCCAAGAAGTTAGTTAAATGAGCCGCACCATACTGAACAGACTGATGATCCCAGGGGTCACTTTGACATTCCCAGGCTAAGCACCCAAAGCACCCACAGGACTTCCTCTGCCAGGAAAATACATCACTGTTTTTATTGAAAACTAGGATGCCGAAACCCAAATGATTACATCATCCTCTATAATGAGAGATAGACTGGCACCCAAGTTCTTTCAGAGTTTAATTATGAGTTTTTCCCCTCAATCCTCCAAATCACTTTTGCAAGAAAAAATAGTTTGTCTCCAATTAAGTAGTAGTTGTGTATTTAAATATATATGCATATTTATATTTCTTCAAATACAGGATATTATTTGGTGACCGGCCTTACTGGTGGGTCCAAGAAACTCAGATCTACCCAAATCACTCAAGTCCATGCCTCGAACAGTTTCCCACGACATGCGAAACAGGTCCAGGTAAGCAATTGCAGCAACCTCCAATTACTAAAGATATTCCAACAAAGAGTCACTGTGTACGATTATTATCTAATAAGTGTATGATACCCTACAGGGTTTTAAAGAAAATGTCATGAATGAGGATGCTAAAAGTTTGTAAGCATAAAAATTGCTTACGAAAGGAGTTTTATGAGCAATCAGATTTCACTGTGTTATTTGTAAAAGGATAAGTTAAAGCACTCCTTACATAATTTTATATTTGGCATTTATTTTTTGGAAGAATGAAATGGTTTGATAATAAAACAAATGAGAAAGTTAGCTAAAACAAATTGCCAAAGAACTATTTTAAAATCCTAGAAATGCTGATTTATCTACTGCTGAGAAACTTTCAAAGTTATTATAGGTCTTCTGAAAAATCTCATGAATGAGCAAAAAATAGACACATTTTCTGTAAGAAAGGTAAAGACTTCTCAGTATTACTTTTGCCAGTAAAGAAGATATCTCTGATCTTAGAGTGATTTCTCTAAAATTTATTTTTTCTCTTGTATATATAGTATGTAAGTAGACTTCTTGGGCCACTTCCTTTTTTAAGGAAGACTCTACATGAGTCTTATAAGTAAGACTCTACATGACTGTAAAACCTTAACTATGGAAGTTGACATTAAGACTATAAAAAGGTTTTTTGAAATATATATATAAAAAGGAAATTACATGTCATTGGTTTAATTTATAAGACTGTGTTATATTATAACTCACCATAGTTTGTTACATAGCAGAAAATTTGTATTTGACATCCATTGAAATGAACCCTGAATAGAGTGTATGTGTAAGTTCTGGTGTATTACCATAATTAATTCTTTATATATCTGGCTTCTACAGTAGATTGTGTTCCATCAGGTTGGAGATGGTGTGTATTCTATCTTTGTGAAATCAATGTAATATGGATGGATGGATGGAAGGATGGATGGATGGACACATGGACGGATGGATAGACAGATGGACGGATGAATGAATGGATAATTTTTTAGACAATTGCAATGCTACTTTGTTTTATCCCAGCACTTCCCAGCATATGTTCTATCATAGTAAAGTGATTTTAAAAAATTAAGCTTCATGGGAAAGACATTCTAGAAGTAGAAAGATTACCTTTCTGCAGGCTTCTTCTGCCAATATCGATACCCCCTTTACAGATTCTCTTCCATTACCTAACAAAAATTTCCATGAAGCAGCCATTGCAAGATAGGCATAGTGGTAGCAGTCAATTGGTACATCACACACAGGCATGATATCCTTTAGATGTTTGATTTTACAGCCCAAGGAAAATAAACTGGTTTAAGATCCAATATGAATATTTTATTTTTATCATCAATTCAAAACAATTACATATTAACAATGAGTAGAGATATGGCAGAGTTGAATGCAATACCTTGAATTCTTAATTAGCCTTGAACATTTTAATTTCTGGAATTTGATAAACTTGAAAAATCTGGAAAAAATTTCTGAAGTAGTGTTTTGAGGTTCATTTTGGCTCAATTTTCTTTATTTCTACCTATGTCTAAACATCACATATAACTTGTGCCCTGTTTTATTTTTCTGAGTTGTTTGTAATTTTCATGGCTAATATGCTATTATACTGTCCATTTCTGATGTTGATTCTCTGTTAACTACCTTGCAAATGGATCGACAACTTTGCTTTTGCAGGAAGTCCATCTGGTCATGCAATGGGCTCATCATGCGTCTGGTATGTCATGGTGACGGCCGCCCTGAGCCACAGTGTCAGTCACATAGATAAGTCATCTGCCACTCTGCACAGGTCAGCTTTGCTCCAGTTTCTGTAGCAGTGGAATATAGCAGTTTTGAATATATAAGATGCTTTAAAAAATTCATTTTAGTATACTTCTAGTTGTTGAAATATGCTCATTCTATTCTATCACAACCAAAATAGCAAATGAATAGAAAATTAATATTTTGCTTTAAGATAATATCCTAATTAACTCACAGCTATTGCCTCATTATAGGATTGGAAATGTTTAACTGGTTAATGATTTGCTAAATATGCCTTTGGGTTTCCATAATATAATAACCACTTTAGTATCTCATAAATAAGTCATCTAAAATTATATAAGGAAATAATTTTGCATGCACATTCTCTTGCTTTGAGATTAACTAGAAACTTTGAAAATCATCATTCTCTTTGAATGAATTCATTAATTCAGTATAAGTTTGCTTCTCTTTTTGACTAGCTAATGTTTTTGACATCAGTAACATATATTCTAACTTTAAGGATGTTGCAAACATTTTAATCAAAAATATTCTAGAGGCAAACTTAAATTTGAAAGTTAATACATTTCATGTTGGTAGATTTTTAGTATTTAGAAAGGCCTAGCATTTTAATGTAAGATTACTCAAAATTTTTGTAGGAATTAAGCTGTTTCATTCTCTTCTTTCCTGAAATAATTTATCATTAAAACAGTTCTTAACACCAACCACTTTAATCATAAATTATTAGGATATACCTAAGATAAGATATGTCTGTTAATTGGTTTTAAAAAATATGACAACGTATGCCATTATATAAAAGTTCTTTTAAATAAAAAATTTCCAAGATTCATCATATAATCCACTTTTTAGAATAGTATTGGATAATATAAAAAAGAAATGACTGAAAGAATCTGGGCATATTTAAAGTTTATTCTAATGAGACCGTGACTATATGGCTTAATGTATTCATCATCCAAAACAATAACAGTGGAAAGTTGTGATTTAAAAAAATTAGCATTTTCTATCCATAGACTATTTCTCAATGTAAGAATCTAGATAAGCCTCACCTTGTTGTAGTTTATTTTTTCTTCCAATATCCAAATGTGGAAAAAAATGTTTCTTAAAAACATATTTCTAAAAATTTCTTAAAAATTCTCCTCTTTTTCAGTTTTCATAACTGCAAAATTCCTTTATCCATCAAAATTTATCTAGTGCCTACTCCTTACCTTAATAATACCAAATGCTTATTTCTTCTTCTTCCATATGGTTAACCCCTGCTCACTTCCTCTTTGGAAGTCTCGTTTCTCTCTGTTCCTAGTCTTTCAATAAGCAAAGTTTTGTTTGATTATCAGGAACCACCCCAAATTCTTAAAATTCAATATTGCTTATTCTATTTTTAATTAAAATAATGAGCATTGTTTGGATTTTAATATTTTTATAAGTTTTTATACCTTGTTTCTAATCCAAAGTATATAACCTATAGGCCAATTCCCTTTTTCCGTATTTTCTCTATCTCAACAACCAAGGAGTCAGGACCTCTTTGAGAGTCTGAAATTAAACCCAATGAAAACTTTACGCCCTTGATAAAATACTGACGTACTTGTCATCCGAGTGACAGCTGCCTCTCCAGTGAGCTTTCTTCAAGGATAGAGAGGTTGAGAGAGAGTAAGAGGAAGCACATGTAACAAGGAGTAAAAATATGTATAATTCATTCTTGATCATTCTGATATTAGTAATTCACCAAACTTGAATTCCCCCTACTCCATTAAAATGATTATTAGGATGTCAAATTTGCTTCCCTTTATAGTATTTATTAAGATATCAGGATATAGCACTTATAAATACATTGCTAAATGTAGAGACCTCGGTTAAAGCTGTTCAAATCCTATAGAGCATGTGGGAACAACGTTTTGAGTAAAGAAAAAAGAAAAAGACCCTAGAATCATGATGTTATGTGAGACGATTCCTCTGACAAAGGTCATCTGGTGTCACCACCACCCCCCTCCAATTTTATGAGTGATTCAATTTCTTTGCCTTTTACACTTGTATCTATTCTTCCATCGTAGACTGACCTGGTCATTTCTTTGGAGTCTTTTTTGGTTGATTCAAATCAGTGTCTGCATCTCCAGAGTATTCATAGCAACACATTTTCCTCATCAAGTTATTCTCGGAGTGATTGGTGGTAAATATGATCACTTACCTTTGGTCATGTCATTTGAAAGCTGTAGTCATTTGTTTTGTGTTTTCAGGTTCTTCCTGGTAATCAGTTCTCCATTCTAGGTAATTCTGTTAAGCCACTGATATTTAATGCTACCCTGGGAGCTTAAATGGTTCAACACCTCTGAAATCCTCCCTGTGCACAATGGTACAGTCTCACTTCACTGTATAAACATTGACCTCTCAGTGAGATGCGCTTCTCTGAAGTGTGACTAGAGCTAAGTCCAACTCCCAAACCACCTTTCAGGCAGCCTGCTTGTGTCTTGATTTGGGGGACTTAATGGCCATCAAACATGCACAACACGCCATCTCTGAAACACCTGAAGTGATTATTACATGACTAGGAACTTCACTTAGCAGCTGCTTTGTATTCCTGAAGTGGCATTCACCATGATTGAGTTTCTGCCATTCAGCCCAAAATGCTTTTCTTTTCAAAGGCTCTCTAAGTTAATTGCTATGGCAACTGGAATATTAATTGCAAGCACCTAGATTAGCACTCTGCTTATAAAATGGGTTGACTCAATGCATGGATTCCTGAAAGATCCCCCTGTCCTAACGTGGATGGTGGAAAGACAATTGGGCGTGTGTGTGTGTGTGTGTGTGTGTGTGTGTCTTTAGTTACTGTTTTAAGAAAGATTTGGAAAATAGATATAGCCTAGGTGTCTAAAGCCCTTTATCATTGAAAACTATGGCTAAATTCTTCAGTTCAGGGAGGAGTGATTCCCTGGGGCTCAAGGGTACATAGTCACCTTCAGTGTCTCTTTCTAATCTCCAGGCATGCTCGTGGCAGAGGCCTTTGAACACACTCCAGGCATCCAGACCGCCAGCCTGAGCACATACTTGAAGACTAACCTCTTCCTCTTCCTGTTTGCTCTTGGTTTTTACTTACTTCTCGGACTGCTTGACATTGACCTGCTCTGGTCTGTGCCCATAGCCAAGAAGTGGTGTGCCAACCCCGACTGGATCCACATTGACACTACACCTTTTGCTGGACTTGTGAGAAACCTCGGGGTCCTCTTTGGACTGGGCTTTGCAATCAACTCAGAGATGTTCCTCAGGAGCTGCCGAGGGGAAAACGGCTGCAAGCTGAGCTTCCGGCTGCTCTGTGTCATGGCCTCGTTGACCACTCTACAGCTCTACCATTTCATCAAGATCCCCACTCATGAAGAGCATTTATTTTACGTGCTGTCTTTCTGTAAAAGTGCATCCATCCCACTGACTGTGGTTGCTCTGATTCCCTACTGTATTCATACGCTAATGAAACCAAGTGAAAAGAAGATTAATTAGAATTGTGCAGAATTAGTGTTCTGTGGTGCCGGGATGACCCTCCACTTCATCATCCTCCAAGAGAGCCACAGAGCAGGGAGAGACGGGGGCATTCCTGTCCAAGGGCACGAAATGGCAGCCACAGGCCCCATCCCACCCTCACATGCGTTTAGTTTAGCCCTCACAGTGGTCTCTCTCTCTCTCTCTCTCAAGTTAGTTGTCAACATTTAAAAACAAAAATCCGAATTTCTATATTTTCTTGAAAAATCCAATGATTTGGCAATTAGAGGGCCTGCATTCCCACCTAGAGACAATAAACTGTTGCCAAATGTCCCCAGGAGGAGGCAGACACCATCCATTTATCAGTTTCCAGCATTCCAACAGGATCCTCAGTATCAGATGCTTTTATTGTCTTCAGATGCTTTTGACTCTTGTGGGCATTTTTGTGGCAGCCAAATCTAACTGCCTCCCTCTTCAGATAAGTAAATGGAGGCTCATTCAGATAAAAGAACTGGCTGTTGTCACACCATTGCCAGAATGGGGATTAGACCCGAGTCTTCTGACATGTATTTCCATTAAGCTATGTTTTGTTTCTTCGTTTTCAAGAGCTAATAATTTGTAAGATTTTATGTAGAGTCTATGACAATTACTATGTAAATCAGCTATTTTTGCAACATTGACATAAAAATGTCACATGCTGTTGGAGTTACATCGTGCATGCAGGGCCTTGAGGGGCCCGGTGATGGCTCTAGATGTGGACATAGCCAGGGCAAAGGAAACAGGCCAGGCTACTGTGGACTTGAACCTTTGCACAACTCCTGGCCTCTGTTTTACAGTAGTGATTTCTAATGTTTCAATAAATGCTGCTGAAGATACTCTGCTTAGAACATTATTTAGCCCCAAAAGGCTTTTATCTCTTTACTATGACATCCTTATATTTTATTTTTAGGGGCCAATTTTTCAAAACTGGAGAAATTGAGTGCATGACTTTCCTCAAGGTCATGCTCCAACCAGTGAAACTATTAAATGCTTATATCTGTTAGCTGGGTTAACTGAACTGTGATTAAAATCTATAGATTTACTTTAGAAAAATATTATTGATAGAATATTAATATTATACTAAGAATTTCTTAGTAAGTTTTTTTTCTCACTTGTCCTAGTAATTCTGGACTTTAAGTTGGTAACTCTGTTATTTCAATTAAGTACATTTTGAGTCAGATTTTGCTATATATCTTAGTGACCTGTGATTTACCATAATGCTTCATGTAATTCTTTTCAAGGATATTAATACATAATTTATTTTAGGTGATGATATTAAATAACTCATATGTTTATGAAAACATAACAGTTCAAGTGAGTGCTATTTGACAAGGCATTAGTTAAGACAACCAAAAATTTAAAACTCAAAGTAATTATTGTTCCATTTCTAGGTATATTTATAGAATATATTCTGTTGCTTTTACAAAACACACTTAATAGATTTCTTTTTAAAAGGTAACTGAACTTGATTTTAGTGATTGGCTGATTCCTAAGCAAAAAACTGAGGTATGAAGAAATATTATATTTTTTAATTTTTTTTTCAATTACACCTGACACTCACTACTACTTTGTATTAGTTTCAGGTGTACAGCATAGTGGTTAGACAATCATACACTTTACAAAGTGTTCCCCCTGATATTTCCAGTCCTCACCTGGCCCCACACCTAGTTATTACAATATTATCGACTATAACTCCTATGTTGTACTAAAGAAACATTATCTTAAAAATGAAATTTGTCTCATGTTGATGAGACATTTGGGGTGAAAGAGAGAAGAATGATTCTTAATGTGTGACCGTTGTTCATTGGTTCGAGCCTTCCAGTTGGAGTGACCTCAGGTCCTCACTTCAATCCTTTTACACTTCATGATGCGTTTGCCTCATTACTCATGCTTCCACATTTGTCAGAAATCTTATTCCTGTCCAAGAGCTCTTTCTCAAAGTTTCAGTTGACATTAATAATGATAACACTGAAAAGTCTTCCAGCCCAGTACAGTCTCAGCCTGCTCCTACCAAGGCCAGAGGAAGCCGGGGAGTTGATAGCCAAGGGGTTCTGCTGTACTGAGTGGCACCAACGTAAATCTTCTCTCAGTTGTCTTTAGGCCCCCACAGCAGGTGCTGTCTGTCGGATGATACACGATCCTCAGAAGGGGAACACGATAAGGTGTGGGTTCATTTTCTATAATTAATCCCCAACAATGCTACTTCTATCTGCCATCAAGCCCTGGAGTCCTACATGGTGAGGTTTCCCTTTTTACTCTAGTTGAAGTTTCCTGAAGGGATCTGTGTGGTGGCAAAGGGCTTCTGCCGCTGAAACTAATTAGGCAGCAAGGGGAACAGCTCCTCACAGCCTTGGAGAAAACGTCTGCTTCTAATAACAATGGGAAAGACTCTTCAGCTTCCAATTTATTTACCAAAAGTAAGTGGAATTTAGCTCTTTTGACTTGCTGTTACTACATACATACTGGTATATTCAAAATGTCTACATTTTGCAGAAGAAAAAGATTAACATTATGAGCTTTCAGGATTAAAAAAATCTAGGCAAGTGACTTGAGAAACTAACTGTCCAATCAAACATATATTTGAAAAGAAATGCAAAAGAATATATTATTGCTGAAACTAGCTATCAAGAAGAGTGACAAATCTCTTTCCTTTGGCAACCTGGTGATTGGGCATCTGTTTTAGATGGTTAAATTGATGACTTCTTTGGATCAGTTTCAGTTC
The DNA here is from genome assembly GCA_004027475.1 of Anoura caudifer. NCBI lineage: Eukaryota > Metazoa > Chordata > Mammalia > Chiroptera > Phyllostomidae > Anoura > Anoura caudifer. The sequence continues at coordinate 160,624 of PVKU01003029.1, read as the reverse complement.
CATCTGATGATGGGTGATTGAAAATTATTATGAGATACTGCCCTGACTGGTGTAGCTCAGTGGGTTGAGCATTGCTTTTCTCTAAGGGGAAAAAAAAACATGTTTTAAAAAATAGTCACCTAGACCACATTCATGTGAGACAACATGGATCAGTATTATCTGCTTTATTTTTATATGAAGAAACTGATTTGTTGGCAGAAGAACATGGACAAAATATCTTACCCCGGCCCAGAGATCTTTTGATTAGTACACGTATGTTATTTTCCAGATGAAACAATAGTGATAATGGGTAAATTCCATTGTGATCTTTACACATCCGTAAGAAAAATTTAACTTGTGTGGTAACTGACACTCAACATTTCTGGGGCTTGAAGGATTAAAGTGACTATAAAAAGTTGAGCCCTGGCTGGTGTAGCTCAGAGGATTGAGCGCAGGCCTGTGAACCAAGGGATTGCAGTTCGATTCCCAGTCAGGGTACATGCCTGGGCTGCGGGCCAGTTCCCGGCAGGGGACGCATTAGCAACCACACATCGATGTTTCTCTCCCTCTCTCCTTCCCTTCCCCTCTAAAGAGAAATAAATAAAATGTTTTAAAAACAAACTTGACAGTGAACTCAGCTGTGTTTTTTAGGGAGACCCTCTATAGATTGTGGATCTCCCTTTATGCAGCTCCCTCTCTCTTCCTCTGTCCTGTGGGCTCTAGCAGCATCGGACTCCAGGGACTCTGAGCTCTGTTGCCTCCAGTCAGGAAGTCTGGGTACCCCTCCATGCACCATGTCCTGGAAACTCTCACAGGCCACAAAACTGGGTGAAATTTGACCCAACATTTATGACCACATTCTAGATGGCTGCATGACTTTCTAACAAAGTTGCTCTGCGTGTGTGGGTCTACCACACCTGCATCCCGGATGGACACCAGTACTTCTGTGGCTACTGAGAAACTGTTCAAAAAAGAATTACTAGTGTCCAGCTTCACCTGAGGATTTTGCCCTCATTGACTGACTGTCCTAGTCACTCTGGAAATTCCCAGCAGCTTTCTGGAGAATACCTGGACCTCAGGCATTCGGGCACTGAGGCACTGAGGTGTGGCCAAGAAACTAACCAGATATTTCTAATTTTTGCCCTGTCCCCTTACCTTTAATGCTTTCCAATGGTGATCTCACATGAAAGGTCATGTAGTGCTACTCGTTAATTTTTTTAAAGAATGTATTTTGGTTTTGTTTTAAAAATATTAACAGCAAGGAATATCTATCAGAAGCAACAACTCCAGAAACTTCTGCCAAATGACAGCAACTTGTGAGAACATTCTAAGAATTAGAAGTGCTTCATTTTAGCTCTGCAAAGGACAAACACAGTTTTTGTCAAATCTGAGGTTGGTTTGATGTGGTGTACTAATTACTGCCTTTGCTCTTCTGTGATGGAGATCACAGTAATGACTTAGAAGAACTCACATCTCATTTCTGTTGGCAGCACCAAAGCGCTTGTTCTCAAGGAGGAAGAAAATTCAGTGATTGAGGTCAGCAAGGTTAGTGTAAAGCCAATTAATTATTTTGTTTTGAATTTTAAAATTTCTTAGAATCTTTTCTTTTTTTCCTAACATTTTGCCATGTCATTTTTCAAAAAATCTGTCTTTTGGTTCAAAAAACTGTGATAGTTCCCCAAAGAGCAGTATCTTCTGAAGGAGCAGCTAGGACCGGGGAAGGCAACAAGTGAAGGGTGGCAGCCGAAGTCCTGCTGAGTGGGCTTTGTGGCACAGTTTGGGGGCTGCCTAGGGGAGAATTTGCTCTGGCAGCACCTTACCCATTTCCAGTGCTGGCCCAAGGGAGAGCAGAAACCACTTCCCTGGGATGATGATCTGTGTGCTCCGCAGGAGGAGCAGGCAATGGGCATGTCTGGGAAAGAAATCCAGAACTAGTTAAGAGCTTCTTTCTTACCCCTGCACATCAACTGGGCCAATCACACTTTAAGTTCTGTTCAAAGAATTGACTTTTTCCTGGACTCAACCTGTGTATTATGAACAGTATTGGCCAGATTGTCAACCTTGCTCACATCCTGTCATTAATGGAAGGAGATTTCTAATGGTGGACATTGCATTCACCCATCCCTGTCTTTCAACACCCTTGCCCTCAAACTTCACAATTCTGCATTAAAAGCATCCAGCCCTCGAGAACTCTTTTTCTGCAGAATCATTCCAAATTCTGCCTTTTAACAATTTTTTGAATGAAAGAAATTCCCTGCTAGAATCTCTAGGGATAGTAGAGTCCCTGCTGTCTTTCTCCATGAAGATTGCATTGACTTAACAAAGGGAAAGTAACCATCTCTGCCTGAGTTTGTGAGATTTTATTGTGCATCTCATTCTTTTAGCATTGATCAAGAGGTGGTGCCACTGGTCCCTACATGGATCCCAAAGGGTGTCAGAACACAAGGGGGCAGGTGCAAGCAAATTCAAAGACAGATAGATGTACAAAAGACTTCATGAATTTTGGCAGCAAGCAGTCTGGACTGGAGTCATCAGATCTGGGTTCTAGTCGCTTTCTGCATCTAAGCACGGGGGTGCTGGGAGACCATTTAACATTGGTGGGTTCAGTTGACCAATTTCTCAAGTCAGGGGCTTGAAATGGAAGATTTCTTCTAGCTCTGACATTCTACACCTCTAAGGATCTCAGTCAATGAGATTGGAAGAAAAGCCAGAGCATATCAAATTTTACTTACATACAATAAATAAGGCTATAAATTCTAAAAAAATACCCCATTTTGTAATTTGCTTTTTAATAAACAATTTTAGATTTATCTGAAACTTCAAGCCAAGATGGAGATGTAGGTGGACACACTGTGCCTCCTTGCACAACCAAAATTAAGGACAACAAAGATTTAGAAACAAGAAAACAGTCAGAACTGATAGAAAATTGAACTGTATGGAAGTCCAACAACCATTCATGTAGACCAGTAAGAGGGATGGAGTTGCAGCAGGAAAAAGTGGAGGATGACGGACCCAGGCACACAGGCAGCAGCGGCTGGCAGATCCCAGGTACACAGGCAGCAGCTAGAAGACCCCGGGTGTGGGGTAGCAATGGGCAGACCCAGTGAGGCCGTGCAAGGTGGCTGGATGACCAGGTGGTCCCACATTTGCGTGCAGCTAATCCAGGCAAAGGGGAAGTGGCAGAAGGAACTGGAATCTGAGAGAGAGCAGAGCAAGCACCATTGTTTTCTCTCAGACCCCGCCCCCACATACAGCATCACAACCCAGCAACTGGGCTGCCCTGCCCTGGTGAACTCCTAAGGCTCCACCCCCCACTAGGTAACAGCCAGGACCAGACCAAAAAAAAAAAATGGCTCAAACAGGATAACAGATCAAAGCCCCAGAGCCAATTCATCTAAGCGACCAAGAGATAATCAACCTATCAGATGCACAGCTCAAAGCACTAGTGATCAGGATGCTCACAGAATTGGTTCATTTTGCTCACAGATTAGATGAACAAATGAAGGCTACAATAAGTGAAATGAAGGAAAATGCACAGGGAACCAATAGTGATGGGAGGAAAACTGGGACTCAAATCAATGGAGTGGACCAGAAGGAAGAAAGAAACAACCAAACAGAAAAGAATGAAGAAACAAGAATTCAAAAAAATGAGGAGAGGCTTAGGAACCTCCAGGACATCTTTAAACGTCCCAACATCGGAATTATAGGGGTACCAGAAGGGGAAGGGGAAGAGGAAGAGGAAGAGCAACAAGTGGAAAACTTATTTGAACAAATAATAAAAGAGAACTTCCCCAATCTGGCAAAGGAAATAGACTTCCAGGAAGTCCAGGAAGCTCAAAGAGTCCCAAAGAAGTTGCACCCAAGGAGGAACACACCAAGGCACATCCTAATTCCATTAGCCAAGATTAAAATGAAGGAGAGAATTCTAGAAGCAGCAAGGGATAAGGGGACAGTCACCTACAAAGGAGTTCCCATCAGACTGTCAGCTGATTTCTCAGAAGAGACCTTCCAGGCAAGAAGGGGCTGGAAAGATGCATTCCAAGTCATGAAAGTCAAGGACCTACATCCAAGATTGCTCTATCCAGCAAAGCTCTCATATAGAATGGAAGGAAAGATAAAGTGCTTCTCGGATAAGGTCAAATTAAAGGAGTTCATCATCACCAAGCCCTTATTATATGAAATGTTAAAGGGACTTATCTAAGAAAAAGAAGATAAAAAATATGACAGTAAAAGGACAGCAAACTCACAGATATTAACAACCACACCTAAAACAAAAGCAAACTAAGTAAATGACTAGAACAGGAGCAGAAACACAGAAATGGAGATCACATGGAGGGTTAGCAACAGGGGAGTGGGAGGAGGAGAGGGGGAAAAGGTACAGGGAATAAGTAGGATAGACAGTGGGTAGAAAATAGACAGAGGGAGGGCAAGAATAGTGTGGGAAATGTAGAAGCTAAAGAACTTATGACACATGGACATGAACTAAGGGGAGGAATGTGGGTGGGAGGGTATGTGCAGGGTGGAGGGGAATGATGGGGGAAAATGGGACAACTGTAATAGCATAATCAATAAAATATATTGAAAAAAATTTAGATTTATGTAATACATTTCAGTCTTCAAAACATTCTATTCCTATATGAGTCTGAATTTTATAGCTATGGAAGGAGATACATGGAGACATCTTACTAAGGAGATCTTATAATTAAATTACCAGCTCCATTTCCCCTTTCTTGACATCCAAAAGAGGAAAGTCTTGCTGGGAGAGATACTAAGGTGCTATATATAATAAGTTGCTGAGTGAGAAGAGAAGGAAATGTTTGTTCTATGGGGGGAAATGACTAGAAATTTAAAACATCATTTTTATAAGTTCGTTATGGACTAATTATGGATCTCTCAAAGACATAAAGATAAAATTTACTTTTTAATTCTTCATGGGTGTTATGTGCTTCTTGAATGCAGCATAACTCTAACACCGTATTATATGTTGCCAAGATTTTTGAAGGTGACTATGCTAAATGAAAATTAGAGATCCAGTTCCAAATAGCATTTAAGATCTTCTCAGGCTCAAAAAGGGTCCCTTTTGCCCATGGGTTTTTTTCTCTCTAATCCCCTACCTACCCACTGGATGAACATTTATTAAAATCATTTAAGTGTTAGATATGCAAGGGATAACTTCAATATAGGCCTTTCTTTCCCTTGCAGAGATCCCCAGAGGTTCCAGGTGTACCTGCTGCCACCATGGCTGCACACCAGGCTGTCTCTGGCCTGTGGGCTTGGAAGAATTGAACTGAGGCTATTCCCAGTACAAGTTAGCTGGTAACATTATTCCCCATTGCTTTTAACCTGTCCTATTTCAAATTTGTTCCCTTTGTGAATCACTTTCCTTTCAACTCTGGCTATATCCTGCCAATGGAGTTGGGATCATTCTTTGTCTAACATAAATTTTATCAAATGACTGGATGAGAAAGCATAATCACAAAACACCAAGTCCCTAAGTAAAAGCCTCCCTCACTTAAAGCATAACAAAGCAAGGTATGTGACATGTTTCTGGGAAACCACTAGAATGAGTTGTGAGGACTTCCATCTGAAGTCCTATGAAAAGAAAGTTAAATTTTCTTTTCATAGCAGTGGCATTTGAAAAAATTAATATTTCTTTTTTTAATCAATATTTTTGGAAAATCTCTAGATATAAAGTTATATTTATGGTCATTTAAGCACACATCAATACTTCAACATTACATTATTTTCTTTATACTTATGTTTCAGTATTTTTCTTAATAAAAATCTAACTGTATATATTAAGATTGTGTTAATCTAAAATTAACAACAACAGCTGTAAAAAAATGACTTTGGGACTTAAACAAATGAGAGTTGTCTTTTTCTGGAGGTAGGCAGCCCAGACTGGAGCAGCTTCTCAAGAACGTCTAGGAACCAAGCTCAATTTGTCTTCCTACTCTGCCATTCATGGCCATACCCAAATGGCCACAGAATGGCTGCTATGCATTCAGAAAAGAAGAAAGAAGGTTAGTAACCTTTCTTTGATTCAGGCTTTATTGCAGAAGGGACAGCCTCCAGAGACACTTGTGCTTATATTTCATAGACCAAAAGAGTGTCACATGGCCTCCCCTAGCTGCAAAGGAGTCTGGGAAGGGAACTACTTTACTTTCTAGCCTCTGTAATAAATGCAAGCAAGGGTAAGAGGTGTAGAATTAAGTGTCAAATGAGCTAATCTATAGTGCCTGCCATAGTGACTTATGTATTACTATATAAAACAATGAATGCAACTTACAGCTGCATTTTTCCCTTGCAGCCTACTAGAATGGTTTCACAGTAACATACAAAGAATATAAAGGCAAAATGCTTACTAAATTATAAAATACTTTGTAAATGTTATCTTGAGGTATATTTAAATGATTACTTAAAATTTCAACTTCCAAGGAATTTTATAAAAACACTGCTTATCTCCAACTTTGATTCTATACTTAATATATCAAAAATATATATTCTCAACCAATATGATAGCATTATTTTCTCTCTTTTCAGTAATCATTCTTAATACTTGTAGGCACTGTTCTGGGTCACCTTGGGTGAACATTTCCCTTTTTATCTCCAGCTATTTTGTTCTCACATTTATCTATTTGTATCTGAGAGTAGAAGCTGTACCTGAATTACAAACAGGAGGGAATTGCCAATTCACCAGCTGGCTATGTATTCTTCTTCCTTAATCTACTGCACATTTTGTCCAAGTGCTGCTTTATCTCATTGAATGGCTGTATCCAGGCAGCTATATGCCAATCATGTGTACCCTAATTACTCATCATGAGCCTTAGGATACCATACAACTCACTAATGAGCACATTATAATGCTGGCCAGTGCCAATTAGATAATAATCATGTGCACTGCTTTATTTACAGTCCACTCATTTAAATTAATTGGGCATTTAATTGAACACAGTGTGAAAGAAATCAGAATTGGGTTTCTAAGTTAAGTTACTTTCATCTCCCATCTCTTATGGGTAGGTGAGATTATTCACTTGATCTGAAAGTTTAAAGCAAATGCAAATAGACATAATTATTTTATAATGGAACATACACATATGTAAATTTATCTAAAAATGTTTGAAAACAGCAATAAAATTTGCGAATTTTTGATCTCCACTAATATCCTTCTGTGACCTGCTCACAGAGAGAGTCTGAATATATGAGATATTAACAAATCCAATCCCTCATCGGAAATATGAGATGTGATCTTAAACCAACCTGATGAGAATGTTCTGATACTTTGTCAGGATAGGAAATTTACATTTAACTCATGAATAAGTATGTGACAAACCATACTTAATCATGATCCTATGTATTTTTCTTTCAGAACATGGTATCAACATATTTCAGAATCTATATTTTTTAGTGAATGCTTAATTGCCAAAAATTGCATAGATAAATGTACCATTAAGTTCACAGTGGCTTTTCATTGAAATAATTTCCTAAAAGTACATGTTGAATAGACATACAGTAACTATACTAAAAAAAAAAAAAAAAAAAGGACTATAGAGGCCAACTCTTACTTTTTTCTCTAATAGTAACATTTCCGGTTTATGGACATCTGCTTCCATGTAATTTCGACAAGCACCAAATGACTGAGGGTCTCTTTCTAAAATAAGTTGGAAAATCTGCTGTTCCAACTATTTGTAAGAATTCTTCATAGGAAAAAATCATAAACAATTCTAATAAATTAATTGGAAATAAACTTATTTTGGAAAGAAGACCTCAGGGGAATTAGATAATATGGCAGTTTTTAAAGTTACGTTGTGTTACACTAAAGCTAAGCAATCTTAGTTCTCTGCCTTTGCCAACTCAATTTAAACAGGTGAATCAAATAAAATGATGTAAAGACTTTTAATCCCTCTGAGAAGAGTTAATATTTTATTTGTAATTTCTGAAATCATGATGTTTAATTCTAATAATCTCTCTGTTTAATCCAAATGGGCACCATGATCTTTGTCTAAACAAGTTTTCCAAAGTTTCTTAGTACAGTATAAGGACACGCTTCAAAGGAGAAGCTGGGATGATGTTTTTATAAGACTCAAATCATAAGGGAACAACTGAGGCTCAGAGCCTAGATTCTCTAACTCTGTCTGAGAGAGTAGCTTCTAATCACATGTTTCAAATGGGAACTTGACATATGGCTAGTCTGCACTGAGATATGCAGTAAGTGTAAATATACTTTTGTGTTTAAATATTTAATATGATACAATATTAATAATTTTTATATTAATTACAGGTGATAGAATATTTTGAATATATTGAGTTAAATAAAATATATTATTAAACTGATAAGAACAGATACTACACATGATTTTAGCTAAAAGGCCGAGAAGCAATTAAATAAAATATATTATTAACATCAACGTCATCTTTTTGTTTTCCTTTCTTTAATGTAAGTAGAAAATTTTAAATTACATTTGTAGCTCTCATTCGCGGCTCATACTATCTTTTGATTGGAAGGCACTGCTCTACTGTAACAGGCAGGATGAACATTTCCCACTTTTATCATCTTGGGACTGAAAAATTATGGACTCAAAAATGGGGAGAAAAAAAAAGCTCCTTTGCCCTTGAGGAGCTCAAAGTCCCATCACTGCAAGACCTCTCACTAATTCCCATGTGCGATGGGGACTGGCTCCTGCTCAGGGAAAGCACTGGGCGATGCCTGGGAAGCTGCAAGACATTGGCTTTTCACATACACTGGACCTAGTTTCTTTCATTTTCTACATACAGACACTTAAAACTAAATTATTGCTGAAGGTCATTAGAAATCAGTTTGGATCCCAATGTATGGCAATGTGTGTAAAAGTAAAATAATCATCATTTCTTCTGAAAGGAAAAAAAAATAACTCATGGCACTCTATAATTGGTGCATCATCTGTGTGTGAAGTTCTTGACTCAAGTCAACTGATGGCAGCTCCTGTGGTGACTAGCTTGTAGTAGGCTCCTTTCTGGGCCATCAGTTCTTTATGGGTCCCCTTTTCAATCACTGTCCCCTGTGACACGACAGCAATGATATTCGAGTTCTGGATGGTGGACAAACGGTGGGCAATGACAATGCAGGTCCGGCCTTCTCTGGCTTTGTCCAGGGCAACCTGCACCGTCTGCAAAGAAAAGATGCAAAGATGATCCAAAGACATCTGCTTGTTCCCTGGCCCACCACTGTAAGAGTTCTGTTTAATAGCATCTGAGTAACATTGCTTTTGTCAGGGGTTCAACCCAAAGACTTGACATGAAAGAAATATTTGCTGAGTACAATGCACCAATGGTTTGAGTTGCAGTCCATAGGCTGAGAAATTTCAGTGAAGCAAGAGAGAACCCAACTATGAGGTTATTATGTAATTTCAAAAGACCTGATGGCTTAGTTTGCTAAAATGAAACCAAAGAAACAAGGTCAAGATAGAAATCATTAATCATTCCTGATTTTTTCATTGAGTACATTTTAGCTGTCTCCAAAATGGAATCCTGGTTTTTAAGGAGTTAATAATTAGTAAATTCCATAATTGTGTTTTGCTCAATTGCATTTCCTGTCATGCAAACTTCACATCATATACTGCCTCTTACTTTGTGTCATATGCTGCCCACCTGCTCTGCCACATAACTTTAGAACTACAAAAATTGAAATGCCCAACACATAATCTGGATTATTTTACTTCACTTAAGAAAGCTAATTATTTTCCTTGAGAAAATATCACCAGGCCTAGAAAATCATTTTAAAAAATTATATTGTTTAAATATTTTTTTATTGGAAGCAATCCTATTTTAAATTACTTTCTCTAGACTACCATCCTTGGCTCCACAAAGTATTGGCAATTTCTACTGTTAATGAATCAGAAAATTGAAAACAGTGCCATTTTAGAAGGAAAAATATTACAGGATAAGATTCATCTATAATGATCTAAGACTTTAGAAAATCAATACATACCTTCTCACTTTCTGTATCTAAGGCAGAAGTAGCTTCATCAAGCAGTAAGATTTTAGGATCTCGCACGATGGCCCGAGCAATAGCAATGCGTTGTTTCTCCCCACGAGAGAGTTGAGACCCCTGGGACCCGACATTAGTTTCATATTTCTGGAAAAAGTGTAAGTGTGAAAACTAGTAGCAGCCATTGCTCTTATGCTGTATGGAACCCACATCAATGACCCATGTGGGAATTTAAACATTTTGTTGTTTTTTCAGATCAGAACCAGTGCATGAGTTCTTCTATGTAGGATGTCAAATCTATTTAGAAATCTAAGACAAACATGGAGTTAGTGACTTTTTTGGGGGGGATACAAGAAGACTTTTATCCCCTCCTCTGCATTTCTTTTAGCTTTGTATTTTTTATCTTTTTCTCCCTGAGCATGAGATTTCTCCCTGATTCAAGATTCCCTGATTTCCAAGCTCCTCTGTGGAAGATCTTTCTAAAACAGAATAATCCAAGCAGTGGAAGGCCTTGTGAGAGAACTGCTTGTCCAGTCCCCTGCTGAGGAGGCATCATTCTACAACAGAAGCCTAGGTGTGAATCTCCTTTCTGCTTCTTACTAGCGCTGTGATCATGAAAAAATTATTTAAATTTCTTTGAGGTACAAACTAGTCTGAAAAATGCAGATATTAATAACTAGTTCACATATTTGTTGTGAGTTTTAGATGAAATTATGAAGGAAAATTTCTTGCTATGAAATTATGAAGGAAAATTTGGGCATGACTATACTAATATTCATGGAATATTTACTAAGTATAAGGTATTATGCTAACTATTCTAGCCAGATTATCATTTAATAGTCGCAAAAATCATTTTCTCCCTATTTCACAAATTATAAAACCTAGGCACACACAGGAAAGAAAAGTGTGTAAAGGACAAACAAATAAAACAGCAGCGACAGCAAAATCTAAACCCAGGTGTGTCTAGCTTCTGAGCCCTCGTCCTTGAACTCTACCTGCATTCCACAGCAAGGTCTGCCTCTGCCTCCCCTGCCTCCTGACAGATGCACAACCCAGCCAAGTGAGACTCTGTAATGACCGACTTTGTCCTTCCTGAACCACTGAGAAGAAGTGCTCAGTGACCGGCCAAGATGGAGGCGTTGGTGGACATACTGTGCCTCCTCTCACAACCAAGACTAAGGACAACAAAAATATAGAACCAAAAAAAAATCCAGAACAGATAGAAAATTGAATTGTACGGAAGTCCAACAACGATTCACCCAGACTGGTAAGAGGGGCGGAGTCGGTGGCCAGCGGAGAGAGGTTGTGGCAAGAAAAAGCAGTGGCTAGTGGTCCCGGGGACACAGGTGGCGGTTGGCACACCCCAGCGTACAGGCAGCGGTTACTGAGCTCAGTGAGGCAACAAGTAGACCAAGTGAGGCGCACAAGGTGGCTGACCACGGTCACACATTCGAGTGCAGATAAACTAGGTGAAAATGGGCAGCAAGACAGACTGCGCAACACAGAGCCCCAGCACCAAGAAATAAAGCCTAAAAGCACTAATTGAAAACACTTGTGGGAATCGAGGTGCTGGGAGGGAATCCCAGCCTCACAGGAGAGTTTGTTGGAGAGACCCACAGGGTCCTAGAATGTACACAAGCCCACCCACATGGAAATCAGCACCAGAAGGGCCCAATTTGCTTGGGGAAAGCGGCAAGGGGACTGGAATCCTAGAGAGAGCGGAGCAAGTGCCATTGTTCCCTCTCGGACCCCACCCCCACATACAGTATCACAACCCAGTGACTGGGTTGCCCCACTCTGGTGAACTCCTAAGGCTCTGCCCCTCACTATGTAAGAGCCCCCACCAGACCAAAAAAAAAAAAAAAAACGAAACCAAAAATGGCTCAAACGGAAGAACAGATCAAAGCCCCAGAGCTGATTCATCTAAGAGACCAAGAGATAGCCAACCTATCAGATGCACAGCTCAAAGCACTGGTAGCCAACCTATCAGATGCACAGTTCAAACCACTGGTGATTAGGAAGCTCACAGAATTGGTTGATTTTGGTCACAAATTAGATGAACAAATGAAGGCTACAATAAGTGAAATGAAGGAATATGCACAGGGAACCAATAGTGATGACAGGAAAACTGGGACTCACATCTATGGAGTGGACCAGAAGGAAGAAACAAACAACTAAACAGAAAATAAGGAGGAAACAAGAATTCAAAAAAATGAGGAGAGGCTTAGGAACCTCCAGGACATCTTTAAACGTTCCAACATCCGAATTATAGGGGTACCAGAAGGGGAAGAGGAAGAGCAACAAGTGGAAAACTTATTTGAACAAATAATGAAGGAGAACTTCCCCAATCTGGCAAGGGAAATAGACTTCCAGGAAGTCCAGGAAGCTCAGAGTCCCAAAGAAGTTGCACCCAAGGAGGAACACACCAAGGCACATCATAATTACATTAGCCAAGATTAAAATGAAGGAGAGAATTCTAGAAGCAGCAAGGGATAAGGGGACAGTCACCTACAAAGGAGTTCCCATCAGACTGTCAGCTGATTTCTCAGAAGAGACCTTCCAGGCAAGAAGGAGTTGGAAAGAAGTACTCCAAGTCATGAAAGTCAAGGACCTACAACCAAGATTGCTCTATCCAGCGAAGCTGTCATTTAGAATGGAAGGGCAGATAAAGTGCTTCTCAGAGATAAGATCAAGTTAAAGGCATTCATCATCACCAAGCCCTTATTATATGAAATATTAAAGGGACTTATCTAAGAAAAAGAAGATAAAAATATGACAGTAAAAGGACAGCAAACTCACAGATATTAACAACCACACCTAAAACAAAAGCAAACTAAGTAAATGACTAGAACAGGAGCAGAAACACAGAAATGGAGATCACATGGAGGGTTAGCAACAGGGAAGTGGGAGGAGGAGAGAGGCGGGAAAAGGTACAGGGAATAAGTAGCATAGACAGTGGGCAGAAAATAGACAGGGGGAGGGCAAGAATAGTGTGGGAAATGTAGAAGCTAAAGAACTTATGACACATGGACATGAACTAAAGGGGGGAATGTGGGTGGGAGGGGGTGTACAGGGTGGAGGGTAATGAAGGGGAGAAAATGGGACAACTGTAATAGCATAATCAATAAAATATAATTTAAAAAAAAAAGAAGTGCTCAGTGAAAGGTCTTATAAGTAAGCCTGTACCAGAAAGAGGCAATAAATTAACTCCAAGCCAGCGTCTCTCACAAAATGAGTAGGTGCTCAACAAAGATTTGTGGAATAAGTGAGTCTTCCAGTGGACACACAAGCTTTGCTTTTCATTTAGGATACAGCAAATAGTAATTTCCACATTAAACTACCCAAGTTAGGATGAGGCAAGAGCCCAAGACTTAGAAGCCTTTGTGAAAAGAACAAAGAAAAAATCTCAGCACAAACACCACAAAATTTATAAACATCACCACTTACAAAGAAAACCAATTTCCCAGTGGCATTTAAGAGAAAGAAGTGGAAAAAGTTAAACGTAATATTTGGCTCTTAAAATTGTTTCCATTTCTTAATTTTCTTTGTGATCAATCATCAAGAGATACTCTTGGTAGACAGAAAACTTAGAGTCGATGTTGTGCTAAGTTTGAACTTGGCTCTGGAAAAGTGTGATGCACTAAGGCAGATGCAACCTACCCCACCAGCTGCAGTTTATGCTGCCAAGTAACGAAATTATGATGACAACAATAATAGCAGCAGTAGCTTTCATTGTGTGGCTATTTTGTATGTTCTTTCATTTTAATGTGATTTTTTGCACTTTGCACATGACTGGGTCTCAGGAAAGATAGGTAATTGTCCCAAAGCTACACAGCTAATCAGTGGTAGAGCTTAGATTCAACCTCATGCCTGCTTTAAGTCTTAGGATTTTTTTTTGTTTTTTGTCTTTTTTTTTTTTTTTTTTTTTTTTTTTTTTTTTTTTTTTTTTTTTTTTTTTTTTTTTTTTTTTTTTTTTTTTTTTTTTTTTTTTTGCTATGCTAAGCTGATGCTTAATGTGCTACTGCTTTATGTACACCAAGCTCTATAACATCCTTTGCACTTGATAATATACTACTTTCCAAAACTAAAGAGTATGTTGATGAAGAACATTTATTTTGCTTAAAGACTGAGATGAACCTCAGGCACACTAGGAAATAAATTGTGTTGCCTTTGACCTTTTCCTACAGCCTAAATCATAATAGTCTTCAGTTGTTCTACCTCTCCCCATCAGCATCTCCCCCAGGGAATAACTCCAACTTGGTACTTACCTCTGGGAGAGACATGACAAAGTCATGCAGCTGAGCCTGCTTTGCGGCTTTTATGACTTTTTCCATGGGAATTTCTTTGGTGTTGTCTCCATACTTGATATTGTCCATTATGCTGCAGGCAAACAGCACCGGTTCCTGGGAAACGATTCCAATGTTGGAGCGGAGGAACTGCACGTTGACCTTTTTGCTGTCATGCCCATCTATCATCTGCCAACAGAGGTGACAACCAGGCAGTTATGTTTTAGAATTCCCATGTGAGGAAGGTTCCTATTCCAGAGTTAGTATTATGTCGGACATTTGCTTTGCCTAAGAGGCAACAGTCCCAGGGCTCTTGGAAATAAATTATGTTGCCTTTGACCCCTGCAGGTGGTCTGTCAGAATGATTTAAACTTATATCAGGCTATGGTTTTATTTATTTGTTTCCCAAACTGTCAATCCACAGATGGTACAAATGAAGAAGGTACTCAGGACAGTGTTTAGATTTTTTAAAAAATTCTCCTTATGTTTTGGTGGAAGACATTCTCTACAAGTTTGCAGAACTCTCAATTCTGAGACTCCATGGGCTATAAAATTGGACAACATAAGAATCAAACCTGTTTCAATGATCTTACTGGCACTAGCCTCTGTATAACTGAGATAGTAGGCCCTAGAAAGAAAGGAGTACATTTATTCACTCAATCAACAAACATATATGGAATTCCCTGTCACAAAGGCACCATGCTAGGTAGTCTTTTGTCTGCTCTAAGAAGAAAACATAATGTCTTTTTTCGAGGAACTTATCCCCTAGTTAGGCAGTTAAGTTTAGGAACTCAAATACCTGCTGTTTGAGCTGGTTCACATAAAAGTCTAGTTAAGATACAGTGTGTCTAACATACTACTGTAAAGTACTTGGCCCTATGATTTCAGAAAAAGACTACATTAAATGGTGTGAACATATTATATTATAGATAACGTTTCAGCAGTGGAAAAAGCAAACACTATCAGAAAAAAACATAAGGCATTCCTCAACAATTAGCCTTCTCTCATTTTCCATAGTAGTTATATTAATTGTGCAAAGCACAATTTAATACCCAATTAAATATTAGAGCTGTTTGCTAATTGTTGTACATGTGTTAGTATTGTAAGCTTCTAGAGGACAGAGACATGCTTCATGTTCCTTAAGATCATCCACAGGGACTAATACAGTACTGCACACCACAGGCATCCAATTAAGTGTGGAAAGGTTGAATACCTGCATTTGGTAGCTTCCTTAAGACCATAGAGTATGTTTCAAACTTGCATAAAATGTGGTGTTTCATCTATTTAAAAACATTTGTGGAAATGTTTTACAATGATAACAGAATGCAATGTGTCCACAAAGTTGTATTGATTTCTTCATGGGCATTGCTTTCTACCTGTGACCAGAGCATTCACTGAGCACATTTAGAGAAATATACTTAATGTAAATATTTTTCTCAGCATTTCTCTTTGTAATGTTATATTTTTTTATTGCAAGGAGAATTAAATTATTCAGGAAATTTTTTAATGCATTTTTCAAAATATTAAATGAAACAGTCAACAGTAGAGCAGAATAAAGAATTTTCAGACCCACATCTCTAAGTCATACCTTAGAAAACGACTGTGGATACACTCCAACAAAATGAGAGTGAAAAGCAAGAAAGAGGAAGTTATGGGGACTACGGAAATAATGAATCCAATCTAAGAAAACGTTGCAGGAAACCCACAGGGTGACAATTACTCAGCAAGGACAGGTTGTAATTAGCCCAGGCAACGCAGAAATGAGGGAAAGAAGTGGGTCCTTCAAAGTAGGTAGCAGGATAGAAGCACTGGAAGACACAAAGATTTTATAAAGGAAGGGAATGCAAGAAGAAAGAAAGCCTTTCTGAAAAACAAAAAAATGTAATGTTAATGTACCTCACTACTTGACTATGAGATGAACATTATTTATTTACATAATCATAATACAAGTTTTTAATTAATCTTCAACTTTCAGAATCAGCCTAGAGTGAAAGCATGAAGGATAATAAATGTTATAAACAGAGTGTAAGCATTTTGTATTCTTGATCATGTAAAAGTGTAATATTAGGACTTGACAGGTAAAAGGAGGAAGAGGTAAAAATAAAGGTAGATTTGCTAATATTTTCATCTTAGGAAAAATTCCAGAGATGTCATCTATATATAGGTGGTGAAAAAGAAAGAGAAATGTACTAGTTAAATGTACAAATAGAGGGACTTTGATACATTTATATTTCGAGGAGGTGGGGAAAAGGAGGAAGAGAAGTGAGGGTAAGCTAAATTTCCATCTCTTGAAAATAAGTCAACGGAATCTAAATCTGTTAAATTATGAAACGGCAGCATAAGCACATTATTTGGAGACACTGAGGTAATCACTGGGAGGTCTAAAAACATCAGCAGTTGAAAAGAGTTGCCTTTGAGCAGAGGAGTGGGGAAGGAGGAGAAAGGGTGGAATAAAAACTTGCTTTTCATTACCAATCTTTCTCATTTTACTCTGTACTCCTCTGCATATATTATTTGGAAAGAAAGAAAAGAAAAAAAGGAGAAAAATAGAAATAAATGCTGTAAAAATAGGAACAAAGCAATCCACACATTTTTCAAATATTTTCATCAAAGCTTTATGGAGCATGACTACCTTTTGAGTTCCTTATACTATTTAGATTGAAGCTTCTTGAACCAAGATTGTCTCTGATTTTTTCATACTAAATCCCCCTTTTTACTCATTTATCATTGTGTCCCTCCCTTATCACCCCCACTTTTTCCGTTCCCAGTCATTAGTCTCCTGATTAGTCTGCACTTTATGCTCCATTTACGGGTAAGTGAATGCTTCTGTTAAATACACTCATCTCCAGCTTTGCAGTGTGCCCAGTTTTCTTTGTCTAACTGATCAGCAGGCCATCTGGAACTGGGAAGAATATGGTATTATAAATTGTAAGGTAGAATCAGGTCAACCAGCAAATGATTGGTACTAGAAACTATCCACAGGGGTGAGTGTCCAAGGCAAGCGCTTTGGAGTGAGTTTGGCAAGGCACAATTTTGAAGACCACATTCAGGCATAGGAGATATTCTGCAGAAAGCAAGAAATGTTCTTGAGCATTTGCATTGCTTACCACCTTCCCTTGGTCAGGATCATAGAAACGTTCCAACAGCTGAATGCTGGTGCTTTTGCCACATCCACTGCTTCCAACAAATGCCAGTGTTTGCCCTGGACTAACCGACACTGAGAGACCATTCAGAACTTGTACATTAGGTCGAGAAGGATATGTAAATTTACAGTCAACAAAGTCAACCTGCCCCTGGAAATTGTCCTGTGGGTGGGAAGATTAGAATTATATATACTCCTGCAAGAATCTAGAATATAGAAAATGCACATAAATCTGAATTTTAAATCCCTTCTTCAGATACCTTCAACATCATCATGCCAAAGTGCAAAGTATAAAGACAGCAACTTTATGAAATTCTATTCCCCATTCTAGCAGGTGTAGAATAAAGGGAGCCTTGAGCAGGGAAATTAAAGATATTTGCATTGTTATACCCATTCTAACTTAAGGCAATTTCCTTGTCATCCATTACTTGACATTCTGGGAAAATGTCAAATGGAAGAGAATAACTAGAATACATGATTACATCACAGAAGCCAGGAATTGTTCAAACTCCTATAGCTCTCTTCCTCCAAAGAGTTAAAATAATAGCAGTATACTTGAAATGATTTAGGAAGTTACATAACTCCTGTACTGCAAAGATGAATACCTTCAGTTGTACTATCTGAATTATGAATTCTAGAAAGAGACAGACATTTAATAGACCACACAAAGACTTTACTTTTATTGAACTGAAGAAGAAACATGTCATTTGAGCAATTTAAAAAGATTTCTGAATTTAGGTTAGCTTTACTGGGGTTCAGATTTGTTTTACCCACCTGAACATGTTTGGATATTAAAAAATAGGCAGGGAAAATTAAAAATACCTGTGGAGACTATCAATTAGAAGAAATGGTATTTTGTTAAGATCAAACTAATTTTCTTGTAGTCCATATGAATGAGCTAAAACTTGAACCCAGATAAACATGAATTACATCAATATTATTGGACAAGAAGAACTGGTTTTTCTACATTCCACACCAGAACATGGGTAGAAAACATGGTGGCTGGGTAGCTTCATTATTCTGCAACTAAGGGTGTTTTATAGTATAATTTTTATGAATACTATATGAATATGAATTTAATTTATACTATAGGAATGTAAATATAATTTATATGAATACTACTGCTTTATAATTTTTAAATATATTTTATTGATTATGCTATTACAGTTGTCCCATTTCCCCCCTTCACTCCCTTCCACTCTGCACACCACCTCCCACCCACATTCTCCTGCTTTAGTTCATGTCCATGTGTCATAAGTTCTTTAGCTTCTACATTTCCCACACTATTCTTGCCCTCCCCCTGTCTATTTTCTACCCACTGTCTATGCTACTTATTCTCTGTACCTTTTCCCCCTCTCCTCTTCCGACTGCCCTGTTGCTAATCTTCCATGTGATCTCCATTTCTGTGTATCTGCTCCTGTTCTAGTCATTTGCTTAGTTTGCTTTTGTTTTAGATGTGGTTGTTAATATCTGTGAGTTTGCTGTCTTTTTACTGTCATATTTTTTATCTTCTTTTTCTTAGGTAAGTCCCTTTAACATTTCATATAATAAGGGCTTGGTGATGATGAACGCCTTTAATTTGGCCTTATTTGAGAAGCACTTTATCTGCCTTTCCATTCTAAATGAAAGCTTTGCTGGATAGAGCAATCTTGAATGTAGGTCCTTGCCTTTCATGACTTGGAATACCTCTTTCCAGCCCCTCCTTGCCTATAAGGTCTCTTCTGAGAAATCCGCTGACAGTCTGATGGGAACTCCTTTGTAGGTGACTGTGCCCTTATCCCTTGTTGCTTCTAGAATTCTCTCCTTCATTTTAATCTTGGCTAATGTAATTATGATGTACCCTGGTGTGTTCCTCTTTGGGTGCAACTTCTCTGGGACTCTGAGCTTCCTGGACTTCCTGGAAGTCTATTTCCTTTGCCAGATTGGGGAAGTTCTCCTTTATTATGTGCTTAAATAAGTTTTCCACTTGTTGCTCTTCCTCTTCCCCTTCTGGTACCATTATAATTCAGATATTGGGATGTTTAAAGATGTCCTGGAGGTTCCTAAGCCTGTCCTCATTTTTTTGAGTCCTTGTTTCTTTCTTCTTTTCTGTTTGTTTGTTTCTTTCTTCCTCTGGTCCACTCCATTGATTTGAGTCCCAGTTTTCCTCCCATCACTATTGGCTCCTTGTGCTTTTTCCTTCATTTCACTTATTGTAGCCTTCATTTGTTCATCTAATTTGTGAGCACAATGAACCAATTCTTTGAGCATCCCAATCACCAGGGCTTTGAACTGTGCATCTGATAGGTTGTCTATCTCTTAGTCACTAAGATGAATTGGCTCTGGGACTTTGATCTGTTCTCCCATTTGAGCCATTTTTGGTTTTGTTTTTTCTTTTCGTTTTTTGGTCTGGTCTCAGCTGTTACATAGTGAGGGGTGGAGCCTTAGGTGTTCACCAGGGTGGGGCAACCCAGTCACAGAGTTGTGACTCTGTATGTGGGGGTGGGGTCTGAGAGGGAACAATGGCCCTTGGTCCACTCTCTTTCAGGTTCCAGTCCCTTCCATCACTTCCCCCAAGCAAATTGGGTCCTTCTGGTGCTGATTTCCACATGGGTAGGCTTGTGTACATTCTAGGACCCTGTGGGTCTCTCCAAAGAACTCTCCTGTGAGTCTGGGAGTCTCTCCGGGCACGTCAACCCCCACAGGTGTTTTCAATTGGTGTTTTTAGGTTTTACCTCCTGGCACTGGGCCCTGGGTTGCAAGGTCTGTCTCGCTCCCCATTTTTGCCTGGATTATCTGCGTGGGAATGTGGGACCCCCTGGTCAGCCAGCCGCCTTATGTGGCCTCACTGGGTCTGCCTGTTGCCACCCAGTGCCCAGGGTCCGCTAGCCACTGCCTGTGCACCTGGGGTCTGCCAACCTCCACTTTTTCCTGCCACAACTCCACCCCTCTTACCAGTCTGAATGAATGGTTGTCAGACTTCCGTACAGTTCAATTTCTATCAGTTCTGGCTGTTTTCTTGTTTCTAGATCTTTTCTGTCCTTAATTTTGGTTGTGCAAGGAGGCATAGTGTGTCTACGTATGCCTCCATCTTAGCCAGAAGTCTGCTTTATAATTTTTAATGCTAATTTACTTCATTTTTTTATATCTATAAATCGTTCTGTCTATTCTAAGTGCATATGAATGAATCTATAACACTGTAAGAATTTAGAAGCTAAGTGGCAATGTTGTATGATCAGCCACAATGGCTGTTCAATACACACACACACGTCAGCACACCCCACCCCACTGGCCCTGTACTCAGGGCCACCTGAGAACTCAGAACTTACCCATTTTTCACCTGCAGCATTGTATACACTGATAGGAGGTCGTCGGTCCAGCAGCTGAAAAAACCGTGCAGCTGATATTTTAGCTTTGGCATAACTTGGAGTATAAGAGTACGCC
Source organism: Anoura caudifer (assembly GCA_004027475.1). NCBI lineage: Eukaryota > Metazoa > Chordata > Mammalia > Chiroptera > Phyllostomidae > Anoura > Anoura caudifer. The sequence continues at coordinate 139,827 of PVKU01003029.1, read as the reverse complement.
TTTCCAAGAGCTGTTGCACTCAGTACAACTGAAGAAATCACCCTGCAATTGGACAGACACCCATGTAGAGAGAGGGCTGTGTTGTGGTGGCCTAAGAGGCAAGAGTCTGGGGGTCTAGCTCTTGTTCTGCTAACAAAGAGCTGAGCAGCCGTGGGCAGGTCACTTGAGACTTGTGTGGGAAGGTAGAGTTGGAGACATTAGCAGTTTTCAAATTGTGTCCTATGAAAGAAGGGCAAGAGAAGGATTAAACGAGGGAGGCTCAGACCTCTAGACCCTGCTTCAACTACAAGTCTCTTTCTAAGAAATTTGTTTGAGAAAGGCTTCTTTAAAAAAAAAAAAAAGAGGAGCATGAAAAATTCACTACACTGGGTTGACTTTTTTACAATGCTAACTTTTTTTAATCTATGGTAAGTGCGTATAAGACAATGATTGGTGATAAAAGCATCAACCCGTACCAAGCATACATATAATTCATGCTTCAGACAGCATAAGAAAAATGTAATTGCCTGTATTTTTCTACATGGCCCAGCCTCTAACTATACTAAATATGTGTATAATTAATGAACAAATGAGTAAATGAATAAATGAAAGATAAACACAGTGAGACATAGCTCTGCTGCTATACACACTATGATGCAAGGGGAACCCTGCAGAGCTGCCCACCCGCACGGCCAAGCACCGAGGACCCACCTCAGTAGTGGAAGCAGGCAGTGTCCTTGTGTGTTTTATTGCTCAGTTTATAGAAAGGAATTGTTTTAGGCCAGACTTACAAATCCAAACATCGCCAGGAGCCTAGTCCAAAGCTTAAAGCAACGAAAAATTATGAATAAAGTGGGGAAATGGTGTAAGGTGGTCTTTCAGTTTTTGAAGAGAAGCCAGAAATGAGGAGCTTTCTGTAATCTCCAAATTTTTACATGTTGACAAATAATTCTTCAAAAATCTTACATAAACTAAAAAGCAACAGTTTGTGATTTCAGACTTAAGTTAATAGTGCTAAATGTGTAAACAGTTAGAAGAGACTTTCCTGGTTGGGGTTAGTGTAATGGGGCAGGAGAAAAAAATTCTTCTATATTGCATCTCAAAGGCAAGAAGGCAGAACTCATGACTGGAGAAGTAACCCAAAAGGACAGATTTCTGGTGGGACCACTTTTCCTAATGCCCTCCAAGGCTTCCTCAGAACATTTCCCCTTACCTCTCTAACGCTCCCTCTAATGCCCCTACCACCACCCCACACCCATACATATACATGTCCCTGGGGGCCCTGACACCCTTAGGCTCTCTCTCACCTCTGGGAATGTGAGAAACTGGACTCAAAGATAAGTTGATTAGAAGAGCAGGCTCCAGCTGTAAGAAAGGTACACAATTTCCCTGAGCTGCCCTTTTCTGTCTCCACCTAGAAGGAGTGAGCTGGAAACATGCCCTTTTTGTAAGAAGTAGTGTTCAAATAAGGTAGTTCTCTGAACCGTTCTGTTTGAGGTCTCTAGATTTTCTTAGCATTAGCCAGTATGATAGATTATGAAAATGCTTAATTCATCCTATTATTCCATATGCACCCCTTTGCAATATGACTTTTTACTCCTCTGTGATATTGTGATTTATAGTAAGAAACATTTTGCTTGTCCAGCTCTTGATGCAGAGCACCTAAACTCTTAGAATGTCCTATATCTGGAGAGCAATCAAGGGGTCTTTTGCTATGTTAAGGAAGTACCTTTCAAGAGCTCCTAGGTAACCTAAGGATGGGGCTGGATGCCTGGGAAAGCAACCATTTGATTAAGGTGTGGAACTTGCAGTCTCTTCCCCCATATTTCACCTCCAGGGAAGGGTCCAGGGGCTGAGGGATCTGAGGGAGGTGGGATTGGCACTCTTGTAGGACTGTGTCTTTAACCTGGGGCCTCTGAGTTATCTTCAGGCCCATGGTGCCAGAATGAAGTTGAACTGAAGGACACCCATCAGGTATCAGAAGAGTTGTCAGCGATAGCAGTGTGAGAATAAAACAGAAACAGCAGATCTTCTCATCAAAAGGTGGATCCTACTTCTCTATTCGTTAAGTCTTGGCTTGGTTTTATGACTTTCTTTGGTCAAAGAGATACTAGAAAATATGATGCCTGCAGAGATGTGGTTTGTACCTTCGGGCTTGCTCTCTTTTGTTGCACTTGGAACTCTGAGACCATGATGTGAACAAAACAAGCTCACTTACCAGAGCAGCCTGTAGAGACAGAAGCCCTCTCAGAAGCCGGACTGACTTGGCCCAGTCCAGAAGAACCACCCTGAGAATCCACAGAATCTTTAGAAATAATAAATCTCAGCTTTTTAGGACACCAAGTTTGGGATGGTTTGTTAAGCATCAAAAACTAACTGATAGAGCCAAGCTATTCCTCCCAGGTGGTGATCTTCTATGACTTCAGCCTATAGTCCTCACCTGAACACATAGCTGAAATGGAGCCCTTCATTGTAGATTAAGTAACCTCCATATCTGTAGGAAGCAGAATTAGCAACAAACACAATACACTGGGAAAAACCAAAGCAGAATCCATAAACATTTGCTTTTCGAATGGCTGTCTTAAATGGCTTCACCAGCTCTCTCTCAAATGCTTCAATAAAGTGCCTCTCCTTTCCAATTCCAGCAATAGTGCGGATATTACTGAGGGCTTCACTTGTGATCTGAAGAATGAAAAAGAGTCTTAGGAATAAAAGAATTTAAATAACTACTTTTGTGGTATTTCAGCTGCTACATGGATTAGATCTAGTGCAAATGGCAGAATGTGGTACAAATCAGAGACAAAGGCATTATCTGGGAACACAAAGAAGATGATGGAGATCAACTGAGTTGGACCATGAAACATTCTGTGAGTTAAGTTCAGGTACTACTTAAAACTACCATGGCTTTGTTGCCTCCACTGACTGTAGAGTGGTGGTGGAGTGGTGGTGGTGGGGTGGGAGGGGGCAGATATAAATACATGGTTATCCTTGAAAGCTTTCCAGCTCTGCCATTAATTCATTTAAAATGTCTAACATGGTATCTTAAATGTCTTCTTAGACAAAACTTTATTTAATACTACAAATTTAAAATGTTAGCTTCTATTTTCTTAAAAAATTAATCTGACCAAATATTATTTAAATAAATTAAAATTAATTATAAAGTTTATCTTTTAGCCTATGCTACAACTTTGTTTCAATCCATGCTCCAGGGTAAATAATCACTGTTTCTAAGTTAGGGTCCTGTCCTAAATCAGACACAAAGGTGGGCTGCTTCCAACCACCGGCGCGTGAAATCCTTTTGGCTTCTGCCTGCTTGGGCAGTATTCACATTCTCTCTCTTAAAAGAGACAAAACCTAGATTAGAGCAAAGTAGCTAAAAGAATGAGGGTGTGTGTGTGTGTGTGTGTGTGTGTGTGTGTGTGTGTGTGTGTATGATTTCTCACACCTAAGGAATGTCCGTACTGCCATTCCCTCATTTACCACAACAGCCCGATGTTACTTAGAACACACTTTTTAAAGTGCATAACTAAAACCTCAGTGAATTTGAATCTAAGCTATACTTCATGGTTCTCTTTAGGAACAACATTTGCCACAAGTGCCCCAGACACTAAAGTGTAAAAATGAAAAGTGTGTGCAATTAAAAAGATAATTCTGCTCCGTGTGGGCAGCATGACCAGGGGAAACCATCAATCTGACAAAAACTGAACTATTGGCTTCACAAATGAGAATACACTAAATTGAGGGGTGGAAAAAATAACAATTTGAGAGGAAATTGAACATGTAACCAAATTGAACATGCCCCACTATCTGCTGAAACTTACTCAAATTCTATAACAGAACTTTATTGTCACAGCCTTTGGGCAGAGGCACATATGAAAAGGGCGAGTGGGAGGTTAGCACAAAAGTTAGAGAGCTCACAGCTTCCTAAGTCTCTTTGTGCTGCACGCTTATTCTTAACTGTTGGCGTGACAGCCACTGAGCTGTAATCAGTCTAGAAATTGGGTCTATAAGATTACCTGTCCGGCAATCTCCAGAGCCTGCTTGTCTTGAGAGGCAAATCCTGTCAACATTCTGGTCTGTACAGCTCCCGATAAAGCCAAGAAAGGGAGGAAACACACTATGACCAGGCTTAGCTTCCAGCTAAAGAAGAAGGCGATAATCATGGCTACCATGATGTTGGTGAAGGAATTGACCATCATCCCGATCTGAGAGCCAGTGGCCTGAAAATCAAAAGCAATCAAGTAACCTCAGATATACAGTCTCTTTTACCATAAATCATATGTGAAAAGGCTATTTTATACCAAGAAAATAGTTTGTTTTTAAGTTATTATAATAGGACTGACTGCCAGTCAAGATGGCAGTTCAGGCAAACATGACTCACCTCTTTGCAAAACCACATCAAAATTACAACTAAAATATAGAACAGCCATCACTCAGAACCATCAGAAATTGAGTTGAATGGAAGTCTGACAACTATGGAATTAAAGAAACCACATCCATCCAGACTGGTAAGAGGGGCACAGACACAAAACAGGCTGGTCCCTTACCCACATGTGGAGGGATATTGCAGGAGCAAGGAGTCCCAGACCCACACCATTCCCCCCAGCCCAGGCTTTCAGTGCCAGAAAGATAAGTCCCCACAACTTCTGGCTGCAAAAGCCAGTGGGGATTGTGTCAGTGGAAGAAACTTCTGGAGCTCCAAGCAGTTCTGCTTAAAGAACCCACATATGCACTCAACTACTCAGACTCACTCCCTCTGAGCTCCAGCACCAGGATAGCAGCTTGAAAGGCACCAGAGGCATAAAGGAAGGAACTGAAGTGTCTGGCATCAAAGTGAACCTTTGTCCCTTTGCTAAACCCTACCCCCACATTGCAGGCAAGCTGGTGCCATATCTGAGACTCCATCAACTTGGCTGTGTGACCTGCCTTGGAGATCCCCAGAGGCTCTGCCCACACAATTTACAGGCCCACACTAGCTGCTTTTCCATGTAAATGACTGGTCTTGGCTCCTAAATCCTATCAAACAAGCCCTAGCGGCAGCCAGATTAGAGTCGCAGCTTGGCTTTGCTTGGGAATCTCCAACCCCCGCACAACTAGCAACCATGTCAGATTGCTTTACAGCTCAGGAAGGGTGGTCCTAGGCAAAACACAGGTGGGGGCGGACCTTGGCCTCCACCACTCAGGAAACCCCAGGGCCAGTGCACCTAGTGGACAGCTACAGACCACATCTGAGCTCCACCATTCTGCCCCTGCACAGCTGATTCTCCACAGAGAGCAGAAGTTGGTACTAAGTGGTCACAGACAATCCTTGCAGCTGACTGGTCTGGGTAAATCCCTCCCATTGATCTGTCAACAGCAAACAAAGCTCAACTACAAGAGAGGGTATACTCAGCCCACATGAAGAGCAACCTGGAGTACTCAGCTTGGGTGACAGGGGAGACTGTTCCACTGGACCCTACAGGATACCTACAACATTAGGCTATACTACCAAGACATGGAATCAAAGCAGCTCTACTTAATACATAGAATAAAACACAAGGAGGCTACCAAAACAAAGAGACAAAGAAACATGGCCCAAATGGAAGAACAGATCAAAGCTCCAGAAAAAGAGCTAAGTGGAATGGAGATAGGCAATCTATCAGATGTAGAGTTCCAAACACTGTTTATTAGGATGCTCAAGGAACTTAGTGAGATCCTCAATAGTATAAAAAAGATCCAGTCAGAAACAAAGGATACACTAATTGAAATGAAGAATAATTTACAGGGAAACAACAGTAGAGTGGAAGAAGCCAAGAATCAGATCAATGATTTGGAACATAAGGAAGCAAAAAACAACCAATCAGAACAACAAGAAGAAAAAAGAATCCAAAAAAATGAGGATAGTATAAGCAGCCTATGGGAAAACTTCAAGAGGTCCAACATCCATATCATAGGGGTGCCAGAAGAAGAGAAAGAGCAAGAAATTGGAAATCTATTTGAAAAAATAATGAAAGAAAATGTCCCTGATTTGGTGAAGGAAATAGACATGCAAAGCCAGGAAGCACAGACAGTCCCAAACAAGTTGGACACAAAGAGGCTTACCCAAAGACACATCATAATTAAAATGCTAAATGTTAAAGATAAAGAGAAAATCTTTATAGCAGCAAGAGAAAAGAAGTTAGTTAACTGCAGGGGAGTTCCCATAACACTATCAGCAGATTTCTCAAAAGAAACTTTGGAGGCTAGAGGGATTGGCAAGAAATATTCAAAGTCATGAAAAGCAGGGACCTATAGCCAAGATTGCTCTACCCAGCAAAGATATCATTTAGAATCAAAGGGCAAATAAAGAGCTTCCCAGACAAGCAAAAACTAAAGGAGTTCATCATCAGCAAACTATTATCATATGAAATGTTGAAGGGACTTATTTAAGAAAAAGAAGATCAAAACTATGAATAATAAAATGGGAAAAATACCTCTCTATCAACAATTGAATCTAAAAAACAAACTAAACAAACAAGAAGAACAGAGACAGAATTGTGGATACAGAGAGCATTTGATGGTTGCCAATGGGAATGGGATGCAGGGGTATGGGTGAAGAGGTGAGGGGATTAAGAAGTTCAAATGGGTAGTTACAGAATAGCCATGGGGATATAAAGTACAGTATAGGAAATGGAGTAGCCAAAGAACTTACATACATGACCCATGGATATGAACAAGGGTGTGGGGATTCCTGAGGGAGTGGGGGGTGCTGGGTGGAGGGAGGCAAAGGGGGAAAAATCAGGACAACTGTAATAGCATACTCAATAAAATAGAATTTAAAAATTACTATGTTAAAATATATATAGCATTCATAACTGTACTATTCAATGGCACTAAGTACACTCACAATATGGTGTGACCACCACCACCATCCACACCCATAAACATTTCATCATCCCCAACAAGAGCCCAGTACCCATTAAACAGTAACCTCCATTCCTCTCTCTCCCAAGGCCCTGATCACCTCTATTCTATTTTCTGTCTATGAATTTACCTTTCCTAGGTACCACATGCAAGTGAAATGATACAATATGTTTCTGTGTCTAGTTTATATTACTAAGCATAATGCTTTTAAGGTCTATTTGTGTTGTAGCATGTATCAGAATTTTCTTTTTTTTAAATTGAAGTACAGTTAACATACAATATCAGATTAGTTTCAGTGTACAACATTGTGACTTAACATTTAAATATCTTAAGAAATAGTCACCATGATAAGTCTGGTAACCATCCATCACCATACAAATTTATTACAATATTATTGACTCTATTCCCTATGCTGCACATTACATCCCTGTGACTTATTTACTTTATAACGAAGTCTGTACCTCTCTTAATTTCCCTCACCTATTTCACCCATCCCCCTACCTCCTTCCCCTCTGGCAATCATCAGTTTGTTTTCGGTATCTGTGAGTCTGTTCACATTTTGTTTTGTTCATTTGTTCTGTCTTTTAGATTTCACATACAAGATATATCATATGCTATGCATTTTTCTCTAACTTATTTTACTTAGCATAATACTCTCTAGGTCCACCTATGTTGCTGCAAAAGGCAGTATTTCATTCTTCATATATGTATTACATCTTCTTTATTTAGTCATCTGTTGATGGAATTTAGGTTACTTCCACATCTGGGCTACTGTAAATAATGCTGCAATGAAGGAGTGCATATATCTTTTCAAATTAGTCTTTTCCTTTACTTCAGATAAATATCCAGAAGTAGATATTGGATCATTCTCTTTAAAGGCTGAATAATATTCCATTGTATGTACAGACTGCATTTTATTTATCTACTCATCTGTTGATAAACACCTGGGTGTTTCTACCTTTTGGTCATAATAAATACTTCTGCTATGAACATTGGTGTCCAAAGATTTTTTGTGTGTCCCTGATTTCAATTCCTTTGGATATATACCTAAGAGTGGAATTACTGGGTCATACAGTAGTTCTATATTTAAAAAGGTAGGTTATTTTAAATAATGGGCTCTCCTAATGCATTTGAAGGCTGGATTAGTAAAAGTCCATTTTATTCACAGCTTCTTGAAAGCTCATCTATTAACTGATCTCATTTCATGGATGTCAGAGCTTGAGTAGTGAGTGTGAGATTAATTCAGCCCTAAGCATGGGCTGCGTGGCTGTCAGGCATTGTGCGTTTGGCTTGCTTGAAAATACCCAGGGATTGAGCTTATGATGATATTACTTATTTTTCAGTGAAGATTGATGCTTGTGCTATAATTACAGTTTTAAAATTCACACAAGCCTGTTATAAGATACTACTTTGACTCTCACTGAAGTTAGTCTGCTCACTGGTACAAAGTTACATGCTGACTGAATATATAGTTGTTGAGTCAACACAAATAGACGAAATGGACTCAGTCTCAACATAGATGGAGATGGGACCACTGTGGTAATCAGTGTTTATGCTAATCAAAAGTATTTGATAGTTCCGAGTCTTTGTTTCACTTGCACCTATGCAAACATGACCAAAGGTTGGTGCCTCCTGTGTAGAAAATGCATGGGTGCGCACAACTACAGGACTGCTGATCAAAATTGAAGAGACTTTAGCATTATTTAAGGCAAGGAATGTAAAACAACCCAAAGTAAGGTATTAGGTAACTATAGGTGCTGAGGCAGTATTTATAACCTGCATCTTCCTGCTGTGCTGAACACTCAAATAGAATAGGAACTCTGTGGTCCAGAGAATTCTCATGTGTTGGTGCTAACTCCCTTGAAGACAACAGTAAACTCTAAATTAAGAATTTCTTATTTTTATACCTATGCTGATGACATCACTATCCACCATAGCCACAAGGTAGAAGCAACTCAAGTGCCCATCTATGGAGGAATGGTCAAACAAAATGTGGTGTACACATGCAATGATGTGTTATTCACCCTTAAAAAAGAAATGAAATTCTGACATATTTCAAATATGGACAAAACTTGAAGACATTGAGTGAAACGGGCCAGTCACTACAAATTTTGCATGATTCTGCTTATATGAGGCTCGTGGAATTTAGAGAGACAGGATTGAATGAAGGTTGTCAGGGGAGAGGGGAGGGAGCGATGGCCAGTTGTTATTTGATGGGTGCAGAGTTTCTGTGTGGGCCGATGAAAACTTTCCGGATATGGACAGTGGCGAGAGTTGCATAACAGTGTGAAGGTGCTTAATGACACAAAATTGTGCACTTAAAATTATTAAAATGGTAAACTTTACATTATGTATATCTTACCACAATTTTATAAACAAGAATTTCTGGTTGGAAAGGAGTCTTTGAAAAATAGCTGTGCAGTTTTTCTTTGGAATATTATTTTGTTTCCTTTTATATTTTATATTTTAGTCAATTGATATATAGTAACTTAGGCTGTATTACTATAAATATATATGTGCATAAATAGTGTGTTAGGCTGCATACATATACACATGTATATGTTTTTTAAAAAAAGGATCACATTCTACATATTACTTTGTACTTTGATTTTTTCTCACTTAGTGTAACATAACCATTCTTCCAGATCCTTATATATGGCACTTTGAAAAGTAGCTGCTTAATATTCTTTAGTATGGCTGTATCATAATTTGTTCAGCTATTTCCTATTGGCAGATATTCAGGTAGTTTCCATGGGATTTATTAATTTTTTCTTTTTCAGTACAAAAAATATGCTTGCATGCATACTGTCACACAAAAGGAGAGAATTTTCTATACATAAATTTTGGTCAAAGGGTTTATCTACCTGATTAGTCTCTTAAACGGGTTGAAAGAATTTATACTGTGACCAATATTATATAAGTGTCAGTTTCTCCTCATCTTCACAAATATAGGAAGTTATCATTCATGGTAGTTTTCCTGAGTTGATAGGTGCAAAATGGTATCTCCTTGTTTTATTAGTATAGCTCTATTAGTAAAGTTGAACAGATCTTCATTTATTAATTTCCCTCTTACATTTCTTTTTTTAGGGGGAGGAACTGCCTCTCCATATATCTATTTTTAACATTTTTATTAATTCATTTTTGTTCTTCACTCAATTTTAGAAGTACTACATATATTAGAGTTATTAAACATATTAATCCTTGTTATAGATATTTTCCTAGTTTATGATTATATAGTTTCTATAAAAGACTGAAATTTGTATGTAGCCCAACAAGTCTACTTTATGGATTCCTACAATATTTAGCTTAAGACAATCTCCTATACTCCCTCTATTATTATTCTTAATTAACAATGTTTGAAAGTTCTAATAATAAAGTAAAACAAACAATCATTGGTACAAATATTGAAAAAGAAGAAATAAAATTACCTTTTTTGCATATAATTTGATTATATACCTAGACAATCCAGATTATATTAATTTAAAAAAATTACAATTAATAAGAGAATTTGAAAAAATGGGTGGCTATACAAAAAATAGTAGTTTTAGTTTCAACCTACAACAGTCATGTAAAAATGGAATTGAGAAAAATATCTATTCAAATAGTGAAAAAATAAATAAGAAAAAGGAACAAGATAGAGGGGTATATTAATATAGCTATAAACCTTGCTAAAAACCAAAGGGTCTTGTTTGTTATGTCTCTCTTGAGAACTTTCGGTATTTCCACAAAGCAATCTGTGAGTGTGAGTGTAGTGTGAGCGTGTGAGTGTGTGTGTTCAATCAGAATCAAAATGAAGTTTTTTAAGAAGTCAAGATGATTTTAAAGTTCATTTAGAATAATCAATGTCCAGGAATAGATAGGCAAAAATTTTAAAGGAGAAAATCATTGTGCCTTACAAGATAATAAGAACTTATAATAAAAGTTTTAATTGTTATAACTTTATTATAAATGAATTTGATCAAGGAAAGAGAATAGAGAACCCACATATAGTACTTCTACATGTACGTAGGAAGTTGGTATTCGCAAAGGGCAGGAAGATTTCAAATCAATGGAAAAATGAAATCTACATTAAATATTTTTTGAAAAATTTGTATTAATCTTGAAGAAAAAAGACAAATTTCTACCTTATACCAATATTAATATAAATTTGACCTGCATTAGTAATCTCATTTTAAAAAATATTAGAAAACTCTTAGAAACCTTTTTCTAAAAAATAAGTAAAATTTTTGTGAGATGATTAGATGCTACTCTCCAGATCTAGTGAGAGTGAATAACCTTTAAAAGCCCCTTGCAGATTGAATGAAAGAAAAATAGAAAAGATTATGGTTTATTTATTTAACCTAAGCTCAAGAGTAAGGTGAGCTGGACACTAGAATACTCAGATGAGAGTGAATTGGTAGACTTTTCTTTAAGCAGTAAGATAATGCATATTAAGCCCTTCAAAATGATTATACTTTCAGTGTAATCCAAGGATTACACCTTGAGAATGAAAAAATAGCGAAGGATATGTCAAGCTACGTAAGGAGGCCTTTCCCCATACTTTTTGCTTCCACCCTCTGGAGAGCGCTAGCAAGTCTTGTGGAATCTGAGCTCTGAGCCTCGGAGCCTAAAAATGTTTGGAGACAGGTGTCTCAGGAAAGTCATCCTTTATTGCTAGACTCAGAGGAAATCCAAAACCCTGACATATTTTGACTCATGTCATAACACCAATTCTGGACACTGCCTAGCAGACCCTGCGCTTTTTAGCTACCGTTTCTCAGCATTGGAAATAGAATAGGTGGCTCTGGGGAATCCAAATCCTGCGAGGTCCTATTTCATAGGAAATACATAGGTGATTTTCCAATGGCTCGAAAGAAAGAAAATATACTAGAGTTACTCCAGCCCTAGTACACACCCTCACCCTCCCACCCCACCCACAGCTTACCCCTTGAACTTGGGAAGCATCTGTAGCAAGCCTCGTTGTCAGTGCTCCAGGGCTATTTCTGAGGTCATCAAACCAGCCAATGTTTTGCCCTAATATTGCTCTGAAACCAAATTTACGTAGCCTTTTTGTGAGGAGTTCTCCAGATTTAGCAAAAGCATATCCCTAGACCACAAAAGAGTCTTTAGTGATATGTTAATATTAAAAAGATGGAATTAGCTAAATTGCTTATTTAGAAATAAAATTCCTTACCTGCAGAAATTGAGTGCAAAGGGATACACAGCCCATTGCCACAAAAAGCAGGCACACACCATGGATCTGCGACCTTTGCTCTTCTTTATCAGGAAGCGAAAAAGTCTTCGCAAGTAGTAAGCAAGAAAGTAACTTTATTATCATAAACAATAGCAAAAGAAATCAAAGTTCTTTTAGAAGTTTCTCTTAAACATAGAGTTAAAAATGATTTCACTTTAAACATACTAGTAATTAAACCAAAGTTAACTTGGAATATATGTACTTTAATTCCCCATAGGGAAGGAACCCTAGAGAATGAAAACCAATGGTTATGATTCACAGAATTTTTGTCTTGTTTCTTTCCCTGATGTAAGCAATTATGTTGGCTTTCCTTTAATAAAGATGAAAATGTGATGAAATGCCTCAAATCCTTTATGTAATAATGTGAAGGAAGGAAGGAAGGAAGGAAGGAAGGAAGGAAGGAAGGAAGGGAAGGAGGAAGGAAGGGAGGATGGGAGGAAGGGAGGGAAGAGGGGAGATACTTGAGAATCCAAGGATGTTATATGGGACAGAACTCAAATATCATAACCTTGGTCTTTCTTCCATAATAGATGCAGTAAAGGATGTGTTCCTTTACTCAGGAATGTGTTCCCACTCAGGTACATTGCTTGTCATTAGTTTTATAGAACACACACACACACACACACACACACACACACACACACACACACACACACTAGCATCATTATAAAAGCAACTAGCTAGCTATCAAGGCATTAACTGGAATTGGCAACTGGCTTAGGAAAGAAAAAAGTTTCCATCCATCTGAAGCTGAGATTGTTGCCTCTAAATCAGAAGCTGAAAACATTCCCTTCAAAAACTATGAAAATTATGACAGGGTTGTCTTAGCCTATAATAAGCAGTAAACTATACTCATAACTACCTATTTTCTGAATTTACAGATATGCTCACGTAGTGGATTGGAGACCAAGCTGCTGCAATAAGAAAGTGGAGAGAATAGCTCCATTTCCCCACAATGAAAGGGGTTTTAGGTATAACAAAATCTTTCTAATTCAGACTGAATGAGGATACTGGGAGTTCAGAAAAAGAAGTATACATTGTAGAGCAAGTGCCACAAGTCCTTATTTATTGCTCAAAGGAAACCATGTATTCAATAAATATTTATTGAGTGTCTGCTGTATGCCTAATAAATCTTCTGAAAACAATATATAATAAATTCCAAAGTGGAGGGAAGGTTCCAGATTAATGAGATTTACCGTCTCTAAGACAAAACATTTTTAGAGCCTTCCTGGTCCTTAATACAGATAAAGTGGGCTCAGAAGTCACCACAGTCATTCTTCCCCTGATAAAGCAGCTCACATCTTCACTTCATAGGATTTAAAATTCAGGAATTTAAAGATATATTTCAGTTTGCTTTTTGAAAGCACTCTACAAACCCCCTGCAAACCTAAACTATGGTGGCACAGTTTCCGTTCCTCCATAAGGTCACCTGTTATAACCACAGACTAGAGAACTGTAGGTTAGCCAGTTTAACTCTTATTTTATAGCTGGAAAACTAAAGCCCAAAACATCAGGTCTTTTGTGCACATTCACGTAGCTGGTGGTCATTATTGGTAAGGAAGTGCCTGTCTTTCAGATTTCAGTGCAATGGTCTTCTTCTGAGCATGCTCTTCGGCTCCTGGTATTACTCATCTCCTCAGTGTTAAAAAAGAATATTTGACTGATGTTAAATGCTAAATTTATTATGTGGATTTAATGTTAAATCCACATAACTGTTCAGTGCAAGACTGGGCATCTATCTATCCATAATTTTTTTTTTTTTTTGCAAATTCTGCCCCGTGCATGCTTTCTATTTTCTTTGCACCTGCAACCCAAAGGGCAAGCCCTCAGTGGGTTCCTCTGTTCTTAGATGAGTTGTAGTGCGAGCATACATCAGGGCCATTCCTGCAATAGTGAGTTTATTTAAGGAGAAAAACTCTGGCTATTTACCAGACACCAAAATTGTTAATCAACCTAATTTAACTTAAATGAGGGTTTCCTTCAACTGGGCTTCTTAAAATAGCTCGATGAGATTGATTTTCCTGTCCCTTATTGCAGAGGAGGAAACTATGGCTCATCAAGGAGAAGCCACTTGCCCAAATGCACACAAGAAGTACAGAGCAAACGCCAACTACATATGTAGCCAGGGCTGGTGGACTCTACAGTCCAGGATCTTTCCTACCCAAATTGCTGTGCTTAGAGCACTGGGCACATTTTCCAAGTAAGAAAGACCCAGGGAATCTGGAACAGATAAATTCTGCCTTCCATATATACTGAGGCTTCACTAGACTAGCAGTCAGACTCCTAATAATGTCCAGTCATTTGTTGAGTCCACGTTTCGAACTGTGGTCTCAACACACCAAAGTGAATATTGTGTCCCTTAGAGATGTCAGAGTGAAAATAGCAAAATTAAAAACAGGCTATTATCTGATTCGTGATTATACCTCATAGGATACAAACATCATGAACCTACTGACAAATATGTGATAATTATTCCAAGAGCAATCAGAAATAATCTTCTTTACCAGAGAGGAAAAACAGTAGTTTGTTAGGATCATTCCCTTAGCAAACATAATCTGTGAGCAGACTTTGGATTTCACCAACTAGACCCTGCTGCCCTGGTCCTGCAGTCCTTAAGTGAAAAGCTCAGTTGTTCAGGCTGTTTGTTAGGATTTCTGGTTGTGACCATGAGAATCATAGAGAATACTCTCACCACCAGTAGCTGGTGGGTGCTCTGGGGTGGTAGGGGTTATAGCTGAATCATGAAATTGTTTCTGTCTTGGTCATTTCATAGACCACTAGAGCTGGAAGGTATCTTAGAAATTATCTTTGTTGCTTCTTCACTTTATAGTTCAGGAAACAGAGGCCCGGAGACGTGGTGTGATGTGAACCCAGGGCATATGACAGGTGAAGCCCACTTATCATGGCAGTGAAGGGCACTGGTTAGATTTTAATAGAAACTGCTGAATTCTGCACCAAAAGCAAAGTAAAAATCATCCTAACAAAATAAATACAGTGCTTGATAAGTAACCTGCAGAGCCAGCTTCAGAAGAAAGGTCTCCTGACAAGGAAACCAGGACTCTCTCCACAACAGCTCATATAAAAGGTGAAGCTGGGCAAGTATATTCCTTACTCTGCTTTTATAAAACAGAAAGAGATGATCGTCACAGATGCTGACCTCCTGGGTTTATTTTAAAAGCAAATATCTTTGGTATAGTCTTGGGTCCTTACAGATGCAGCCCCATCCCCTGTGCCTTCAGCCTCTACATCACTGCTAAATGTGATGCATTTCCAGGGATTCTCGTTACTAGAATGTCAGATTTATGAGAGCAGGGAGGGGCTGTGATTTTCTTCTTCATCTTTCTATTCCCAACACCAGCAACAGGACCTGGCAAACAATAAGTAATCAATAAATGTTTGTTAAGTGGTGAAAAGATGAATGGATTTTTTGTTTAATGCCTGTCTTCTCCATAGACTTGAAACTCCATCAGAGAAAGACACCATGACTGACACTGCATGTCTAAGTTCCTAGCTCCGGGTCTGGGGGAGAAAACAAATATCTGTTGATTGAACAAACAGGTATTTCTATTATTTTAGGATATTGTACTTACTAGACATCAAGGAATATAAATTAATTACTTAAAAGATTTTCAGCATAAAGGTTTTACATAACCAGAAATTCCATTTACCAGAGGTTGAAGGTCCCCCTGTTTCCAATTTCTGCTCTGAAATGAACATTATTTCCTCACTTACCACAAGGGGGCAGTGTGGAAATTGAAGCTAGAGGCCCTCACTACCCAACTGACTTGATTTTGTTGACTAACCAGGACTTTCTGTACAGCTCATGCCTGTGGGAACATTTATTTCTGGTCAGGAGCTCTGAGAAAGGGAGAGAGAGGGGAAAGGTGGGAAGCAGGAGGGGGAAGGAGAGGAAGAGGGAGAGAGAGAAAGAGAGGAGAGAGAGAGAGAGAGAGGAGAGGAGGGGTGGGGAATTAAAACTTAGGACTCTTAACTAAGCTCTGAGAGTGTGGCATGGTGGCAAATCCTTTAGACTTCCAAAAGCTGGGTTCTAGTCCTGGCCCCATCACCTAATGCCGGTGTTACCTTGAACAAGTGAATGAAGTTCTCCATATTCTAGGTTTATCTTCCTGTTCACCTCACAAGATGTGTGTGTGTGTGTGTGTATGTAAATTTCAACGCAGAAAACTTGATAGCATTTTGATAAATAATTTTGCAATGATAAGGTTGCATTAGAACTTGACTCTATAGTCACACTGCCTGAATTGGAATCTTGGATTCCCTACTTGCTATCCTAAGTTCTCTATGCCTTGGTTTGCTCCTTTGTAAAATGGGAACAATATGAATACCTACTGCAGATGGTTATTAGGAGAACTGTTATATATAAAGTGCTTAAACAGTGTCTAATTAATGTTTTTAGTTATTTTTTTATGATAGCAATGAAGTCATATGGAGAATATCAAAACTTCTAGGAAGTGAAAAACAAATTTAGTCTTTTCCCCATGCCTTATTTTACTTCTCTCTCCTTTTCCCATTTTCTCTCTACCTCCCAATCTCAATGATGCAATCAGCAGGAAAGCAGAGACTTTTACAACATGTACTGAAACCTGCTATTATAAGTAAAACTTTGTACCTCAGCGATTCAGCAAGATCAAAATAGCCCTAAAACCCCTTTGTACTATTCAGCAAACCTGTTTGCATTCTGGTTTGGTTCACATATGGGTAAGTTGGCCCTTTCTGCACTGAACTTGCAGCCGTGGTACAGGTTTTACAGACATGATGGCTCTATGAGGGCCCTACCAGCCCCAATGACAGTGCTTAGCTTCGCCTTCTTACCTTCGGTGTGATGGGGTACTAGGGCATTTTTAATTCTTTAGAGATGAGGGAGAAAACCCTGAATATGTTAAACAGCCAATCTATCAAAAATGACAATATCCACTGAGAGAAGAACAAAAGGTGAGGAAAATAAAGTGAGTCCAGCCGTTTGCTTACCCCAAGAATCTGGCTGAATAAAAAGGCGTAAAGGGGTGTGACTGCACCGTTAGCAGCCGCACCCATAGACCCGACCAGCATGTAGGGCCACTCTGGAGCATTGAGTTTCAGAATCCTCCTAACTGGGGCAGGTTCAATTTCTTCTTCTACAGGAAGGTTGTTGTCCTTGAGGGAAGAGAGGGTTAGATTGATCATCCAAATGTACACACAGACAATTTCTCATACACTCTGTTTTTTATGCAGCAGGCCCTTTGGCATTCACAGATGTAAGAGTCGTGGCATGATTGGCCGAGTGACCTGAAAGACCTATAAGATGTAGTGAGTTGTTACTTTGTGAAGAATGACTTTGAATGTCTTGGGACCACGCTGTCACCAGCAGAAGAGAGCCTGGGAGGTGACTCATCTGAAAGTGAGCTTCCAGGTCTCATTTCACAGCAGCATATGTGTTGACTCTCAGTGATCAATAGGTATGTTGGATTTGTAAGAAAAATAAACCCCTGATTTAAAAAAATAATTGTGTTATAGTAGTATTTACAAATTTGAGGACATGTGTAATTTTCAAGGTATGTCAAAGTTCCTAAGGCAAGCCAGAGTATCTGAAATGAGGCAAAATAATTTTAAAAATTTGTGAAATGGTGTCAACAGTTATCATTTACATGTTTTCTGTAAGGTTTTTCTTCATTAGTACCCAAGAGTAAATTGTAATCTATTTAAATAACTCAGGTTCACATTTTCTTTACAAGGAGTGAAAATTATTTCAATATTTCCCTGTTCTGATCTCTTTATTTGCCATTAAAGTGTCAGGGCCAGCAATTTTTTATCTTCTTGAAGGCGAATATTATATTCAAAACCTCATTTTTACCATCATTTTCCCTTGCTAAAGATATTACTCAGTGCTTTGTCTTTGGCCCATTTATTCAATAATTTTTAAATTTATTACATACTTTATTTGAGAAAGGATTTTACGTGGCTTATATAGATCTGTAATAATTTTTATATTTTTCCACTCAAATATACTAAAATATCTATAGGAAATTGACTATAAAAATATTAATGTTCTTTCATTAACACGTAGTAATTTACCCTTTTGGTAGCTGAATGTTTGGAACATACAACAGTAAGGAATTTCAAATGCTTTTCTTTTGCTTATGAATCAAAGCTCATATTACCAATTCAGCTTAAATAAAAGCCTGTATCATGTCTGTGTCATTAGACTTGCAAGCCAAATAGGATGGAGAAGGCAGCTTAGCTAGAGATGGATGTGTCCCTGCCTTCATTTTAAGCTCTCTCTTGGCCTGCCCGCAACATTTGCACTTGTCATTACTATTTACTCATGCAGCAAATCCTTCTGTTCAATGATTTTACTTCTGACAGCATACTAAATCTAGGAATCAATGCCAGAGAGGAAGAAAGGAGTCCAGGAAAGCTGAGTGGAATAGGCATAGAAAGAATGGGATTCTTGGTGGAGCCCCACACAGCCAACAGTGGAATATATCACCAAGCACTTTAGCTCTCAGTTACCTGATCCTCAGGTAAATGAGAGTTTGACCAAAGTGACAATTCTCTATGGGTCTCTCATGTTTCTGCACATATTGTGAACAGAAGCATTGACTGCCTTTGCTCATACTAATTTTTCGAGAATGTTTGTATAGCAAATAGCCTTGAAAGACACGGATGGTGTCTCCATCCCAAGAAAAGGTCAGATGTGCTTATTACCTGTTTTATGAGGCTCCTCAAAGCTGAGATTCCTCTCCCATGAAGTACCTCCCTTCATTTACTGGTATCATCCGGCCCTCTTTGCATCAGTTTATGAAAAGTGGGGGCCGGGCTGGGGAACCAGTGTAAATGCTATACTCTGGCTACTAATATTGCTTTAACAAAAGCTTTTGTCTCTGATTCAGGGCTGTCGTGTTTTCTGCCAGCCTCCATGAAATTGTGTCAGGCTAACTTGGTAACTTGCAATAGAGGAAAATACTAGACCCTTTACAGTTCTCAATAGTGACTGGTGTCCAGATTTGGATGCATACTAGAGTCATGTGGATCTATGATTAAATATACAGATTCCTGTGTCCTGTTACCAGAAATTCTAATTTAGTAAGCTTAAGTATGAATCTGTGATTTAAAATATACTCCTCAGGCCCTGGCCAGGTGGTTCAGCTGGTTGGAGCATCTCCCCATGCAGCAAAACTTTGTGGGTTTGATTCCCAGTCAGGCTGCATACAGAAGGCAATAGATTGATGTTTCTTTCTCACATCAATGTTGATCTCTCTCTCTCACTCAAATCCATAAACATTCCCTCTGGCAAGGATTAAAAAAATACTCCTCAGGTAATTTGGTGACATAGCCCAATTCGTGAGACCCTCAGCAGTACTGTTTACAAGCTCTAAGACCCCTGCCAGCACTAAATATCTAGGATTCCATGATTATACATTTTGAAAGTGTCAGCCAGAACATTAAACCCCAACATTTCCTGGCACCGCTTTCACACTGGGTGGGCCACACATGGCCTGACATGATAGAAATTTCTCTGGCTTTTTGATACCTGAAGGTCTCTCTAACCCTAAACAACAATATCTAAGACATTTAAAACAATATGAAGTAACTTTGCCTAGTGGCTCTCATTCCAAGATAAACTAACAGGAAGCAAAATTTAATTAATTTGAATAGGGATTTTTTTTGGTCCAAATTTACTAAACATTTGACTTTAAAGGAAACTATTCCCTAATCCCCCAAAAGATGTGGTTATAAAGACTAAATGATGCAAAAACCAAGAACTCTGTCCCTGAATAGTTGACTTTTCACTGACTTTCATTTGATATAGCTAAAAGCATAGTAGAAGAATAAACGAAAAAATATATAATTAAGGTCATTACGTACAGAAAGATTTTTGTCTCTGATTTTATAAAACTAATGACAAATTTACTCATCCAAAAAAAAGCTAAAAATGAACTAAGATGAAGAATGGAAAGATGAATAAATTAACGGCAAACCAGTAACTCAAAGAGAAAGATCAAGTTATAAAATGCATGTGTTTCCTGACTTCAGCGTTTCTGTCTCGGCTGCAGCAATGTTGGCTTGCACGATGCTCATTTGCTTCTCACAGGTAAAGAAGTATCCTGCCAGCAGCTCCAGGGCACGGAGAGGGACAGTGGCCCTCATTAATCCTTGCTTCCTAAACACAATGCCTGGCACATAAGAGATGTACAGTTGATGTCTACTAGATGGAAGAGTGGAGGAAGCTTTTACACCCATGGTGCAAATATGCAACAAAACATTTATTTAAAAAAATACTGATTGCTTACCCACTATGTTGATGGCTAAATGCTAGACACTGGGTTTTTCCCAGTTTCCTTCCTTCCATCTCTTTGTATAGGTTAGGTGAAAATTTAACTTCCTACTGAACTTTTATGTCCTTCTCTCTATACTTTGTTACAGTGATTTCTGCATGTCAATTTATAGGGCCTCCTGCCTTGATAATGACTTTAAGATTTGATGATAATAAATGGTAACTATGACAAGCAGATATTCTTCAAATAAATAAATGCTGGTAGTCAATTTTATGGGTCCTGTCTCTATCGTACCTTTTAACCAAATGCCTGAACTCTATCCTATAAGCTAACTATGATGCAGTGATGGGTTCTAATACTTAAAACCTTAGGGGAACAGGATTTCACAACTACGACATATGCCTCTTTGGCATGAGGATTATTTTAGCCTGATTATTTTTAAGAAACAAAAGATTCAGGAACAGTTTCTACCTCCTCCTTAACTGCCTAAAAGAGTTTAAATGACACTGCAATGAACACAGGAATGCGTATATTCTTTCAATTTAGCGTTTTGAGTTTCTTCAGATAAATTCCCAGAAGTGGAATCGCTGGGTCATAAGGCAGTACCATTTTTTATTTTTTTTATTTTTAAGTATATTTTATTGATTATGCTATTACAATTGTCCCATTATTTTTCTCCCTTTTATTCCCCTCCACCTTATATCCCCCCTCCCACCAGCATTCCCCCACCCTAGTTCGTGTCCATGTGTCATACCTATAAGTTCTTTGGTTTCTGTATTTCCTATACTACTCTTAATCTCCCCCTATCTATCTTCTACCTACCATATATGCTTCTTATTCTCTGTACCTTTTCCCTCATTCTTCCCCCACCCCCTCCCTGCTGATAACTCTCCCTGTGATCTCCATTTCTGTGATTCTGTTCCTGTTCTAGATGTTTGCTTAGTTTGCTTTTGTTTTAGCTGTGGTTGTTAATATCTGTGAGTTTACTGTCTTTTTATTGTTCATATTTCAGATAGTCTTTTTCTTAGATAAGTCCCTTTAACATTTCACATAATAAGTGTTTGGTGATGATGAACTCCTTTAACTTGACTTTATTTGGGAAGCACTTTATCTGCCCTTCCATTCTAAATGATAGCTTTGCTGGATAGAGTCATCTAGGATGTAGGTCCTTGCCTTTCATGACTTTGAATACTTCTCTCTAGCCCCTTTGTGCCTGCAAGGTTTCTTTTGAGAAATCAGCTGATAGTCTTATGAGAATTCCTTTGTAGGTAACTGCTTTTAAGAGTCTCTCCTTTTCTTTAATCTTAGGTAGTGTAATTGTGATGTGCCTTGGTGAGTGCTTCCTTGGGTTCAATCTCTTTGGGATTCTCTGAGCTTCCTGGGTTTCCTGGAAGTCTATTTCCTTGGCCAGATTGGGGAAGTTCTCCTTCATTATTTGTTCAAATAAGTTTTCCATTTCTTGCTCTTTCTCTTCTCCCTCTGAACCCTATGATTTATATGTTGGAACATTTAAAGTGGTCCCAGAGGTTCCTAAGCCTCTCCTCACTTTTTTGAATTCTTGTTTCTTCATTCTGTTCTGGTTGAATGTTTATTTCTTCCTTCAAGTCCAAATCATTATTTGAGTCCTGGTTTCCTTCCCATCACTGTTGGTTCCCTGTATATTTTTCTTTATTTCACTTTGCATAGCCTTCACTTTTTTCTCTATTTTGTGACAATACTCAACCATTTCTGTGAGCATCCTGATTACCAGTGTTTTTAACTCTGCATCTGATAGGTTGGCTATCTCTTCATTGCTTAGTTGTATTTTTGGAGCTTTGATCTATTCTTTCAGTTGAGATCCTTTTTTTTTTTTTTTTTTTTTTTTTTTTTTTTTTTTTTTTTTTTTTTTTTTTTTTTTTTTTTTTTTTTTTTTTTTTTTTTTTTTTTTTTTTTTTTTTTTTTTTTTTTTTTTTTTTTTTTTTTTTTTTTTTTTTTTTTTTTTGTCTCAGTGCACCTGTTATGTAGTAAGAGGCAGACTTAGGTATTGGCCAGGGCAGGGCAACCCACATGGCTACATTGTGGAGCTCTGTGTAGGGGAGGGGTATGAGAAGGAACAATGCCACTTGCTTGGCTCTTGGCAGGCTTTCAGGCACTTCCCTTGCTACCCACAAGCAAATTGGGCCCTCCTGGTGCTGATTCTTGGGTGGGTGGGTTTGTGTACCTTCTAGGACCCTGTGGGTCTCTTCTAATGCATTCTCCCCTGAGGCTGGGAATTTCTCCTGCTGTTGCAATCCTCACAGGTTTTTTCAGTCAAAGGTTTTGAGGCATTATTTCCCATGAGTGGCACGGTCTGTCTCTCTCCCCAGTTGTTCCTCCCAGTTTATCCGCATGCAAATGTGAGACCACCTAGTCGGCTAGCCACTGCCTTGGCATGAGTCCTCTCTGCCCTGCATACCTGTCTCTGCCCCTCCTACTGGTCTGGATAAATGTTTCTTCTTTAACTCCTTGGTTGTCAGACTTCCGTGCAGCTCAATTTTCTGGCAGTTTTTGTTTTTCTGGTTAATTTTTGTTTTTAAGTTTTTTGTTTTCTGTCTTTTGGTTAGGGGAGGAGGTAAAGTGTATATATCTATGCCTCCATCTTGGCCAGAAGTTCCCATTTTTAATTCCTTGAGGTAACTCCATGCTGCTTTCACAGTGGCTGCACCAGTCTGCATTCCCACCAACAGTGCAAAAAAGTTCCCCTTTCTCCACATTCTCACCAGCAGTGTTGTTTGTTGACTTATTGATGATAGCCATTCTGACAGGTGTGAGATGATATCTCATTGTGGCTTTAATTTGCATTTCTCTGATGATTAGCAGCCCAAGTGTCCATCAGTAGATAAGTGGATAAAACAACTATGGGACACTTACCCAATGGAATACTACTCAGCCTTAACAAAGAAGAAGCTTTTACCCTTTGTGATAACATGGATGGACCTGGAGAACATTATGCTAAGTGAAATAGGCCAGTCAGGGAAAGACAAATACCATGTGATTTCACTCATATGTGGAATCTAATAAACAAATTAAACTAAAAAGCAAAATAGAGAAATATTCAAGGATAGAGAGCAGGCTGACAGCTCTAGGCAGGGGGGAATTGTGGGGGTAGGATTGAACAAAAAATAAAAATAACTCACAGGCACAGACAACAGTATGGTAATTGCAGGGGGGAGAGGGTAGGTGGAGGTGGAAGAGCATATGAGGGAATAAATAGTAATGGAAAAAGTACAATAAAAATAAACTACTGAATTTTTTTTTTAAATAAAGAATTTAGATAGAAGGCCTGTTCCAGGAAGGGAACTATCACCAGAGATCACTGCAAAGAATATGAGCTAGGTGTGGTAGACTGAGGGCAATTTAGCAAAACCTGCTTATTCAAAATTCTCCCTGTGCCCCATTGTCTGTGCACTGTCTGGTGAGCATTTGCTTTTCCTATCTTCCTGTGAATCATTCTCCTGCTGTTTGAAGTCCAGATGTCTATATACCTCCCCAGCTCTGGAAGACATATAAGCCTCAATTGCCTATTTGTCTTTGGGTCTCATATTCTTATGGAGACCCCATATGCCAATTTAACTCTTTGACAAAGCCCAAAGAACCAAGAGTAATAGGGATAAATTTTTCCTCCCCAACATTGTTGACTTGATTTCATATATACAGGGATGGGCAGAAGTAGATTTACAGTTGTGAGTATGTGAAACACAGAGTTTATTATTGTATTATTATTTATTAGTTATTGTATTATTTATTATTATTATATGCTACTTTTGCCCACCCTTCTATTCTACCTTGTGTTCTACTGTCCCTGAAGGAGATGCCTAGATATCAGAGACTAAAAACCCTAGCCCACCGGTTTCTCCTAAGCCTAAACTGAGTTTTATGAGCATTATTGTGAAGCTCAGACCCCATTGCTGGGAGCCAATAGTACAGCTTGGAGCGTGAAGAGAAGTAGGGCTGTAGTCTCTGCTCTGTGCCCAGCTAACCACGTGACTTATCAAACCATCTCTTCTAAGTTTTCAGAGTCGAAACTCTGAGAGACCACAAGGTGGAGTAACTTCTTTATGTAATTAAACCTTTTGCATTGCAACACAAGATAGAACATTTTCCCCATTAACAGAAGGTAAGGTTAGAGCTTCTAAAAAGGAAGAATTTCACCAGTGCTTGAGCGTGCAGAATTTAGTAAACTATGAAAATACTTTAAAATTTAGTTGTGATTAGAATAACTCAAATATTTAATAAAATACTTTAAAATTTACTGGGGTTAGAAATTCTATCAGTTAAAATGTATTAACCCTAATTCTACTGTACCCTTCATAAAAATACTTGATATTTTTAAATCTAAAAGACTTTCCTATAATTATCATACAAGCAAGTAGTATTAATAGGAGCATAAGATCTTTTCCTTTTGAGGCTTCAGCAAAATCACATTGGCTTCCCTGTCATTTTCTTCCTCCTTCTTTTTTCTCCCTTAACTAGACAGAGAATATGAAGTGGCTCTTTTAAAAATTACACTGGTTAACATTTAATTGAGTTTAATTGTTCCATTCTAATTTACAATGCTAATGATAGACTATTATATGGAGCATTTTTACATCTCTAAAATGAAAGTCTGTTTCTGATTGGTTTCCTTTTATTGAAATGACTCCCTTCAGAGTTTTCCCTGCATCATACCGACGCCACAGCAATCTGAACTCCAGGGAATCTGATTGTTCTCTGCAACTGTGCTAGGCATCTACCAGTTTCAACAATAGCAACAACGAAATCAGATTTTTTCTTCTTCTTTACGCTTACTTTCATTGTCAAATGTTTGCCCAGAAGAAAAAAAAAAAACATGAAAATGCACAAACGGAATATGATTGGTGCTGCTATGTTTGAAATTTCAGCGTCGTGTTTGGTTCTTTCTCCTTTGAAGCTCTGTTAAACGCCTTACGTAACGTTCCTTGTAGTTATGAGTCGCAGCACCGTGAACGTCAATGAGATACCAGTTTCTACTGAAGAACTTGAAGACTCAAGTCCTTACTGGCAAAATGCAGTAAGCAATCATGCTTGTTAAGTGTTTCCTCTCACTGTGATTCACGCTGCTGCTCCCGAGAAAAAGTGTTTATCTGTGAAATTTACTTAAAACAACTCCATTAGGTAGTGGGACCTTTATTTACTCATTATTAATGCACTGAAACCAAAAGAGAACCTTAAGAATCTTTCCTAGTCATAAGATTGTAAGTAGTACTACACTTCCTTCCAAATTTGTCATTGCAAACAAAGGGTTGCGATTACTTCCCAAATAAATTCTCACACTGCAATCTTTAAAGACAATTTGAAATTATATCATGTGTAATAAATATGCTTGTAATTAAAATATTCTCTGACTTATTCCCTTTCATAAATATTGTATTTTAGTCTTTATTTTATTGTAGAAATTCAATTTTTTATACTAGTTTTAAAATCTTCCAGTGTCTTACTAGGTGCAGGGCACTGGGTGAGGTGCCCTAATTGATACAAACACAAATAATATATAGTCCCTAACTTTAAGAAGCTTATAATTTGGCCCTGGCTGGTGTGGCTCACTGGATTGAGTGCCAGTCTGTGAACCAAAGGGTCACTGGTTCAATTCCCAGTCTAAGGCACATGCCTGGGTTGTGGGCCAGGTCCCCAGTAGGGGATGCACAAGAGGCAACCACACATTGATGTTTCTCTCCCTCTCTTTCTTCCTCCCTTCCCCTCTCTCTATAAATAAATAAATAAATAAATAAATAAATAAATAAATAAATAAATAAAATCTTTTAAAAATATATAGGCAAAGCATATTTTTTTAAAAAAGCTTATCATTTAGTAAGAAGATAAGCTAACATGACCTCAAATCAAAGTTCAATAATAAAATTGCCATGAAAAGAGTCAAGTGGAGAGTAATGGGGGGGGGGTCCCAAGTGAAAATGTCAGGGTTGAAGAGTAAAGTGCGATGATTAAGAAAGACTTTAGGGAGGAGGATGGTCACTTTGTGTGAAAGTCAGTGCCCACAACAACTTTGGATATGTGCGTCCTGATGAAGAAGGTTTTATACCGCTATATGTGTTGATTCCTCTCCTATCTCTTTCATGTTTGTGCTGTTTTCAATTATGTTACAATTAATAGTATGGATTAGTTATCTCCGATGGTAACTAGACTTATTGCAGGGGGTCATTTTGTAAGATATGTAAATATCAAATCACTATGATGGACATCTGAAACTAATATCATGTTGTATATCAATTGTTTGTCAATTAAAAAATTGTGGTTACTTGTTAAGGCTAGCCTTATCAAATATCTTTGTTGATCAAACACTTCTGCCAAGGTTATTACAATTTAAGAAACAAGTTTAAAAATTTGGGGAAAAATGTTTCAGATAATCTTAAAAACTCTTAAAGGGTATCTATATAATCAAATAATCTGCTACGTACATGTAATTTTCCTATGTTTATTAGAATGGTATAGTTAAGGACAAATAATTAACCCTTAATAGTCCAGTTTTAGTTACCACATATTCTTAAAAGTAATTAATTAATCTTTGTTTCTTTAAAAAGATTGTGTAAAGTTTAGAGTTTCCATCAGGTCCTAAAGTGTTCTTCCATTTCGTTTGACTTCATGAAATATTACTAGATATAGGCCTTGAAAACTCACATTCTAGGATTTAAGGGCATACAATAGTCCCCAGGAGAGATCTTTCCCTCATGAGTGGTTGATTACTGACCTTTCTGTCTTCTTCATAAGGAGATTTATGATCTACAACAGCTAATGAAGGCTCATGTGCCAAGTAAGAAAGCTGAGATTTGGAGCGTTGCCGGATGGAAGCTCTGTAAATAAAAAAGATGAAAGAGTCTGTAGATTGTGGGCAGGTTGAACAGGACGCAACTGGTATCCAAGTTTACAACATGTGTCAAATGCAGAAATGTTTGCCAGGTCACACTGTAACCAGATCAGGGGGCTTTCTGGTTAGACCTGACAGAGCTATTCTTAGGGTAGAATTAATCGGTGGGGTTGCCTGAGCCCCACGCTAGATTTTGATCCAGAGGGGAGACAGAGAAGGGGGTAAAGTCGTCCTACTAGTTTACCAGAAAAATGTGTAAGACTCAAACCTGCCCCAAACCCACATGGTTCTGCTAATCACTTTAATGGCAATGGTATGTTGCCTTTACGTCCCTTCTGGATGTGAGTTATAGTTTTGGCCTCTCTCTCCCCACCCTGCTCCCCCACCATTTACTTTAAAGTAATGCCACCTGGATACAAATGAGCTAGTGGAAGGAAAAAGAACCCCTGGTGAGATTTTCTCCATGCTATATCTCACCTCTAAGGATGCATTTTATCAACAAATATCTTAATGAAATATAATTTAGCTTGATGTGTTCACTCATTCATTCAGCTGATGTTTATTGGGCAACTGCAACAGGCAAACCAGTACCGGGTGTTGTGGGATCTGGCCAATCACAGGCTTCTCCCTCAAGGAGCCTAAATCTTATAGAAGAGCAACACATGTGTACCCAGTCCTAATTAAGGAAGAATGTGCTAAATGCTATAAAGCAGATTTGAATAAAGAGTATGGAAATTCAAAGGAAAAAGAAATGTATGGCAGGTATTACCATGAAAGGCTTCTTGGAAGAGGTGACTAATGAAGGATTTGGGGTTTTGTAGGCTAGAAGGAAAAGCATTTCTGAATGAGAGAATAATGCAAATGGAAGCATGAAGAGAGAAGAGAACAGGAATATTCATTATGTATACTTAGTACAGGACAGATATAGGCAATAATTGGTTCAGGTTGGTTTGTTTTGTTTTGTTTTGTTTTGTTTTCCTGACATTTCTGAGAAGGAAACTCCTACTATCCTCTAGGTTAAACTTGAAAATATGTAGCATTGGGAGCTGCTGGTAATTATGTCAAAACTCTTAAGGAAAGAAGCTTCCTGACAAATAAAGCCAATACTGAAAAAAAAAAAAATAGTAGAACTGAGAAGTGGAGAGAGATTTGGACAAATCTTTGAAGCCCCAGCCTTGCCTGAAGCCAAAGCATCGTTCAAAGACATAGTTATGTCAACTGATTCTCTCCCTTTAAAGTTAAACCAGGTTGGGTTAGGTTTTCATTCATTTGCAAACAGAGTTTTTAATGATAAGGCAATGCTGAAGACTTGAGAGGAGGAAGCTTCCTTATCAAAGCATTTAATTGGAACTGATTCGGTGTAAAGAGAGAGAAGTTAGAGATGAAGAGACCTACATCAATTGCTTCCTGCAATCTAGACAGAACCATTCACAAGTCTTTGTCTCTGTCAGAAGTCTTTATAAACAAATATCAGGGAAGTGCCTACTATACCTGCCACCTAGTAGTAACTCATCAACCTAATTACTCTAAGTTGTTTCCACGTTCTGCTAATAGTACCACCATTCTCTTAGTCACCCAGGTTCAACACCCCAGGTGCATTTATCTCAAGTCCTCTCTCTTCCTCATTCTTGCATATTCAAATTCTTGCCAAACCTCATTATGAACAGGCATGAAACCACTCCTTAGCCCAACTGCCTGCTACCAAACTGGCTTCTTCTGGGACACCTCATTTCCCTCCCATGTGACCTGAAGCTCTACAATAGAATCATTTCTTGGAGTTAGGTAACTAAGGTGGAGCTGTCTTCTCCAGAAGGTGTAAGGAACAGACAGGTGTCGCCTGGAGAAGGCAGAGTGCGTGATAAGGCTGAGACTTAAGGTCATGGGGCTAAAATAAAACTGAAAGCATTAGAACCCATAGGAGTTGTATGTGGAGAGAGGAAGGCATAAAAATACAGTTGACTACCTCCCAGTTCTGAGCATGGGAAGACTTCTGTCCTTGTCCCCTCAGACTTCTACTCTTTAACCTTACGTCTTAAGTCTCTCTTCCTATTGCCCATATCATTCCACATGTCTGTCATAGGCTGTCCCAATGAGACAGCTCACCAGGCACTCTACCTGTCATCCAGTTCCCTTTCCAATTGACCATAAACACCAGAGTTAGAATTCTCTCTCACCTCTTGCCAGAAACCTACACCCGCCACTCCCTTTCTCAGAAGCTGTGTCACCACTTCCTACTGCAGATAAAAATGGCAAATTTGGGGAATAGATGCTTGCTCTCTCTCTCTCAACATTATTATTTAGGAAATTAATTGCTATTATCCATTAAATTGTTCTTGAACCTAAAATACATGACTAAAGAGAGACTTAGCCTTCAGAAAGACTGTAGGCAAGGAAATAAGATACAAATTAACATTCCACTTAGTCATCTTTTAGCAAAATAAAATCTGTCAGCATACACAATGAGGTATATTTAACCATCCTTCTCGCTCAAACTTACAAATTTTTCTCTGCAGAAGGTTAATAGCTACTTTCTATGTATAGACTGTATGTCTGGATTTCTCACCCTAGTCACTAAAATGTATAATTTGTGAGAACAAATGGTCAAATAGAAAACATTTGTATGTATTAAAATGTTTATTTGGTTCTAACAATAAATTGTAAGTAAACAACTTAGAACAGGTAGATCTGGTTCATTTGGAAAGTTAAGAAAATATCCATTTTCTTGTTGACATGAGATACAACTCTTCTTCGTAACCTTTCACCTAATGATCAAAAGAGATGCCTAGTCATTTTCTGTGTTTAAGAAGTTAGTTTAGCTTCAGGTCATGACTCTAATGATCCTTGTAATTTAATTTTTTCTTCTAATCAGAAAAGCATGATTACTCTACAGCCAAACCACACATGTGCGCCTGATCTCGGCTGGTCTCAGAAAAGCATGATTAGACATATTGCCAGATGTCTATAAAAACTGACAAATAACTTGGGCAATTTTATAGTTTTTACTTCCTAGAGTACCTTGAAGTTATCATTTTATTATTTTCCAAATTCAATAAATTCAATAAAAATAGCATTTTATGAAATTTTTCTGTATAGTTTTTTTCTCAAAAGGAAAAATACAAAACTCTAAGCATAAACTTAGTGGATTATCCTCTGAATATTAAAAATAGATAAATTTGTATTTGAACTACTTGAAGTTGTTACGTGAATGTTTTGTTTTAAGCTCTTTAACCATTTTTTCAATAAATGATTAGCTCGCTATCCTGAATGAACAAGTCCTGTAACAGCTTTTGCCCTGAGCACTGCCTGAATTAAATGATCTAGTAATGCTAAGAAAATGGTAGAGGAATATGCTGTCAGCTCATTGCTTAATACAGTATTCTAACTTAAGAAAAAAATCTTCAATGACATTTTCATGAATATAGACATATTCCTAAGCTGAATTCTTCTTAATTTAAAGTCTTTTAATATTAAAATGCCTATTTTATTAAAACTTTTAAACCAGATGAAAGATAAAAATTTACAGTCTTGCTAATAATCATACTCCAAAAAATGTTTTGAGAGTGAATACCCATATAGTCATCCATA
The DNA here is from genome assembly GCA_004027475.1 of Anoura caudifer. Classification (NCBI taxonomy): domain Eukaryota; kingdom Metazoa; phylum Chordata; class Mammalia; order Chiroptera; family Phyllostomidae; genus Anoura; species Anoura caudifer. The sequence goes on along the minus strand of PVKU01003029.1, from coordinate 109,016 downwards.
GAAAAGTAGTTAAAATTTTGAAAAAAGAAACAGCTGGTGTTTAGGAAAATTCTCTCTAAACATTAGAAAATATATTTCTTACTTCATCTAATTAAAGCATAATATGGTTTTGGATGGGTTACTCTGGAAGAAGAAATATTTGAATTCAGTTGCAATTCAGTAGTTTAAAGAGTAGAGTTAAAGAAATGAATTTGATCTCCATGTAAGATGGTAATTCATTTCACAGTCAGCTTTGGGGGAAAAGACTAAACACAGATTTTTTTAAAATACCCTTTCTATATCCAATAAACAGCATTTTAACTACAGAGCATTTCTACCATGACCCTACCCTTAATGAGATGAGAAGATAAAGTTAAACAAAAAAATCCGAATGAATTAGAAACAGGAATGTCAGTACAGCCACTAAGGGCTCGTTTGCACGATGCTATTGCCCAAGCCCTGGGGCTATGCTCAGGGTCTCCTGGGAGCACCTGAGACACTGCCTGAGGATCATTGCTGCAGAAGGCTCCTAACAATATTCAAAAACCTTAAAATCTGCCCCATGGTTTGAACTTACCTTAAACTATCCTGGTAGCTCCCTCCACTAAAGCTCTGTTTGCTCTCAAGTAAAGCACCTCTGGCGTCATCTTTTCCTATTAACACAGCATGAAGGATTCCTTAGTGCATGTCATAAGCAGAACCATATCAAAATAAAATTACTTACTCTTCCTGCTTCATGTGTTATTACTACATCTGATGCTAAAACATTCTGTTAACTTTATTGCAATATGTAGCACTTGTCTAGCACCTTCTAACAAAAAAATTTCAAAATACTCAGCAACATTGAATCTTTTGAACTGTATATATATATAAAATAGCCAATATGTTATCACAACAGAAATAGATATCTTATAGCATGAATCATAAAAACCTTAAAGGGAGCTCACTAAAAGTAAGGAAAAAAATAATAGACTCACCAAGTTTTTTTAAAAAAATCATTCAGAATAAATCACACATGTTAAATGTATACAGTTACATACAGTTAGAGTAGAGAGTTATACCCAGTGAAGTTCAAAAACTGATATGTGATATGGTATAGAAAGTGTGGAGTGGCTGACTGATACAGGTTGGTACAAACTACCAAATCTAAAAATTTAGGTTGAAAAATTCAGAAGGTGCACTAGTGCCTGAAGTATCTATTTACATTAGTAAAAATAAGCACAAAATATTTTAGTCATTGATTAATTTACTCAACCAACAAGAATAACACTCCTACTGTGTGCAGGACACTATAGGAAACCTCTCTATTTGCAAAGTTTGGGGGAAAGGCAGGAGGATGGAGTTGAGCATTTTTCCACAGAAGACCTGGGTTCTAGCTCTATTTCATGAAGAAACTGAACCACCTGAGCTCCTGCTTTTTCCTTTATCATTTATGTAATACATCCAAGAGCTTTTGGGAGAACAAATAAGACAGCCTATGTTAAAATGCATGGCAACACATAAAGCATTATATATGTTAACTATTTAACATAATGTATAAACATAATGAAAAAGGCACTTGCCCTTTATGCCCTCTTCATTAAGGGTTTGATCTCCTTGGCTTTGCAAAGTCACTAGAGTGAAGTACACTCCTTTTCTGTCCAACAATTCTTCATGTGTGCCTCTTTCCACTGCTGTGCCATGTTCAAAACCAATAATAACATCTGCAGCTCTAACTGTGGATAGGCGATGAGCGACTGAAATGATCGTACGCCCTTGCTGAATCTGTAACAATGGACAGTGCGCCGTTAAGTGAGACTGTAAGACAGAGTTGCCATTGACCTTTGGATCATCTCAGAATCTGCAAGCAAATCAGAACCTCGGTCCCTGGGAAAATCCTTAAATAGGCTTCAGAAATGGCCAGTACCCTTTCTCACATTGCTGTTCTGTTGCTGCTATTAATCAACAGCTAAAAAACAAAAAAAAAGGAAACTTAAAAGTCACATGTTTTAAGTTAGACTTAACCAGATTTTAAATTTGATATATGTGACTTTTGGAAGCAAATCCTGTGTCTTTTGTTCAACTGTGAGGAACATTGTAGTCAGCCAACGTTTTCTAAACAGTCAGACTGCATACACTGACCCATGTCGCATCTCTCTCCAGCTCTCTCTCTCTCCTCTCTCAAATAGCAGCCCCTCCTAAAGGAGCACAAACACTTCCACATGTAAAATAAACTCAGACTTTCAACAAACCTTACTCAATGCCTCTTGCACCATGGCTTCACTCTCATTGTCCAGTGCCGAGGTAGCCATGTCAAAAAGCAGGATCTTGGGATTTCGGACAAGGGCTCTGGCAATGGCTACTCTTTGTTTCTGGCCACCACTCATCTGGCCTCCTCCTTCTCCAACAAGAGTGTCAAATTTCTGGGAAGAAAGTGATACTAGTAACAACAAGGAAGAATTTGATAATTCCTGATAGTAATCCATCATGAGGTCCTTTCCAGCTTCCTCCTCAAGCATGAATCCACATAGGTCCAGCTTTTACTAAAATGTCCTTTCCTGAAACAGGTTGTCTCATCAATATTTGTGTGTAAGATAAATAAATTGATTTATTCTTTTATTTCAAGATTCACTGGCTGTATAAATATTTCTGTTTAAGCTCAACCTCAAAGAAGATGTTTCCACTGAACTAAAAGTTGATTAGAGTCATGAAAATCCATTAGAGGATTAAAGCACACATCAAATCTTGTCTCTTTTCTCTAGCTAGACAACAGAGAAAACACAATGCTAAAGCTGTTTTTATATTGCAAATAAAAGACCAAACTACCTTTGTAATCATTACCATTGACAGCAAATAGTTACTGAATAACTTGCATAGGTAGCATTATATTGGAACAGCAAAGCATTGATGTCATACTCTTCTCTTGCATATTAATAGTCAACATGAGATGAGCACCCACCATATATAAAGAGAGCAGAGAGCTGAGCTCTTTACACATTTTCTTATGTAGTCTTCACCAGCACCCCATGAGGTAAGTACTGCTTACCTCAGTTGATGGATAAGGAAATGCTGGGGTATAAGGGGGTAAAGTAACTTCCCCAAGTTTATAAAGCTTGCAAGTGGAGAAGCTAGCATTTGTATGAAGGCATTCTGATGCTAAAGCTTTATACACTTTAACCACTATACTATGTTATACTCACAGCTGTAATCCTATCCATACAGGAAATTTAGAAGGTTGACTAGAAAGTGTTTTAGAGGGGGGCAAAGCAGGGGTGGGAATGGGGGACATCTGCAATAGTTTCAACAATAAAATAAAATAAAATAAAATAAAATAAAATAAAATAAAATAAAATAAAATAAAATAAAATAAAATAAAATAAAATAAAATAGTGCTGGCTTAGAAAAAAGAAAAGAAAGGAAGGGAGGGAGGGAGGGAGGAAAGAAGGAAGGAAGGAAGGAAGGAAGGAAGGAAGGAAGGAAGGAAGGAAGGAAGTTAGTTAGTTCTGGAGCACAGACTCTGGAGCCAGATCCCTGGGTGTGAACCTGATCTCTCCTGCCTTGAGCAAGTTCTCTGACCTCTCAGAAGCTCAGTTCTCTGTCTGTACTTAGGAGACTAATGGTAGCTGCCTGGGAAGTTGGTTGTGAGGGCTAAATAAATGCAAAGTGCTTAGAACAATGCCTGGTTTGTAGTAAGCACTCTATATGTTTTAACCAGTAATAACCCTTCTTTGATTTAGCTAACCCTTAGGTGGAGAATCCATATAATAATATGGGATTGGTTCTGTTGGCATTGTTGCTTAAAATGAAGATAAAGGAGGAATTTTTGAATATGTTGGTACAGTACCGAGGACACCTATTAGCTGCCTATGCACAGGAAAATTAAATGACAATGGGAGATATCAAAAGAACATTGCGCAAGTTATTGCCACATAAATTTATCATCTGCTTAGACAAATGCTTAATGGAAAGAATAAGGAAGTTGTATCTATGTCAAAGTGAACTTTTTTAAAAAAGTTTCTCAATGTGGTTGACTTTTAACAGATTAACCACACACTTTCAAACAAAGGGGAAAACTCATGGTACATTTCCAGGCATGAAACTGAAATATGTCATTAATAATTCAGGATTCAAATGAAAAGAAAGACATATCATAGAAGTGTTTTTCTCTGTTGTGGGTTCCCACCCCCACCCCCAACAGTGGACGCAAGGGTTACCTGCGGCAGCGTCATGATGAAGCTGTAGGCATTAGCTTCCTTGGCGGCTCGGACTATGTCTTCCATCGTGGCGTCTTCTCTGCCATAGCGGATGTTCTCGGCGATGGTGGTGGAGAAGAGCACAGGCTCCTGCTCCACAATTCCCATCTGAGCTCTGAGCCACTGAATGTTAAGGGAGCGGATGTCATGGCCGTCCAAAGTCACCTGGAGAGCATGAGCACATCATCACCTGTCTTGGATTCCCTTAGGGTTCTGAATCATAATGCTGTGTTGTACTTAATCCTCAGGGAGAAAAGAGAGAGACCAACAAAATTGTAGCAGAGACAGTTCCTCTTAGAATGCAGTTGCTTGTATAAGAATGATTGACAGTGTATAACTGAAATCAAATAGACCTGTGGGACAGTTCATTGTAGAAACACAAATGATGTGAAAGGTCACCTAATTTAATAAGATTGGCAAAGATTTTAGTTTCTCAGTAAAGAATAGAATCAGCTACTCACTGTACTTTTAATATTTTTACTATGTTTTGACTTGTGACCTAAAATGGACTTCAAAACATACAATGAATATAAGCAATGATCCCTATCATTGGATATCCCTATGATCCCTATCTTGTATATATGTTTTACAGTAAATCTTACTTTCTGGCCAGATTCACCGATTACCACTTTGCTGTTCAACAGCAATTGAAACTGTCAAGTGGGATGAGAAAATTAAATTTACCATTATTAGCAAAAATATAAAAATCTTACATCAAGAATCCATGATTTTTACATATTGAGAGTGTAGTTATGCAGGTATGTGGCAAAAAAATATCCAATCAGAGAATGAAATGTCTGTGATGAAGGAAAATTCTGGTTTCTTTGCCATGTTAGTATAGTGGTACATGCATTACAGAGAATGCATTACATTGAAGTCTTTAATGTATAGTCAATGACTCCATCCCAAAGCATTAAGGAGGTGTTGACAAGAGTGATTTAGAGAGTGAAAAGCCTGTGGCATCCAGCAAACCTGGGTTCAAATCAGGGGCAAGTCTCAGTCTCCTCTGACCCTTTTTCCACATTTGTAAAATGGTATTTACCTTTTGCAATTGTCAAAATAAGTGATCATTTTATTAGCTACTTGAATTATAATACATGATAAATAGAAATTATTAATATTTACTATCTTAGTTTCATTCCATATTTATAATAAAATAAACATACAGAAAAAAAAGACTAAGTAGCTTCTGAAGTTGTATAATATTTTTTTAAACCTAACTTCTCAAAGCAGTAATCAATAAGGTCAAGTTAAAGGAGTTCATCATCACCAAGCTCCTATTATATGAAATGTTAAAAGGTCTTATCTAAGAAATAGATCAGAAACTATGAACAATAAAATGACAATAAACTCATAACTATCAACAACTGAACCTAAAAAACAAAAACTAAGCAAACAACTAGAACAGGAACAGAATCACAGAAATGGAGATCACATAGGGGGAGGGGGAAGGGGGGAGATGGGAGAAGGTACAGGGAATAAGAAGCATGATTGGTAAGTACAAAATAGACAGGTGGAGGTTAAGTATAGTATAGGAAATGGAGAAGCCAAAGAGCTTATATGTACCACCCATGGACATGAACTAAGGTGGTGGTGGTGAGGCATGGGGGATGCTGGGGAAGGGGGGTGCAGGGCGGAGGGGAGATAGAGAGGGGAAAATTTGGGACAACTGTAATAGCACAGTCAATAAAATATACTAAAAAAAGAGCTTTTCTCTGTTAATTCTCACCATGTAAGCTTTCCTATACTTAGCATTTGAAGAACTTCAGGAGAACAATAATAATTCTGTTATAATATAAAGAAATAAATGAAAACCTTGGCTCACTGAAGAGGCAGCAGTACTGCTTTGAATGCACCTGCACAGTCAGTCCCATCACTGAGTGAGTGGACTGGTTCTTCAGTGAACGCGGTCATGCCGGGAATTAGTGCAGTGAGTGAAAACACTGAGTCAACTCTGCGTGTGTCAGGGTGACCTCAGTGTGTGCTAGGCCTTTGTGTTTGACTATGTTATCACCACATGCACACTCCCATCCCCTGTATCGAGAAGTTTCTGGAAGACACACACCATGCCTTCACTGGGGTCGTAGAATCGCTGAATGAGCTGCAGGGCGGTGCTTTTCCCAGACCCACTGGGTCCTACCATAGCTGTCACCTCCCCTGACTTGATAATCATGCTGAGGTTATTTAAAATCTGCAGAGAAAAGAAAAGAACAATGTTCAGATTGTCGGCAGTAGGGCTACAAGTTAGGATGCTTTGTGAGGACACTGTGTTTGTTTACTTATGTGCTGTAAGCAATGCCCAAGGGTACCCATGAATAAGCAACAAATTAGTAAATAGGGCCTAGGATGAGGTTTTAGCATTTAGCACATTACTGATGATTTGGCTGTTAGCTCTGGCCAACAAATAAAATGATATGTAGTAACCCTTGAAGTTAAAGTAAATCAACCAGGCCCAACTTTTAAATGTTCCAGGATTTAATTTGAAACATTTCTGACATACTAGGATACCCCAGGAACACTGTCCCAATTACTTAAGGGAAGAAAGCCATCAAGCTAGAAATATAATACTAATTTACTGACCACATATTAATAATAAACCAGTTTGCAAGGTTAAGTTGCATTGTGTGTGAACACACTATCTGAGTGGCTGGGGTGTGTTTGCTAGGTGCAAAGCTCTGTCCAAGGTAGAGGCTGAATGCTGTGAAGTCTAGAAAGGGAAGCACAAAAAGTAATTCAAAACCACCTGTTGGATATTTTCACCAGTTCAGTGGTGATTTTTGTACTTGTTATGTAGAGCTGGTTTGGGGTCCTCTGTGTGACTGGAGGGTCGGGCTTACAAATTTTCTCTTACTGGACTGTAATCTCCCCCCACCCGCCGGCAGGCAGGCACTGAGTATGCTGCTGCTGCTGCTTCTTTTTTGTGTTTAATCACTGTAGTCTCAGGACATTGTGGTGCCCAGCAAGGCTAAATGCGCGCTTGGGTATGAATGAGGAATATTTAGAAATCTAAGTGAGAAGGTATGTATTACAACAAACTTTTGGTATTGGGACTAGAAGGTAAAGCAGAAATGAAATAACTGTGTTTCCATTTAACTAGTATTTGTTGAATAGCTATTCTGAGCTAGTTCTGGACAAATATTATAAAGGAACTTTTTCGCCATCCCTTCAAAGATGTTTACTGAATAAACACTACCTCGTGATTTGTATTTCACAAAGTACTTTCACATATGTTATGACAGCTGTTTGTTTATATATATGTAATATATAACGTTAATCGAATGTATTTCATAAATGTAATCATAACATATATGTACTTATGCTTTACAGACACATATGATGAATGGATGGATGCATGTGTGTGTTATAGGTATGCGGTATCAAAATTAAGTTGCATGAAATTTAGTTCTGCAGGGATAACAGAAATATTAAGAAAGGTAGAGATACTCAGCTAGCAATACTCTGTTCAAAATGAGGAATAAGTCTCATTTCAAAGCCAATTCATTCAGGGGAAGTAGATCTTAATTTTCCTAGAGAGTAAATTGCCTTTAAAGATATTTGCTCAGTAGGTACAAAAAAACTGAATTTTCTTGACCATGGGTGACATATGAGCACATCACAAGATCACCTTTGCACAGAGGACTGATCTAGTGGCCCTGTGAAGTCCCAGATAAGGAGTAAACAACTGCAGAGGCAGCAGCTCTCCTCTGCCACCTCATCCCCTGTCCGCTCTGAGGGCGCCGCCTTCTGCTGTCACTAAGGAGGTGGTCGGGCACAGCTGCACTCCTTCATTGCTCTGATTGCCTCGCAGTTTATGGAGCCTGTGGTGGCGATGACAGGACCCGGCACACTCATTTCTGCAGAGTGTCATAAAGTGCACTTCTCTGGAATGTGCTGCCAGACTGTCCCCACCAGAGGACCTTGCACATCATCGTGTCACAAAGGAATGTGGGCTGGTGCCTGAGAAATGATACAACACCCAAGGGCACTTCCAGAGAAACATGCTCCTTTCCCATGTTGCTGGAAACTGAGTCATCTTCACAAAAACCAGCAATGTGTGGCTCTGGAAATGAATCATCAAAGCACAAAATGCTGTTGTTCCTGGGGAAAAAATTGGCACTTACCTTCACCTCTGGCCTGGAAGGATAGCGGAAGGTCACATTACGGAATTCAATTTCACCTTTGATTCGGTCCAACTGGTAACCATCTTCTGACATGCAGTCAATAACAGGTGTCTGGAGTGGAATGTACGAGGGATATGGCAACAACATGCATTAGATGCATTTGCTGTCCATCTCAATTGAGTTTACTCATAAAGGAGAATAATAGCCAGGTAAAGCATTGCAGAGGTACACTATAGATAAGTTGTTTCCACATTAAATAATTATTGGTAATAGTAATAATACTCACTACCATTTATTGAAATATTAATGGGATATTACATTACTATATATTAATAGTATTATGTTATATTGCATATATATTAATACATATATGCTATATGTATTATATGCAAATATATAATGTTACCTATAATATATTATATATAAATAACTATAGATACTATAAAACATTGTCAATTAAAAAATATATATAAAGTTAATTTAATTTAATTGTTGATACATCACTATAATATTATATACTGATATATGATTAATATATTAGTATACAATACATTAAAGACTATCAGGTATTATTATATTATTAAGATACCATAGCAGACAATGTACAGGTGTTTTAGTATACTTTTTTCACATGAGTAATTATCACTACAACCTAACAGGACATTCTTTTTACTTCAGGACATGGAGGAATCTCAGAGAGGTTAAGTATCTTGCCTAAGGCCACTCAACAAAACTGGGTCTAATGTTTGAGTATCTATTATAAATGATGATGAAAACCAACTGAATGTGCTCAGGTGGTGTCCTCAGACACTACAAACTTGCAATTGATGTGCTGAGTTTCACCTCTGCTGTTGTTAGTAGTGAGCCTAACCTAGAACTTAACCAGGTAACAGTGAGGGTCTCTCCTGCTGCCAGACACTCCCGGGTCAGCTTCTTTTCTCTTCCACACCACTGAGAGAAATTCATGGTCATACCTGTATTTGAAGCTATAGTATAGACTACTTTCTTCTTGGGTCTTTAATAAAAATAATAAATTAATTTTTAAATGCCTTAATTTTTTTTGAAATAATTTCAGGGGCCTTTTAGACTCATCATCTTAGTTGAGAATATAATAACCCAAGAATGAGGTGAAATTTGGATTCTTCAACAGGGCTATGTGATTTTTCAACAACCTCTTCATATCTCAAACACATAAAACCCCAAAATATAAAACAAATAAAGTGATGAAAAATTTTCTCAGACAGGTTGCATGCCGCATACACAGTGATGACTTCGGGAACCCACAAAGCAGCTCTGGATTTACAGGGCTTCTCCTAGTCCAGGGCATTTTTTCAGACAGAAAGGAAAATGCATTGCCACCATCTTCCCTTTCTGTTCTTGGATTTTGACTTTCTAGCTTGATTCAAGACATTAACCGGAAAAATCCTAGCCATGCTACTAGGGTCCTTTTCAGGCTTGTACAGACTTTCTGTCACATTTAGAAGATAATCCAGTTTCATGAACTTAGCCTTCAAGTCCTGCATGATCTAGTCCCTTCCCATTCCTCCAGCCTCTGTCCTTTGCTTACTCTGCTCCATTACACTGACCTTGTTTCAGTCCCTCACTTTCACCAAGCCCTTTTCCAATTGGAAGCCTTTCTTTCATGAATACCCTTTCCACTCTTACTTCCCATGCACTCCCCCCCCCACCCCACTCCCAGTCTCCCTTTGCATGGCCAACTCTACTCCTTTGGTGCTCAGCCCAAATGCTTCCTCCTCAGAGATGATGCAGTCATCACCACTCAGTTTAAGGGCTCCTTCCCACCCCTAATTGCTATCACACTGGCCTATTTTATTTCTTTCAGTGTCCTGTTCAATGTTATCTTATCTTTGAATGTGCTTACTTCTTTATTGCCTGTTTCCCAGTTCCAATATGACGATATAACCACGGGATCTTTATTGATTCTGTTTCACTCTTGCATGCCCAATTCAGAATAGGGTCTGACTCATGACAACATTTACTAAGCACAGCTGAATTAGGGGCATTGTGACAGTTCCTCATAGCTTTTCACATTGAGGGTAAATCCCACGAGAGTTCATTTCTCTTCCCACACCAACCTGTGAATGGCCTTTACTTTCGGCTTTCACATACCTGGTCTATTGTCTCAAAAATGCTGGTGGCTGCTGCACGGCCAGTTGCAAAGGCTTCCAAACAAGAAGATGCATTGCCAAGATTTAAAGCTCCCACTATGACACTGAGGAAAATCTGATGAGAAGAAATAAACATAGTTTTCATGTGTTTTGGGGCTATCCATGTGAACTCAGAGATTTCAATCAACACAAAGTGGGTTAGAATAGTGATATGATAATTTATTATATAAGTAGCCTTATAATGGTTTCTCTGGTTAAAAGTTCCTTGAAACAATAAAGACACTATGATTAACTTGATTGTCCTAGAGACTGGTATGTGTAATATAGATCTGCTACTACTGCTATTACTACATTACTGCTACTAGTATACTAGTTATTAGGATAACTACTGCTACTACTACTAGTACTATACTACTACTACCAAAAATAATAATAACAATAATAAGGTATGTTTCTGAGTGCTTCACCTGTACTACTTCATTTAGTCCTTATAAAAGATGTGTATGGAAACGATGTGTGTGGGGGTTACAACATATATTAGGCGGTAGAGCAATATCTAAACCCGGACTCATGACTGACATTCTGTTTACCTCCCAGGCTCGTCTGCTGGAGATTGCATGCAGGTGGAGTGGAGAGGTTCCTGTGCAGAGCTGGGGAAGCTGTCCTTGACCCACCAGTCCAGCCATCTCACTAGGTTAGGTAAAGGCTGCCTGATGATGCTAGATGTTCCTACCAAGTAGCATTCTGTTTTTATCAGTGCTGTCTATAAAGGAAGAGGCAATGAGGCAACTCCTCACATCGCCCTCCAGGAAGAGCACAGGACTCCTTCTCTCCACCTTTTCACCCACAGATGCTTGCTAGTCTCATGACTCACATGGAGGTTGTTTCAATGGCCACCATCTATCAGGGACTACAGTTATCTGCTGAGCTAAAGGTTGCCTTCTGCATAAATGCTGTCTTTTTCAGGTAATCAATTGATCCTAGTCTGTAGTGGTTTCCATGAGCTGGATTCTTCCCAGAGTCCCTCTCCACCCTGTCTCTTCCTTATGGCTGGATCATGAGACTTCTCAGAGCTTCCTGGCCATCTCCCTCCCTCTTCAGTAACCTCTCCATTCCACGTGTCAGGATTATGTAGGCCAGCCTCCTTTTGAATTGTCCCTGAATTCCCCACTCAATGATTGGGGACAGACATTATCTCCTCATCTGTCCTTCTTGTTTCTTTTCCTTGTCTATGGCAGGTACTTCCTTCCATGGACAGATTACATTATCTTTTGAGCCCCAGTTTCTTTTTCTGTAACACAGGGATAATGAGAGTATATATCTCATGGAATTGTTATGAGCATTAAACGAGATAATGCATGTAAAGGTGATTAATCCAGTTCAGCCACATAAATAACAGTGATGATGGGGATGATGAAACAAGCAAGATTCCATACTTAGGAAGTGATCAGATGAACAGACAGAGTAGTAATTATGGTATAATTTGGGTTAAAACCACTTCACCCAACATCTTCCTACCTGAGCAAAGGAAGCTTTCCATATGTGTTATGGAAGGCTTCCATAATGATCAAGGGTCAGTAAACATTTTCTGTGAACAGCCAGAGAATAAATATTTTAGGTTTTTCTGGACACATGAGCTCTGAAGCAATTACTCAACTGTGCTATCCAGTACAAAAGCAGCCATAGACAATATTAAACAAATGGCTGTGTTCCAACAAAACTTTATTTATAAAAACAGACACCAGACTGGCTTTAGCTTGCTGGCCATCATTTGCTGATCCCTGGTCTAGATTCTAGACTGACTCACAAGGGTCCTAAACTGAGGTTTGGGGTCAAATCCTTGCTCAGCCAGGCTTTGCAAGCATTACCTCAAGCAAAGGTCCCTCTCAGGGTTCTTAGGAGAAAAATGAGTGAGATGGGGCCAGGGAAAGTAACTAGTACCTGACAATAGTGAGCATACATCCTAACAGACCATCATTTCTCACTCCAAATACCACTTGTTAGCCCTGTGGACACTAGTGTGAGAAAAGGGAAGGCAGGAAAGACCACCGGCAAACAACCTACCCATTGGGGTAATGTGCTGGAGTAAAGGGGATCTGTGCCCCCTTGGAAGACAGATCCAGAGGCAGGAAAACAGTGGCTAGTGAGTCAGGCCCTGAAGTCACAGAGACATGAGTTCAAATCCTACTCCACACTACTTGGCACATATTTCTCATCTTCATTGCTTCATTTCATTTTTAAGTGGTGATATAATGACATCAATTACACAATGAAGTTGTATTACATATGGTAATTTTATTAAGCACCTCATTCAGTGCTTCACACCTTGTATACACTGAATAATGTTCCTCTCCATTACTGCTATTATTTTTTATTGTTGAGCCTTAAAAATAAAGAGGGGGATGAAAGAGCAGCCTTCTGCATCATTCAGTTCCCTTTCATCTTTTTTTCTGATAAATCACAGAGCGTGATTTTTGTCTGGGTACAAGTGATACTAATTACAGTCATTTATGTGAACTACTTAGCATTTATGCCCAATCACCATGCAGCCAATAATGATTTTGTGCATCACAAAATGCATCAGATTCAGATTAACCTAATTGTTAATTAGGTTAGTGGTTGAAACACTCAACTCATGCATACTCAGTCTTCATAGTTTGCTGCTCAGAAGTACAGCCAAAAAGGTGAGTGTATGCATGAGTGAAAGAGAGAGAGGAAAGGGGAAAGAGGAAGAAGAAGGGTGAGGGGAGAGAGAATGATCAATGATTATACTGTTAAAGGATGCCTCTCACCTTCCCAAAGAAAAATTTCTTGAAGTATAAGAGGAGACTTGCAGGAAGACGTTAGGAGTAAAATGTGAGTTAATAGTGGATGACTAATACAGGGAATATAGTCAATAACATTGTAATGACTACATATGGTGTAGGTGGGCAATGGAAATATTGAAAGGAGTGCTTTGTAAAGTTTATGATTGACCAATGTGCTATACACCTGCATGCCAATACAAAATAATGTAGAATGTACATCATAATTGAAAAATAAAATTTTTAAAAACTGAAAAAAAATTGATAACTAAATTGTGATATCCTATGTCTGCAAATAGTAAATACTCAAGAAATATCAATTGAGAGAATGAATTATTTACAGAAGTTATAGCATAGCCCACAATCCAACTGGCAGGAAACTTGAAGGTGAGAACTGTTAATTAAACAAGGAGGTAATTAGACTGAGGTGGCTTTAACGCCTTAGTAGCCTATATAAGCAAACCAAAACCTAAGCCTGAAGTTCCTCAAGGTTAAGAAATCAAAACCTAAGGACAACCAATCAGAAACAGCCAATTAGGCTTCTTCAAATATGGCAACTATTTAAGTTACAACCAAATAATTTCCTTGCTTTGCTTCAGCCTCTTCTCCGTAAGTCTTTCCCTTCACTTCTATCAGTGAAACCCTTCCAACAACTTCTGTTTTGGCACTGCCTGATTGGTATTGTTAGGTAACAGCTAAGAATGAGGGGCCAGAGGGGAAATAAAGGCAGGGCCCTTGCCATTACAATCTAACAAAGCACTTAATACAGGAGGCTAGAAGCAAAGGAAGACATGTCTCATCCATGGACCCAGCAGTCCTGAGCCTGGTCTGATAAGATTGCCAGGCGTCCTGAACAACACAAGCAAAACTATGATAGTATAGGAGAGGAGGGCCTTGAAAATTTCCCTCCCACTACCTGGAAAAAGGAAAAGCTTGAGACCGTGTATTCATCCCAGAGCCTGGAAAGGGAAGGGGCGGGGGCCCACAGTGCCCAAGAAGAGCCCATAAAACACCTTTGGCTAATTGCTTGCCTCCTATTACATATACAAAATGAACAAATAGAGTCTGGAGCAAGATAAAAATTGAGACTAACAGACCCCCACACATACCAACATTTGGGTAGTCACATCTTCTCAAGGGAAATCTGGTACCACCCTTACCTATGAATCAAAATGTAACTCCTTCACCCCCATCCCACCAATTATATAAGTCCTTGGGACAAGGGACTCATTCTCTTGGCCCTCTTGCCATACATGGGATTGGGGGGAGCCCTGGCCACCTCCTTTTTTATTTTTGCCCCCCTGGGCTCTGTTCACCTAGCCTCTGGTCACCTTGCTTTTGTCACCCTTGCTTTTGTTCCCATTAGAACTTAGCACTAATACACTTTGCTTGCATGCTAATAGGCTTGCTGATCTGTAATTCTTTACTGTGTTGGCAAGAAGAACCAAGTTTCTCTGGCAACATTAATTGCTGCCTTGACTCAGATCCTGACTTGGATCTCACCCTTGGTCTCCAGCCATTTGGAATGCAGTGAGTACAGTCTCTCACCTCTGAGGTAAAGGAGATGCTGCTCTGGAGGGGTGGGGCATTCAAACATGCTAGGCCTGTGGTTGGAGGCAGAAACAGTGAAATCTGGAATGAGTACTCAAGTTCCATGGGCCTCCCCCCCCACCAACACAAAAGAGGCACTTCCTCCAGCTCAAGTTCTATGGCCTCCCTGCTCTAGTGGGGACCTCACAGAGGTGTCTGGGGTCAATCCTTAAGACATGCAGAGGTCTCACAGGGAACTGCCATCACTATAGCACCACATGGATTCCTTAGCCTTTTCTGGCTCTACACCTGTACAAAAGAAAAGTCAGTTTAAATCACTGGCCTGTTGTAAGCTTGAACCATCTCTCTCCCCCAGGTAGCTTCTAGGACTTTAATTTGCATCCAAATACCCCTTGAAGGAGCTGCAATATTATATTGGCCAGGTGAATGTCTTTCTCCCTCTCAAGAAATTGCCCCACCCTGCAGGCAAGGGTGGAGCATTTAAAAGCCTCAAGGGTGCTAGCTGCAAAGGAAGATACCCATGAGAGGATAATCTGGGAGGTAGACCTGGACAAAATGCTAGGTTTCCCACCAACTGCAAGCAGGAGTCCACACAACGAGAGATACACTATAAAAACAATCACACTCCCATCCTTGCAGCCCCTTCCTCACTTAGGTTTAGTTTTCAAGAGAAGAAAGCAAGATTTTACTCCTCCATGGACAGTGCTGGCTTTTCCAGGTCCTTTTCTCCTAATTATGCCTTTTCTTCACTTAAATTTATTTCATTCATAAATTTTCCCCCTCTTCATTTCAAATGCTCCTTAGGTCAAATGTTTGGTGAGCTAATCAGGCTTAAGTTTTGAAGGACTTAATACACTTATTTTAGAATGTTGTATGTAAGTTGCAGAAGGATTATGTATATCACAGAAGGTTTGAGTAAGTTGTGGATGGCCTGTGCAAGTTGAAGGAGGATTGTGTAGTGGGAAGGAGCAGAAGAAGGAGGAATTAAGAAAGTGAAGGACAGTGAAAGAGAAAGAAGGAATTAAGAAGTGAAAGACTGAAGGACAGTGAAAGAGAAAGAAGGAATTAAGAAGTGAAAGACTGAAGGAGGAGGGTAAGGAGGAATATTATGGGAGGGAAGGGCATTGGAGTAGGTAACTCAAGAGGGGAAACAGAAGTTGAAAAAGAAATAAGAAGGAAAAAATGAGCATATAAGTCTCTGAAACATTGTAGATTCTAGACCAAGGAGCTACCAGGCCCTGGGAACAATAGGGTAATTAACTGAACCAACCACTCAAACTCATAACAGCTTTCAGAAAGGGCAAGGTGCCTGTCTCTCTGATGCAGAGGAAAAAAAGGTGACACTTTACAACTCAGGCCATTTTTCAGCCACCACTTGAGGCCTGAGCTTGATATCTCAGCTTTTTTCCTCCATCCTTGACCTAGCAAAGCAGGATGGTGGGAATGCCATTCTAAGGGGAGAAGAAACTGCTCCCCAGCTCACTCCCAGAGAATAGCTGCCACCGTTTAACCCCTCAATTCCCTACTAAGCCAGGTTTGTTTGTTTTTTGTTTTTTGTTTTTTTTTTTAGTTCCCAGAAGGATACAGGAACTACTAAGACTCTTTCTTAACCTCCTAGAAAAGGGGTCAGGCAGTCTAGTCTACTGCCTATGTTCCTTTGCCAGGTTTGTACCAAGACACTGCAGCTTATGGAAATCAAGACTCTGTTCCTGTTGGTACCCCCTTATGATGTATCCTTTCTAATTGTTGCAGTTTGGCCCTCAAAACTTAAAGAAAGACCCAATGATCTTTTTTTGTAACACAGCTTGGCCTCAATATCAACTAGGGGATGGTGAGGTTTGGCCACTATTTGGGACCCTAAGCTATGATACAATTCTACAGCTTAGTCTCTTTTGCAAACACCAAGGTAAGTGGGCAGAAATCCCCTACATACAGGCATTCTTCTATTTAAGGGGCAGAGGAGACCCATGCTCTAAATGTAAGCTATAGTCTACCACAATGCCATCTCATCGCCATTCCACAGGCATCTTCCCATCCAACTGCTTGCCCTTCAACCAGGAGAGGGAGGCCAGAGCCCAGGAGAAGGAAAAACAGTAGGAGGCTAGGCATGCCCAAGTTCTAGCCGTGCTTGCAAAACATCCACAGTCACTTTCTACAGGCCCTGCACAGCTTGCTCCAAAAGACCCTAAGCGTTACATGTGCTGAGTGGTGGTGGGGTATCGGGCAAAGGAGTGTCCTAATCAAAATAAGCCACCTCAAATGCTCTGCTACAAATGCAGGACTACAGGCCATTGGGTAGCCCTCTGTCCCTGGGGCCACAGGGCCCCTGGGCCTGAGGCTGCAGCTGCCTTGCAAATAGAAACTCAGGACTGAAGCTGCCCACCCCAGTCAGCCACACCGCAAGAGGTCACCATTACTGGACTAGAGCGTAGGGTATTCATGGATATGACATGTAGGACAACAACTTTCTTACTAAATACTGGGGCCACCTATTCTGTCCTTACTTCCTTCTCCCCACCCTTCTCCTCACAGTCCAAGGAGTAACAGGAAAGCCTACAACCAAAGTTGTCCACCTTCAGGAATTTAGGGGCAGCCCTCATTTATTTGGACACACATTACAGGGGTATAGAAACAAACTTAAGGCTACCAACACAAACAAGTCAAACTAGGGGACATGGTCTATTAAAAACCTAGAGGGGTTCACGGCAGGTCCTACTACACACCCCAGCTGCAGTAAAGCTCACGGGAATGGCCAGTTGGGTCCATCTATCTCAAATTAAACCCATTTCTTATAAGCCCCCACAGGAACCGCAGCCTGAGATCTATACTTGTGAGCCCATCACGGACCACAAACTCCTCTTCGAGAAACAAAAACCTGTTACAGAGAAGAAACACAACTAGGCCTTCATATAATTGTCTTTACGCTCTTTCTACCAGCCTGTCAATATCTTCAGCCTCCTCTCCCAGAAAGGTGAATTTAACCCATATCAAACAAAGTCCCAGGTCTTCCACTCTACTAATTTTCTTGTCAAACTTGTCACCTCTAGGACACAGCAAGTGCAGGTCAAGATAATGACTCTTTGGGAATTCCAGCACATCCTTGTTTTAAGAAAAACCACACAACAACCTTCAACCCTTGCCGCAGGCCCCTAGAAGAACATCACTCATGGACACTTTCCTTGGCCAACAGTCAGCAAGTATAGGAACCCAAACCACAACACCCCCCCCCCTTTCAGCAAGAAATAGCCAGAGCAGCCATTGCCCAAATTCTCCAAAGATTTGGGTTCCTATTACTTGAGGGGGGAATATGTTAGGTTGCAGCTAGGAATGAGGGGCCAGAGGGGAAATAAAGGCAGGGACCTTGCCATTACCATCTAACAAAGAACTTAATAGAGGAGGCTGGATGCAAAGGAAGACACGTCTCAACCATGGACTCAGCAGTCCTGAGCCTGGTCTGATAAGATTGCCAGGCATCCTGAACAGCACAAGCAAAACTATGATAGTGCAGAAGGGTGTAAGTCTGTGTGTATCATCTCTACTAGCTGGGAAAAGGAAAAGCTTGAGACTGTGTATTCATCCCAAAGCCTGGAAAGGGAAGGGGTGGGGGTCCACAGTGCCTAAGAGAAGCCCATAAAACAATTTTGGTTGATTGCCTGCCTCCTTTTGCATATACAAAATGAACAAATAGAGTCTGGAGCAGGATAAGAATTCAGACTAACAGACTCCCACACATACATACATCTAGGTAGTCACATCTTCTCAGGGGAAATCTGGTACCGCCTTTACCTGTCAATCAAAATGTGACTTCCTCACCCCCATCCCACCAATTATATAAGTACTCAGGACAAGGGACTCATTCTCCTGACTCTCTTGCCACATGAGGGGAGTTGGGGGGCCCTGACCACCTTACCTCTGGCCACCTCTTTTTTTTTTTGGCCACCCAGGTGCTGTGACCACCCAGCCTTTGGCCACTTTGTTCTTGCCACACTTGCTTTTGCTCTCCCATTAGAAATTAGCACTCATACACTTTGCTTGCACGCTAATAGGCTTGCTGATCCATAATTCTTTACTGTTTTGGCAAGAAGAACCAAGTTTCTCCCACAACAGTATTATTTTTGCTCAAATAAACTCCTAAAAGTTTTAATATGCCTACATTTTTCTTTTAACAGAACCATAAAGGTGGATTCTTGCTAGAGAGAGTTTTTGAGGATTTTTCTGAATTCAGTGTTTCCAAATGGAATCATATATTATTTAATTACCAATTTACCAATTTGTTTTCCCCCTCAAATCTTATTTGTGCACACATCTGTCCTCTTCTTGCAGGCATGGAATGAAAGGAAGGATGTCTTTTCTCAATGCATGTACTTCTGCAGAATGAGCAGGTATAAGCAGCTGTGACTAAAATCAGCTACTGGTATCTCTAGTTTGGTAAATGCTTAAAGTTCTGAAGATTCATTAGATCAATAAAGAAAAAAGACTTTACACTCAGGTTTCAGACCTGCAATATTTTCACCAGCTTTTCAAATGTGCAAAGCTATATCAAGGTTGAGAATGTGGTTAAATTATGATAATGATAACACTTTCCACCTATACCATCTCTTTAAAGTTTTTAAAATAGCTTAACATGCATTATCATATTTAATTTTTTAAACAAAGTTCAAGTGATGCCAGCTGTTCATCTTGCAAAGAATAGCTGAATTTTAAAATTCATTCTTAGTATATTATGCTCTAATGAAATAAAGTCCGTGGAATAGAATGATTATGTTTTGACCTCTGATAATCTTTTCTATTTGCAAAATTTAATTTCCATTAAATTTTCTCTAGAAATGTATTTCTATTAAAGCAGTAAATCTCAAACCTCAGGCTTTTAGTTAGCAAATTTCTGGTATACAAGATTTTGGGTGTGTGTGTTTTTTTTTTTTTTTTATTGTTTAATTGGTGCCCATTCTACCTAGAACCTGGAACAAAAATATTTTATAGAAGAATTAATATGCTTAAATTAACACACTTAGTTAAATGATTAATAGGCCAAATGAAACATATATGTTACATTTCACCTTGCTGACCTTGTGTAGAGCTCACTGTGTGAGGGTGGGCAGGCGTGGGAACAAATGGAAATAAATGTGAATATTCAGTATCATTCAAGGACTCTGAAGGAAAAGTTCAGCAAGCCATACAAGAGAATGAAAGAGTGGATGAGAGAGGAAGGAATTTCAGGGGAAAGGGGGGAGGGTTTGCAGGAACAATTATAAAGGACACATGGACAATAATGGGGGGGTAGAAACGGGAGGGAGGTGGGGAGGGCTGGGGGGTTGGGCTGGGGTGGGAGAAAAAGGCAGAAATCTGTACTTGAACAACAATTAAAAAATAAATAAAAAATTTTAAAAAAGAATAAATACAAAAAAAAAGTAGATGAGCCTGGACGCCTGGCTGGGACAGTGCCATTCAGCTAAGAATCCCAACAATGACAATAATTCAGCTGCACCAAGAGGGGCCCTGAGCTAAGGAGGGAGAAAAAGCCTGGGAGAGTGAGCAGGAGGAATAGCCTTCCCTGACCCACCACACCTGGGTGTCCTGCTGGGCACTATAAAGGTCCCCTGTCCTCCACCTTACAGCACATGTTAGTTAGCATCTGCCATTGTGTGCTTTATGTGATTGTTTACTTATTGCTTATCTTCCCTGTTAAGTTATCAATCCCATCAGGGCAAAGATCACATTTCTTTTGCTCACTATTGAACTTCCTGCACTTTGTGTGGGTTTGGCATGTAGTAGGCGTTCACTAATCCTTGAAAGAGCAACTGAAAGGACATGGAAAATTGAGGTGTTTATGGTATTAGTTGTAGTATGGCTATAGCACAAGTGACCAATAAAATATGTTTGTATTATCTGTTAAGTTGAAGATTTTATTGGCTTGACATTTTAGTAACTCATTATGTTTCCACAAATATGTCCATTAGCACATATCTTGTGCTATTATTAGGTTCAACTATATGAGCGGTTAATTTTTAACCGAGAGATCACTGACTTTCAGTTTTTCTGGCACATTATTTTTTGGACTCAGTCAGAAAAATCATTGTTTTACAGCTATAAAACCTTCATTTAATTGGAAATCATTAAATCACTGGCTCATCAGTTCAAATGCTCAGCATCCCTTCACTATAAAAATGCATATGTACTGCTTGTTACTGCAGAGGGGCTCCATCAAATCATTGACACTTTCCTCCCTCAGACACTAAAGGAATAAATGAAATGCCTTAACTGAGGGCTTTTCTGAGATGCCAACAGGAAATGCTGTATGAGGGTCATCAAAACCAAGGTACCTGGACAATGGTTCCTGGTGTGTATTCTCCATCATCCAGGACAAGTTTGGAGCCGTACCAGAAGGCCAGTGCATAACACAGGAAGATGAGACACCACGTGAATCCAGTAAAGAATCCCATCACTATCCCTTTTCTAATTCCCCAACGCTGGGCAAACACAAGATTTTTCTCATACCTGTGAAGAGAAACATGTGAATCTATTTCATCAGCAGAAGTAGCAGCTCAAGTTAGAGTGTCTCACACAGACCACAATGCAGTCAGTGGCTTTCTTCAATGATCATAAAAGCATCAAACACAGAGCTGCTGTAAGAAAAGAAAACAGCAACTTCTGTGTAGCTTGTTTAAACCTGGCAATGAAATGAGTTGAAGGGATGATGCCTAATAAAGCCTCATAGTTGATCACTTCCTGGATGAGTACAGTGGGGTAAGCTCCACCCTCAACAGAAAAGAATTTTTTAGCACAACTGTTTGGATATGAGAAATCCAGTACTATTTGTGCTTAAATTGTTTTATTAAATCACAAGACACTCTTCCTATCAGCAAATGATGCAACTGTTTCCCTCCCAGGTGAAACTACTGTTTGCACCACATGCACTCATCCACCTGCCCTGTGACCAAGAATGCTCTGTTGTGACATGACAGGTCAGATTCACACCATGGGACGTGGCTAACTGTGAGGAAATTCAGTCCGAGCACTGAGCTTCAGTACTTCTATCATCTGGCCATCAATAGTGGGCATTGTCTTAAAGCTCACGCATTCTGTAACTGCCTTCCTACATCTAAGAAAATAATTTAATGGAGAATTTTAAACATTTTATGGGACAAAACTGAAGGCCTAGCCTATTTTTGTTACATTTTTAAAACATTTACACTGCTTGTTTTATTAACAGTAGAAGATAATACCTTTCTCCTGGCTGGTGTGACTCACTGAATTGAGTGCCCTCCTGGGAACCAAAGGGTGGTTGGTTTGATTCCCAATGAGGGCACATGCCTGGGTTGAGGTCCAGGTCAGGTCCCCAGTAGGGGGCGCATGAGAGGCAACCATACATTGATGTTTCTCTCCCTCTCTTTCTCCCTTCCCCTCTGTCTAAAATAAATAAAGAAAATCTTAAAACAAAAAGAAGATAATATGTTTCATAGTGGAGGAAATATGCTACTGAAATTTTTATGAGAAATAAGATAACTTCATTCCACAAACCAAAAGAAGCAAATGACCCATGGACACAGACAAGAGTGTGGGGATGGCCAGAGGGAAGCTGGAGTGTGGGCTGGGAGGTGGGAAGCAAAAAGAGAGAAAATGGGGACATCTACAATAGTGTCAATAATAAAAATAAAGACAAAAAGAAGCAAATAAAAAGAGAGGATAATTAAAGATTATAAATCCTGTTCTCTTTTTTATTTGGTGAAGTTGCTAGCAATTGAGAATGACACCATCATACTAAATCTATAACAGATGAAATAAGAGTTTAATTAAGTTGCCAGTTATTTTATAAAATCAGCACCTGGCACACATAAGCACTCAATAAATACTAGATAAATGGAAGAATAAGTAAAAACAACTGTTTGGCAACTATGTTGTTTTGGTCACTTAGGTTTTTATTTTCATTGAGAATTAATCTCCTAGAATGATGGTCTATACTATACCAATGATAAGTTATGTTTGATTAAATTGAAATCTGAGACCTTACAAGCAGTGTGTAGTAGAGTAGCTGAGTAAAACACATGATGTTCAATAAAAATGTGTGAAATTGCACTTTAGATCATGGAGGCTTTTCCTTAACGGCAGCAGACAGTGTGGCAGGCTGGCATGCGGTACGGCAGGTGCACACACACCCCGCCAGTGCTTGAAGTAAATATCGAGCCTAAGATGGCTTCCTAAAAATTACCAACTCTAACCTCTTCAAAACACATACCTGACTTAGGAGCCCTTATGGTGTCTTGATCAAGCTCATTATTCTGCCAAGCTACCTCTTGAACAAAAGCTCCCTTGGGGTAGCAAAGACCAAGGTGAAACTGCCACTTTGTACAAAAATAAAAAATAAATTAAAATCTTTAAAAATAGGGAAGCTCCAGGATAAAAGGAAATTCAGAAAAGTGGCAGACATTTTTTCAAAAATTTTTCTTTCATTGTATTTTTTCCATTACCATCTATCCCTCTTACACCCTCTTTCACCTCCACCATGCCTCTGGCAGACATTTCAATTAACCAACCTTTCAACCTCTCTTTTCTCACCACCAAAAGCAGCCACTGTTCGAATGGATGAAATGACTTCGTCCGCCACTGACCCTGCTTTGGCATAGGCCTTCAATTCATGGTCAGTAAACTTGGACACACTCTAAAATCCAAAAGAAGAAAACAAAATGTAAAGACCAGGTAATCGGGTCAGTCTGTCACTCAATGATTCATTTAGGTGAGCAAACAGGTGGCATGGGTTAATACAAGACTAGATTCTCACTGTAATAGCATTCCCCGAGGAAGACTTTGGTCCATGATCCATGCTAAGCCTCATCCACAGACAAACAGCTGGGGCAAAGGCCAGAGGTCAGTGCAGGAATCCTACTGTTCAGAATACGGAATGACAAGAAAGGTAGTGAGCACGCAAAAGCGCGATGAGGCAGAGGTAATTCCATAGGAGAAAGCTTTAGGTAAATATTTCACTATTTTTACTCAGCTATAGGGGCTCAACCACCTTTGCTGTTTACAAAAGGAAGTAAAAAGACATTGCACTTAATATTAAACAAGTTACTTTCTCTACAATAGGACTTAGATTGAGTCCTAGTTAGAACTAACCACCAAAGAAATTTCTGGCACAGATGAAGAAACAAGAAGGGGAAAAATGCAAATATTGTAAAAAAATCAACTCATTCAGAAATCTAAAAAATATATCATACCCACACTAAGAGGGTTTATCTTCCAAGTTTTTCCAAACTTTCAGCAGCAAAACATTTAGCAAACAAAATCTTAAGCACAATTCTGATATAATATCAGTAAAAGTATTTTATTACAATGTATTTATTTCACCAGTCCACATTTTATAAAACTTTAGTGAATTGAAAAGGCAGCAATAAGAAAAGTAAAAGATGAGGCTATTTTCATCAACATTAAAATGTGGGTGTTATGGATGCCATGCAGTTTTCACCAGCCCTTGCCTAATTTATTTCCCAGTGTGTACTGGCAACATAGTAACAAGATAATTAAGTAGCTATGGAGGTTATCAGTTTTCATTGTAATGTCACATTAAATAATCTCAGGATATTTCAGTAAAACTAATACAGGAGCTTCAAAAATGTAGATGGGGAAGTATCTAACAAGTGCTCATGTTTCTTAGTGTAAGTATAAAAGTCAAAGCAAACATAACCCATAACCTCTAACACCTCCTACATTGCCCCTCCGCCTTTTTGCTTTGTTTTGCTTTTTAGTTGAGCCCACTGAAATTGCTTGTATCATTTTACACAAACACGCACAGACTTGAATTCACGAAGAAACCAGGGCAGAGCTACTACTCTGCCAATCAGTGATGCACTGATAGGAAGTTGAAATGTGGGTGCTGAGACAAGAGAAACTGTGCTCTAAGCCTGAACCATGGAAACAGGCCACGTGTTGGTCTCCAATATGTTAAAATATGACTCATTTAAGTGTGAATATTAATTTACCATGGATTTAAAGAAAGAGATTAAATGTATTGTGGGGGGAAAAAGCTGAATCAAATGTTCACAGAATCTCTGAAGACCTTCCACAGAAACTGGAGCTTTTTAAGAGTACAGCTGGAAAGCATTGGGTGGAGAAGCATTTTACAAAACCTGTATGATATGGTGGGTTAGAAAAAAATAAAAGCTATTATTTTTTTAGTAATTAATTCGGTGTCTGCTGCTGGGCTAAATGTAGAACATGGATTATGTCTTAAATCATCACAAGGACTTTGGGAGGTATTATCCTTGTTTTTAAGATGAGGAAACTGAAGTTTGGATAAGTTAAACATATCTTTCTTAAGCCAGGTGAAAGATCCAGGTAGTGACCCAGTTCAGTGGAGTGAGTTTTTGCTGTTGTCACTCTGTATTACCTGAAAAACATTTAGATAATAGCACCAGTGGATTGTAGAGAATATTGGGTTGGCCAAAAAGTTCATTTAGTTTTTTCTAAAAGATGGCTCTATAAATAGTGCATAGTTGTCTCTAACTTCATTCAAAAAATTTTGTTAGATTATATTGTGACAGCTGTCATATCAGTGTGCATTTAAAAAAACATCAAAATTGGTGAATTTTTGTGTAGCCATTTTAATATTGAAGATGGAAGAAAATATGCAACATTTTTGGCATAATATGCTTTATTATTTCAAGAAACATAAAATGCAACTGAAATGCAGCAAAAGAGTTGTGCAATGTATGAAGAAGGTACTGTGACTGGTGAACATGTCAAAATTGGTTTGTGAAGTTTCATGCTGGAGATTTCTCACTGGAAGATGCTCCACAGTCCAGTAGACCAATTGAAGTTGGTAGCGATCAAATCAAGACATTAATCGAGAATGATCAACGTTACACCAGGTGGAGATAGCCAGCATGTTCAAAATATCCAAATCAATAAAGTTATTGGTAAAAATGAAAAATGTGTCTTATTTTATGGAAAAAACTGTACGGACTTTTTGGCCAACCCAACATTTTGCTAGAAAAATATCGTCATGGAGTTTGGTACTTGTTGCTCAATAATGTGAGCTTTTCACTTGAATTCTACTCTCATTTATAGCATATTATTAGTGACCCTGGTCCCAGGACATGCTATCTAATTGTGGCTGCTCTAAAAGTAAGTTATAATAATGTCTCAGTCTTTGGGAGTGTGTTTTAACTGGAATAACCCAAAATTTCTATTTCTACATTGTTTCTTGGCCTGCATACCTGGGGAGTGGAGACTGTGGCTGGAAAACCGCTCAGAATGAACCAGTTAATCTCTCTGAAACTGATCAGATGGAATGGAGAACACAGTCATGACTGCAGAAATTTCTTAGGTGCTTGTCACTGACATGGGTATATTTATTGGGCCTTTTTGAGGGGGAGCATCTGAGCTTGGAAGCCCAGAGAAACCATAGGCATTTTGGAGAGTGGGTGGAAATTTGCATCTGTTTCCCTGGAATTTGAATTCTGTTCTGTCACTCACTAGCTGTGCAGTCCCAGACAAGTCCCTTTACCTCTCTGAGTCTCCATTCCTTATATTTAAAGTGGCATTAATACTTGATAAGATTGTCATAAAGATTATAGATAATGTGTATAAAGTCCCTCATAGTGCCTGGCACTATAGTAAATGCTTGATAAATGTATTATAAATAATATTATTGTCATTAATACATCAATGTTTCTGTTATTTAAATGTTATTAATCCCTAATCTATGGAATGTTATTTGATACTGAGGATTAATCGATAAAAATAATGATAAAGATGTTGACCAACGATACTCAGGAGAAGGGACTCAAACTTACATTTTTGGCTATGTCTCAGAGCCAGCACCTTCCCATGGAGAAAAATGAGAAGACATTCTTACCAGACCGATGATGCCTGCTCCAATCCCAATGAGAGGGCTGACAGAGATGATAACCAAGGTCAGCTTCCAGCCCTGGAAAAATCCCAGCAGAAACCCACAGGTGCTCGTGGTCATGCGCTGAATGAACATGGCCATTTGGTCAGCAATGGCGTCATTGATTTTATTAATATCACTGGAAACAAGAGAGGCTTTAATCACTAAAATGGATTTGGTCAATTCAAATGCCTTACTGAGAAATTGCAGTCCTCCTCTTCTCCATACCCCATTGCCCTTGGGAAACATAACAGACTCTCACACCTTGGAAAATTTGCTGCAGCTTGGAAGGTCATCCAGCCTCTCCCTTCACAGCCAAGTAAATTGGACCTTAACCCAGTTTTCCCAACTGGTGTCCATGAAACATTGGCAGAGGCTTTTGGAAACCATCTTATTTGTCTCTTTTTAATAGCTAATACCCTTGGTCTGCCCTGAAAAGTCCTTTTGCCCCCTTTATATCTGCTAAGTCCTTTTAGTCTCAAGGTTCTCACATACCATAACTCCCCAGAAAGAAGTAATATCTTCCTCCCTGCATTTACATAGTTGTGTAACTAATCTATATACATGTATGTGTATGCATATAATTATTGCATTCTGCTTATAGAAAGTATAGAATAGTGGTTAAGAGGAGAGACTCTAGAGCCAGACACTAAATTTAAACACAAACTCTTCTTGGGCAAGTTATTTAAGCTTTCTGTGCCTCAGTTTCCTCATTTGTAAAATAAGGATAATGATACACCCTACCTCAGTGTGTATTAATGAGGGTTAGCTATGTACAATAAATCATGTATGACAGTGCCTAGGATATAGTAAGCAATCACTATGTGTTTGCTCTAATTACTTCCTAGCACCTTTTGTCCTTCAACTAGGCTATAAATTCCTTTGAGATTAGAAGTTCTGTGGCTGTCTCTATGCCTTTCATAGAATGACTGCTCCAGAATGTTAGTTGAGTATAGTTACATTAAATTGATATTCCTGGGAACTTTCTCATAATCCCCTGTCTAGATGGAGCAAACAAGGTTTAGGACTTGATAGCAAAAAAGGACCTAAGACATTACCTAGAGATTAAGCAATTGTATTCTAGCGAGATTATACATGTGTCCAAGGTCACAGTGAGAGACAGAGTGAGGCTGGAATCCAACATGCCATCTACTGCACACTATCTTTTGTGGAGTTTCACAGCTTAATTCCTTTGAACTGCTTCTAATTACTCAGTGTTCAACTGGTTCTAATTACTCAGGCCTCATTCAGAATTACTGAGAGGGCTATTAATGACCCACACTAGTATTCAGGTGTAAACTGAATTTACAACCAGTTTTTCAGTTTGAATCTTTCTCAAACTACTATGGATTTGGGGTTTGTTTGTTTGTTTTTTTCTGTTCTCTTTTTATTTTCTTTTGTTTTCTAGGCAACTACCCAATGAAACCACTAATACACATGGCCACAAATGATGCCTTTGTTCTCCCGATCATTCCCGTTTTCCACTCCCTACCTTCATTGCCTTCATCGACCCCTTTTCTCCCGTTTTCTCCCTGACCCCAGTCATAAATTGGGTCCTTTGCTCTTGCTTCCCACCCCTCAACACTCCTGCCTCACTCACTGCCCTTCCTCTGAGTCTCTCATACAACAACAGGCTGTGCCAGTTCCCAGTGGACAACTACTCGCTTCTCTGGCCAAGTCCAAGCCCTCTCTCCTTCTGGAACACCATCTTGTCCACCCCAACCATACTGTTCTTTTGTTTCTATGTGTTTCTATGAATTACTTCAACAGTCAAAGCAAGAAAAACTTTTTTGGTTGTATTTTTCCTTATGGGTGCCTAGATTGTGAAATCCCTCAATTTCTCCTTTGAGGCCAAATGACCCTACTTCTCTTAACTCTCTCTTGTAATACTTCATCGCTCATAGTTATTCGAGGGCCTGTAAGCCATGTTGTAGCATCCCAGCTTTCAAGCTATAGTGACCATATTTGATAACACATTATCTATGAGAAAGCCATGCTACTTATAAAAGTTCAACTTAGAGACAAAAATATATCAAAAATAACTGAGGTTTCCAATTGTTATCTTATTTAGAAATAAAAGTTTTATTATCAAAAAGTCATACGTACATTAAAATGTACCACTAGCTACTTACTCAGAAAATCTTGTATTCAGCTCTCCCACTGAATTGCAGTCGAACCATCCTATTTCCATTCTCATTATTTTCCTAAAGTAAAATTTTCTCATTTTCTGTATCTGACGAGCTGAAGCAATTACCCAAAAGCATATCTGGAAATGGAGTAAGGAATATTTAGTATTGTGATGTTAAAAATATTCATTAATTCCTTCTCTTTTCCGAAGAAAATACTTATACTTCCAATATAACAGGTGAAAAAGAAGGAAAGTATTTCACAAAATGCCTCATTGGGGAAATCAAAGTGTGAATGCTGGCATCTGCTCCCAAAAGTGGAGGTGAGCAGAGCAACTGTGAACAGGGAAGCCAGGAGCTCTGGGTTTCAATCCAGCTCTGCCACTTCTAGACATAAACTTATTGAGCTTATTTTTTGACTCACAGTGCCAAAAATAATTGTTGCTTTTAACTCATTAGTCTTGCATGCCACTTCTGAGTAAACTTTTCCCCTGAGAGGCCTGCCAACAGCATTTATATATTTCAGGCTGTAGGACAATGATTTCCGGAGAAAGCAAGACAACATTATGACACGGCAGGGAATCTGCTAAATTTCCCCCGACCGAACAAAACGAACCTGTCATTAAAACACCTGGTGCCGCAGTGGAAAAACTGATGCATTTCTCTCTTCAGCTAACACCAACTTCCTGGAGTTCTTGAGTGAATGGCGGTTGGAGACATTTATTATTTTTTTACAGGAGGCAGCAAAAGATGAAATACCTCTTTCCTTAATAAGGATTAAGTAACTCCAAGCCTTTCCATGGCTTAAATCTAGAATGTGCTCTACATTCAGTTTACAGAATTTGAGTCGGAATGCTGTTTTGGTGAGACTTTAGCAATGAAGGAGAAGAAGGAAGTAAAGTTTGCTTTCCTCCAAACCTTGGGCCCTGCTTTCTCCAGACCACTCGCTCTCCATCACAAACACCTCTGCACTGTGTATTTCCGAGTTTAGAAGAGAGGGTGATGTAGGGAGGGCAGAGAAGGACAGGACATTGAAACTAAAGGCCTGTTCTCCATCTCTCTGGACAACTGCTTGTATCCTCCTCTCCAGCTGAGGGAAGAATCCTTCAGTTGTCCCCTGGAAATAAAACTGTAGTCCTTAGGGCTTCTGAATAACTTAAAAGTTGAAGAGTACACTGTATATTTTATTGTAATGTCTTTGAACCCAGATGTTGATCAAGAAGTAAAATAGAGGTGCTGCTCACTTGAATATATCCTGTGATGAGTACCACGACAGCAGTTCCAGCATAGTAACTGGAAAATTTGATCATTTCACTTTCAATGTCCAGCAACCTTCAAAAAAGAGAGAAAATGTTGACTCACAACTAGGATCAAGCTACCAAAGATTACATTTGTGGGTGCAGAGGAATTTAAAATATATGTATTTATGTTTCCATTAAATACGGTTAAAGCATTTTATCTATGTAGAATTATAATGAATCCAACAAAATCCCTGAATAGATCTCATGGGATCTACTAATCACAGCCAAGATGACTACCCCCTTCATGTTTACAGGCAGAGATGCTAGGGGTGTGAAGTAATCAATGTGCAGTTGTTGGGAGCCCGGGGACCCTAGATGGCAGCCCAGTGCTCTGTCCACTGAGGCCCCTTCCACTCAGGCTCCTTGCGCAGCGATAGAGCAATCATAGCTACAGAAGTTTTCAAAAGCCAGGCATATATCCAAAAAGACCTCGGCGGAGAGATGTGTGCTATCAATCAGGAGGCTTACCTGCTTTAGGAATCAAAGCCCGCTTTTCAAGCCCACCCTCTCCGAGTGACACTGTGAGGAAGGTGTGTGTCATCCTGCCACAGAGGCAGAAAAACACTTCACTAGCACAGCCCTTCTGCTTACAGCCCAGGAAGTTTCACTCTCCAGGGCAGTTTCCAAGGTGGAAGCCAAAGAACTTGTGGGAAATAGCAAGAAAGCGCTGCAGCATTTTCCAGCACAACTGTCATGATGCGGCATAGGGTTTGGGATTGGCAAGGGAAGGAGCAGGGACGGGAGGGAACAATTATTCTGTGATCGCTTTCAGGAAATAGGGGATTTTATAATTAGAAAATTAACATATTGGTTGATGACAATCCTGATCTTCAGGGACAAGCTAAATAGTATGGAGTCCATTTCTTTAGAAAATTAGAAAACGGCATCTTCGTCATAGATGCTCTCACACTACATGTTTTCTGCATTCTCTCAGGACTTCCTTTTGTGGCCAAGCTTGAATGTTCTCTCCCTCTACTGAACTCAAACCAAGTATTGAAGTAGAATTCATTTTATTCACAACAAACTATTATCCATGATGGATTTTATGCCACCTTGCACTATTATTCAATATCTTTATTAAATACATTTTTATATATGGGTTTTAGCTGCTTGCTTATGCTGCCTGAAGCCTGGTACAATATCTTCCACATTGTAGGTACATAATAAATATCTCTTGACTTTGCTTTGACTTTTGAAATACTAATGAGGAAGGGAATAATTATCTTGACCAACGTCTGACAATCTCCAAACCAGCTAATATGTGTGTGTTCACCACATTCCCAGTTTTTCATGATGATTTAGGTGAACCCCCAAAATGAACAAGATCTAGAAAAACATAAACTTATATATAAGTATCCACAGTGAGAGGCTATCTCTGTGTAGAGCTACCATGTAACATTATGAGTAAAGCCTTCTAATGTATAAAGGAGTCCACACTTTAGTTTTCTGTTTGTGAAATGAAATTTGGCTATCTCCAAACAGAAACCTATGAGCATTTGTCGAAAAGTTTTACTTAGACTTCCCGTAGTGCATTCATTCTATAGACACTCCAAACAGAGGTGATAAAGTGCCTGCCATGAAAAACACAGCTGCCAGTTATAAACAAACCTATGTGGATTTAGAGAACTGAGCACTGAGCCAGCCCCAGGAATTACTGGGGTGAAGTTCAGGAGAATTATGTCACTGCCAAGTGGTGTGAATAAGGACATGTGTAGTTCATGATTCTTTTCACTCCTGAGACACCCCAGAGATAAATGGTTAACTCACTTCTATTTTATACTTGGGAAGAAAAAGTTATCTGTTTTAGAGACTACATGAGAATATTTCTGGAACAACAGGACAAACCTATCGGAAAAACTGACAAGAAGAAAAAGAGTGGGCTGGCTTAGTTCCTTTGACTGCACATCAAACTCTTCATCATCTGCCTGGTGGGAAGCTCTTGTGATGATGAAATCCTGGAAAGGATTATACAATTGTGCAGGTGATTTGGACCCCAGAATGGGCACCTTTTTTTAACAGCAAAATTAACTTACATCTACTTGAATAAATTATGATCCCTCTGACTCATTTGTTGAAGAGAGAACAGGGGAGAGAGATGACAATTAGAAGGAAAGGAAAGAGATATTTTACAAATTATTAATATGTAAGGATTCTTACCTTGCCTTTCCTAACAAAATAAATGCATCATAAGATCGAATCCCTTAATTTACACCCCAAGGCTTCTGATTTACTAAAGCCATAGGTTTTCCATTTAAAATACCTAGGAGGTCATTACGACAAGTTGCATTGCTTGATAAGGAGCTTTTGTTTCGGTGGTTCCATGCACTGTAGACATAGCGCTGACACATTAGAGTGAACATCAGTGTCAGCTCTAAGCTGAGTATCACAAGCTGCCAGGAATGTGTTCATGTCCTAGTTTCGGGGTGCTGGAGGCTGTATATCGCTTAATGTGAGAGACATTGACCTATGGATAAATGGCTTGTCACTGGCTAAAGTTACTGGAACATCCATACAGTAGGGTAACATATTTCTAGAACAGCTAGATGTTAATTTCAGAGAAGGCACAACAATTTTTTTTTACCTGGGAAGCTATATTTGTTTGTTTATTTTTAATCAAATGTTTTATTTTGAGATAAGGATAGATTCACAAGCAATTATAACTAATACAGAGAGATTACATATGCCCTTTTCCCAGTTTTTTCCCAGTGGTAACATCTTGAGAAACTATAGGACAATATCACAGTCAAGATGTTGAGACTGGTTAATCAAGATCAGAATATTCTCATCAGCACAAAGATTTCTTGTGTTGCACTTTTATTTCCACACATGCTTTCATCTGGCCCCACTCCTCCCTCACCCACTGGCTACCATTAATCTGTTCTCACTGTAGTTTAGTCATTTGAAAAATGTTGAATGGAATTACACAGAATGTAACCTTTTGGGACTGGCTTTTTTTCAGTCAGCATAATGCTTTCAAATTTCATAAATATTTCATTCCTTTTTATTATTAAGTAGTATTCTATGGTATAGATGTATCAGTTTATATATCTATAGGTGAGTTAATTCTCTGGGATAAATCCCCAAGAGTAGAATTGCTGGGTCATATAATATTTGCAAGTTTAGCTCCTAAAAAATTGCCAAATTATTTTCCACAGTGGCCACACCATTTTACACCCACACCAAGGTATGAGTGATCCAGTTCCTCCATGTCTTCACCAGCAGTTGGTGTTCCCACTATTTTTTTAGTCATTCTGATAGATGTACGAGGTCGGTCCGGAAAAAGTGCAACCATTGTTAATATAATGAGAATAGTTTGTGCAACATAGGTGTAACCTGGAAACCAAGGAGAGTGGACTGGAATGCACATGCGTGAATAATAACAACTTCACTGTATTAGTCAGTGGGGGGAGGCAGACGCCATTGAGTGAGCATGTGTACTGTGTGGCTGTGGCATTCAAAATGACTGAGCGAGTAGAGCAACAAATCTGAATCAAATTTTGCATTAAGCTTTAACATTCCTCTGCAGAAACTATTTGAATGATTCAGAAGGCTGCAGCTGTGGGCAACTGGTGACTGGCAGCTTCATCACAACAACACGCCTATTCATGTACAGCTTTTTGGAGAAACACCAAATCACACAGGTGACTCAGCCCCACTACAGCCCAGATTTGGCACCCTGTGACTTCTGGCTTTTCCCAAAACTAAAGTCACCTTTAAAAGGGAAGAGATTTCAAACCAGCAATCAGATTCAGGAAAACACAACAGAGCAACTGATGGCAACTGGGAGACCTGTGTTAGGTCCCAAGGTACCTACTTTGAAGGGGACTGAGGCATCATTGTCCTATGTACAATGTTTCTTGTATCTTCTTAGTAAATGTCTCCATTTTCACAGTGCATGGCTGGATACTTTCTGAACAGATCTTGTATACTAATATCTCATTTTTCTTTGAATTTGCATTTCCTAACCCCCTACTAATGTTGCTGAACATCTTTTCATGTTTTTATTTGCCATCTTTATATCCTTAGTGAAATGTCTGTTCATGTCTTTCCCCATATTCTGGGTTTATTTTAACAATTATTTTGAGAATTGTTTAGTTCTTCTAGATCCTAATTCTTTGTTAGATGCATAATTTGCAAATATGTTCTCCCAGTCTGTAGTTTGTCTTTTTATCCTCTGAACAAGGTCTTTAGCAGACCAAGGTTTTTAATTTTGATGAAGTCCAAAGTATCAATTTTTCCTTTTAAGTATTATTTTTGGTTTCAAGTTTAAGAACTCCTTCTCTAGCCATAGACCTGAATATGGTCTCCTATGTGTTTTTCTAAAATTTCAGTTTGTTTTTTTTACATTTAAGTTTATAATCCACTTTGAGCTCATTTCTTTGTAGGTTCATTTTGTACTTACTTCTGCACCATTTGATGAAAACTTTATCCGTTCCTCATGGAACTGCTTTGCCTTTCACCTCTGTCCGCAGACAGCCGCCTCTGTGTGGGTCTGAGTCCTCTGCTCTGCTCTTGTCCATCCCATGCTGCCCTGGTTGCTATGGCCACGGGATATTCTTAAAACTGGGTGTATAGTTTCCTCACACTTGATTCTTCCTTTTTAAAACTCTTTCAGATATTCTATTCTTTTTCATTCTCATGTAAATTTTAGAGTGATCTTGTCTGTATCTACAAAAACTCTTGATGAGATTTTGAAAGAAATTGTATTAAATCTGTATATCAATTTGGGGAACTAACCCCTCTACCGTATTGAATCTTCCGGTTGATTAACACAGTGTGTCTCTCATTTATTTAGGTCTTTGAATTCTCTCATCAGCGGTTTGCCTTTTTCAGCATACAAATCCTGTACACATCTTGCTAGAATTATACCTAAGTAAAAAATTTTAATCAGTTGTAAATGGCATTGTGCTTTGAATTTTGGTACCCATTTGTTTGTTGCTAGTATATAAAAATATTATTGGGTTTTGTGTGTTTATCTGGTATTCTATGACCTTGCTGAACTCACTTATTGGTTCTAGGAGATTTTTGTAGATTCTTTGGGATTTTCTGTGTTGAAAATCATGTCATCTGCCAATAAAGATGGTTGTATTTCTTCCTTTACATCTTCAAAATTTTTGATTGTAGTAAAAAAACCACTTAACATTTTTTTCTACCTTAACCATTGTTAAGCATACAGTTCAGTAGTGTTAAGTATTATATCAGTATCTTTTTACCTCTTTCCTTCCTTATTGCACAGGCTAGAACTTTGAGCGCTATGTTAATAACAGAAGTGAGAGCATACATCCTTACCTTGTTTCCAATCTTAAGGGGAGGGTATTCAATCTTTTAGTATTATGTTAGATATTGGATTTTTGTAGATGCTCTTTTTTAAATTGAGGATTTTTACCATGAATAGATATTGATTTTCAAATGCTTTTTCCCCATTTATGAAGATGATCATGTAGTTTTCTTTATTAGCTTGTTAACATGGTAGATAACATTGACTTTTTTCAATACTGAACCAGCTTCATTTCTCTAGAATATAGCCTACTTGGTTATGGTGTGTAATTCTTTTTACATATTGCTGAATTCTATTCGGTATTATTTCATTAAGATTTTGCATCTGCATTCTTGAGGGAATAGTAATCTGTATTTTCTTTTTTGTAACATCTTTGTCTGGTTTTGGTATCATGGTAATATTAGCTTCATAAAATGAATTGGGATGTATTCCCTCCTATATCTGGAAAATAATGTATAAAATTGTGTTATTCTTTAAACATAGGTAGAATTCTACAGTGAAAACATACAGGCCTGGAGATTTCTTTCTTTCTTTTTTTTGGAGTTTTTAAATTCCTTAATAGTTAAGACTATTCAAATTACTTACATCATATTGGATGAACTGTAGTAGTTTGTGTTTTCAAGCAATGAGTTCATTTCTCCAAGTTGTCAAATTTAAGTGTGAATATTTGTTTAT
The DNA here is from genome assembly GCA_004027475.1 of Anoura caudifer. NCBI lineage: Eukaryota > Metazoa > Chordata > Mammalia > Chiroptera > Phyllostomidae > Anoura > Anoura caudifer. Next base: position 72,936 of record PVKU01003029.1, on the reverse strand, counting down.
AGCAGTTCCTTATTATCCTTTAGCTGTGATCTCATCTTTCATCCTTAATATTGGTAATTGTGTCTTCTCCCTTTTTTCTTTGCCAGCCTTGCTAAAGGTCTATCAATTTCACTGATCTTTTCAAAGGATCAGTTCTTTGTTATATTGATTTCCTATATTTTGTCCTGTTTTTTATCTTTCTTATATTTTCTCATATGCTGGCTGTTTATCTTCACAAAGATAAACCAAATTAATAAACCTTTAGATAGATGGACCAAGAAAATATAGAGAAGATTTTTTTTTATTTTTATTTTTTACTTTTAGAGAGAGGAGAAGGGAAGGAGAAACAGAGGGAGAGAAACATCAATGTGTGGTTGCTCTCCCTTCTGGGGACCTGGCCCGCAACCCAGACATGTGCCCTGACTGGGAATCGAACTGGCAACACTTTGGTTGGCAGGCCCGCGCTCAATCCACTGAGCTATACCAGCCAGGGCAGAAGATTCTAATAGTTAAAAATCAGAAATGAAATAAGGACATTACTATTGACCTTACAGTATTAAAAGAATTGTAAGCAAATACTTGAAACAATGATATGCCAACAAGTTAGATAATTTGGATGAAAATCAAAAATTCTTAGAAAGCACAAATTTACTGAAACTGATACAAAAAAGAAATAAGACATCAGACTAGATCTACAACAGTAAAGACATTGAATCAATAATTTAAAAACTTCTCAAAAAAGAAAAACCCCAAATTAGAAGATTTTATGATAAATTCTACCAAATATTTAAAGAATTAATACCATCTCTTCACAAACTTTTCCAAATTCATTCTTTGAAGTTAGTATTACCTGATACCAAAAGCAGACAAGACAGCACATAATGGAATTATGATGTGCCCTGGTGTGTGCTTCTTTGGGTCCAACTTCTTTGGGACTCTCAGAGCTTCCTGGACTTCCTGGAAGTCTATTTCTTTTGCCAGATTGGGGAAGTTCTCCTTCATTATTTGTTCAAATAAGTTTTTAATTTCTTAGCCTTCCTCTTCTCCTTTGGCACCCCTATGATTTGGATGTTGGAATGTTTAAAGTTGTCCCTGAGGTTCCTAAGCCTGTCCTCATTTTTTTGAATTCTTGTTTCTTCATTCTGTTCTAGTTAAATATTTATTTCTTCCTCCTGGTCCAAATCATTGACTTGAGTCTCAATTTCCTTCCCTTCATAATTGGTTCCCTGTATATTTTTCTTTATCTCACTTTGCATAGCCTTCACTTTTTTCTCTATTTTGCAGCCATAATCAACCATTTCTGTGAGCATCCTGATTACAAGTGTTTTGAATTCTGAATCTCATAAGTTGACTATCTCTTCATTGCTTAGTTCTATTTTTGGAGTTTTGATCTGTTCTTTCATTTGGGCCATATTTCTTTGTCTCAGTGTACCTGTTACATTGTAAGGGGTGGAGCCTTAGGTATTCATTCACCAGGATGAGGCAACCCATGTTGCTGAGTTGTGGCACTGTATGTGGGGCAGGGCTCCGAGAGGGACCAATGCCTCTTGCTTGGCTCTCAGCCAGCTTTCAGTCACTTCCTCTGCTACCCACAAGCAAATTGGGACCTTCTGGTGCTGATTCCCAGGTGAGTGAGTTCTAGGACCCTGTGAGTCTCTCAAAGTCTATCGAATTCTCCTGTGAGGCTGGGAGTTTTTCCTGCTGCCTCAATTCCCACAGGTTTTTACCACCAGATATTTTGTGGCTTTATTTCCCCATGCTGGAACTCTGGGTTGCATGGTCTGTCTCACTCCCCAGTTGTTCCTCCCAGTTTAAATGCACTCAAAGGTGGGACTGCCAGCCACTGCCTTGCCACACATCCTCTCCACCTGGCTGCCCATCTCCACCTCTCTTGCTAGTCTGGATGAATGTTTCTTCTTTAATTCCTTGGTTATCAGGCTTCCATACAGTTCAATTTTCTGGCAGTTCTGGTTGGGTTTTTTTTTGTTTTTAAATTTGTTGTCTTTCTTTAGGTTATGCAAGGAGGCAAGGTGTATCTATTTACTCCTCCATCTTGACTGGAAGTCCTTATCTCTTTCATTCTTTAACCTCATTGTTGGACTGTTCTGAGCAACTAAATTCTGATAAGCTAATCAGGAGGCCTAATGTTCTGTAATCCTTTTCAGCATTATCCACTAAAAGCCATTTAAAAGGCTTTAGCCTATTAATTCCATACAATAGGTTACAATTGATATTTGGAAACTAATAAAATGAAAGAGAAAAACTAGCTCCTACCATTACACATGCATGCTTAAGTGATAAAATCATGAGTTGGCTTGTGTATAACAAGAGTAATACACCTATTATAATAGGTGGAGAAATTGTATTCTTAATGATATACTTTTTTCCTCAAGAAAACAAGTTGCAAAGAGTTGGGTAATTTGGGAGGCATATTAACTACTTACAGATAGGAGAATGACCTCTCCCTTCTCCCCTGTTCCACCCAACTCCATTTTCTCAGTGATCACTCTACATAAATCTAGACAAATGTATTAATTCATAGGTGTCACAGTATTCATGTCAGTGACCATAATAACCCACAATTAAAGTATTTAACTCATCAAAGGACTTCCTGGTAAAGGAATGGCCTAACACAGATATGGTCTACACAATTTCAGTTATCATATAGAATTTTTTTAAGGATAAATATTCATTTACATGTTTGGTATTATGTGGATTCAGCTAAAGCCAGTGAATTTCTGAAAACCCCTATTTACTTTGCACTATTTTCTCACCTTACAGTATACAACCCAGTAAGGGTGAGCAAAGTGTGAGTAATAAGTAGCCATAGTGAATTCCTTTCTAATGGATGCTGGTGATGCAGGATTAAAGGTAGATTTATTCTTTAATTCATCTAATAAATAGTTATAAACACTTGGTCTCAAATTTTGGCCCCCCTAACATTTATTTCCAAATTTTAAAACATAGCAGGATAGACTTTCAGGAATTTTCCCTTGAAAAAATTTATCTTCATGACTGTTTTAAAGATTTGGGCCTATTTACATTGCACGGAAGTATGAATGCATTTTTTTCAAAGGGGGAAGTGATTAACTTTGCATTTTGTAGTCATTTCACTCTGTAAAAAGCAGTTCATCTCTGTCCTCCACCATAAATTACTTAAAAAACTGTCACAGGAGATAGTCTCTTTTACATGAACTGTTCTGAATCTTACTTCTAAATTTAGAAAAAACATACATATTTAGGTACTAGAAAATGTATTTCTAATGAGTAGGCTTAGCATTTTTCAAAGGGAAATTCTGCATATTTTATGTTGTCCTATGCTTTTCTATGTAGCAGTAACCAAAATTGCAACTACGTATATATTTGAACAGTCATTGATTTAATGATGGTATCAGAGATAAGAACTATGACTCTTAAGATAACCACTGTATCCTTGACACTTACACAGCTTTCTGGTACATAGTTGGTGTTTTAAAGTTTTTGGTTGAATGGGTAAATAAATAGAATACCCTAAATAGTAAATAATATTATGGAAAAGAGTCAATGATTTAGAAGGATTTTACATACTTTGGAATTAAGCCTGTAGAAAATTGTTTAAGTGAAGGTAAAAAATATAAATTCATTTGGGAAGTCATTCAAAGTGTCTTTCTAGCCAGGATGTGCCCTGCCCTTGGTTCTCAAACTTGAGTGTATGCGATCACACATGCAAATGAGCTTGTTATGACCCTGAGGCAGTGTGAGCCGGGCTGAAAAGTCCATGTCATACAGTGAGTCAACCTGTGTACTCTACGACTAACTGATTACAAGTTAGCCTGTTGGGCTTATCACTAAGAGCACACTGAGCTTTAGCTGATTCTGCACAGCTTCCTCCTGTTCACTACCCCACAGCACTCTTGAAAGAAACTCAACTACTAACTGAGACCAGTGGCCCCTATTCCAAGTCCTGAGGTGCACTAATGAAATTCTCATTGTAGAGAAAAGGCTTGGGATCTAGTAGATCATTAGTCATGACCACAGAAGCTAGGGAACAGAAGAGAGTCACAGGAAGAAGAAGAAGAAGAAGAAGAAGAAGAAGAAGAAGAAGAAGACGACGACTTCTTGGATATGAGACATGACATAAGACTCAAGTAAAATTCATGGGTCATTTATTTTGGCATTAAGTATTGGTAGTCCCATCCTTGAGTCTATAGTCTAAAAAGTGTTTAATTTGGGTGATGTATTTAGTGGACAATTTCCAGTTACATTTTTTGTTAGGTTTTAAAAACATGGTAGGATAGGAGAACCTCAGGGCAGAGAAATTTGTAGAAATATGGGTAATGTTTTCTCTATCTTAGATACCATTCCAGCTTAGTCAATAAGTCCCCTTTACACATTTTTGAATTACAATTTAAAATGTGAACAAAAGAAGTAAAAAATAAAAAATCACAACCTACCCACAACGCGTTCCATTTGTCACATTCTGGTTGAGGGAGCTGTTGGTCCACACTATGGTGTTATTGACACATGCTTTTCCAGGGATCTGGAGTTCTTGTAATTCATTTTCATAGTCAATAAAAACATCTGTCATGGTGCCAAAAATGAGTAGCATGCCTGGATGGGCTAGTCCATGGAGAAATGCACATATACCTCCCACAGACATCAGCCAAATGTCAGTTGCTGAAGCAAATCGAAACTTGAAAAACAAAGGATTCAGAGATCATCTATGGGTGCAAAGCAGGAGAGGTAGGAGGACTATTTAATGTTAGTTACTCCATTCTGATAAATAGCATTCAACACTAAACTTTGTGGGATCCTCTTAGTGAATGACAGAGTCCTCACTAATTTTATCAAAATAAATGGTGTGTCAATTGTCTAGAACATTAGACTCTTACATTGTCTGTCCATGTTATTTCTTTCCTGGTTTCTGAATTTACTTTTTTGTTTTTAAATCTCAAGAGCTGACTTTAGCTCTTAGTTATTTGTCCACCACTTAAGGGAGAAACAGTCACCAGCACTGATGCCATTGCCATGTGTATCTGCTGTGTGGGGCATTCAGCAATAGCATGAATTGTCTCCCAGAACTAACACTGACAATGAAGAGTGCCCACTTGTGTCTAAAAATGGCTCCACTCTGAATAGATTTGGAGAAAATACTTATACTATGGAATTTCTAAAGCCTTGCCATAAGAGTAAATATACGTGATATGATTACTGTGATGATTCTCCTTACTAAAATAATTATAAACTTAGTAATTATTTTCCAGGACACTTTTCTAATCTGATGTGTTTAATCAGCACTATATTTCTAATTGTTAGTCAGCTATGTTATCACATAGACAAAACTTATGACTGAAAAAGTGATCACTGTAGTTGAAAACCTGCCAATATGACTAGTGATTTAACACTTCCTCCATGGTCTGAACAATTCATAGTTGCAAAACTATGTCCTATATTGGCACAGTTTTATTACCAATTGAAAGAAGCCAACTTGACTGCTGTCACCTTTCTTCTCATTTTGTAACCTGAGGAGAAAAAATAGGGATTTACAAACTATCATTTCCAAACAATGAAAAATTCTCCTTTGGTGGTGATTTTATGAGTCATTCCTTCTCCTCTTTTTTTCACTCCTCACTTGAGGATGTGTTTATTGATTTGAGAGAGAGAGGGAAGGAGAGAGAGAAACATCAATCTTTTGTTCCACTTGTTGATGCATTCATTGGTCGATTCTTTGATGTGCCATGACTGGGGGGTCAAACCTGCAACCTTGGTGTATCAGGACAGTGTTGTAACCAACTGAGCTGCTGGTCAGAGCTATGAGTCATCTTCAGTAAGAAATAAAAGCCCCCCTCTGGCTGAGAAATTCTTGCCAAACATGGTACCTTAAAAACAAGATTTTATTCTTCAGATTTGCCTCTTCTGTACAGCTATAGAGAGAGAGAATTCAGTATAGCTATGTATAACGTTCAGTAGAGATTCACTGAGGTTTTTCTAAAGGAACTGAAAGAAAACAAAAAGTACTTTATACACTCAGTTATACTAATAAATAGCTATTGGATTCAATCATTGATAGTTATGTATTTATTGCCATTTTAAGGTTCATAGTTTTGATCTTTTCCTTAAATAAGTCCCTTTAACATTTCATATAATAATGGTTTGGTGATGATGAACTCCTTTAGCATAAACTAAGCCAACAAGCAGAACAGAAACAGAATCATTAATTTGGAGAACATTGGGATGGTGGCCAGTGGGGAGGTGGGGTCTGGTGGAATGGGGGGCAAGGTAAAGGGATTAAGTATAAATTGGTAGGTATATAATAGAAAGGGGGATGTTAAGAGCAAGTACAGGAAATGGGGTAGCTAAAGAACTTATATGCATGACACATGGACATGAACTAAGAAGGGGGGAATCGCCAGAGAGAGTGGGGGTGCTGGGTGGATGGGGGCAAAGGGGTAAAAATTGGGGGAACTGTTATAGCATAATCAATAAAAAAAGAAATAAAAAATAACTATTGGAGTTTAATCTTGACTTCACCTATTTCTACATACATTTCCTTGTGGGTAAATTGAAGTGGTTGGATTAGCTGATTTAAAACTTCCTTCTAGCATTTAAAAAATTTTACAACTACATTAAATAATATTGATATGATAAAAAAAATTCCCCCTAAACTTCCATGCTTTCCATAAAATTATATTTTCTTAGTATCTCTTATTTATTTTATTTCTCATAAAGTTATACTTAACCCATCTTTGACCTTCTCAACTCCTGGAATCTCTACTTCAGCTGAGTCATTCATTCATGGGTACACCCTGGACCTTGATTTCACCAGGAACTACTCTACTCCATTGCACGCAGGGACAGACAGTTCAGGCATTTTGTTTTCTTGCTTCCTTTTCCCTTCTACAGCTATTTGTCATCTCAGTTGAGACATTCAGTCCTTTAAGCCCTCCACTTACTTATAATTGCTAAACCTCATCAAGATTTTGCTTCCTTCCCAATGAATTCCAGATCCACTGTCTGCGAATTGAACCACACTCTCAATATCACCCTCAATCATTTTCCCCAAACCCTTCTGTGGAAACTCCATGGAAACATGCATCCATCCAGCATGTTTGCCCTCTTCTCCTGAAACAGGCTACTAGGTCAACTGGAGACAACCTCTCCAGTCGAATGCTAAACACATGCCATATTTAGCATTCGCTTGTCCTGAGTTTGTCTTATAGAAACCCAAGTCCTGGAGAAACATTCAAGGCCCTCCGTAGTCTGGTCAACTGAATCTCTCACCTTGTCTCCTCTTACTGCATTCCAGTTCTCACCACCTGAGCCACCTGGCCTCTTTGCTGACTTTGCCATGCCAAATTTATTTCCACCCCTGGGCATTTGTACTTGCTATTTCCTCTTGCCAGAATGCTGTCTCTTCAGATGTGTACAGGGCCAATTCCCTCACCTCCTTCAGACCTTCCCCCTCAAATTCACCTTCACAGTGAGGCCTTCCCTGATCAAAGTCACTAAAATGTCAGTTTCCCCCACATCATTTCATAACTCCATTCCATATTTACTTTTCCCTTTGTAAAAAAAAGTGATCAATTATCACTAGTTCCCATGCTATACGTTTTATTTATTTATGGTGATTATTATGTCTTCCTCACTACAATCTAAGTTCTTCAAGGACAGAGATATCTGCCTAATTTGTTCTTTTCTTTACCTCAGCACTAATTTTAGTGTCTCACACCTAGTGGACACTCAATTAATATTTGTAAAATATTAATTGTGAAATAATGAATGAATAAATGAATGAGTATGGTCTTCAGCCTTAGCTCAATCCAAAGTCTGTACTTCATCCCTCTAGAGAGTGTTCCCTTCCCCTCAGCAACTTTATCAAACTTTCACTCTTATCTTTTCATTCTACATTATCACATCTTTTAGGAGATAGATCCTTCTCTCCCCTAGAAACCAAAGAACTTACTTAAACTTCCTGCTCAGTCTCCCATTACCTTTCATCTACACTGACACATATTTTCATATCTTTCCCACCCAGTATAATTCTTCTAGGCCAGGCTGGTCCTACCACTCCTAGTCCAAAACTAATGTTGCCACACCCAACCCCTCCCTCTGCCATGAGTTATTTAGAATTTCTTAAATACCTTCAACCTCTCCCTTTTCACCACTTCTATTACAGCAACTTGCTTGGCTCCTCCCTTCTGTCTTCTACATTAGACTCCATGTATTCTTGCTCTCCTGTCAAAGTATAACTAACTGGTATTTATTTTATAAGAGAATTCAAATTCTTAAACTAAAGAGGAATATCTTTTAATTAAGTTTTAGGTTTCTCCTATTTGCTTGTGGGAAGAATTTGGGTCTTAGGTACCTCCCCTGTACCATGAAATCATAATTGTCCAACTTTTCTTCTACTGTTTAAGTCAGAATTCTGTACTGTTCCTGGATACACAGGGGAGATTTGGACCTAGACTAGAAGGGATATTCCAAAAGGCTTTTGAAACCAAATTATATTATAGTAAATCTAAAGAGAAAATAATGGATTATCTATACCACTTTATAGGAAGTACAACATACATAAAAAAAATTTTCTGCCCTGGCTGATGTGGCTCAGTGGATTGAGTGTGGGCCTGTGAGCCAAAGGGTCACAGGTTCAATTCCTAGCCTGGATTGTGGGCCAGGTCCCCAGTAGGGGGCACACAGGAGGCAACCACACATTGATGTTTCTCTCCACTTTCTCCCTCCCTTCCCCTCTGTCTAAAAATAAATAAATACAATCTTTAAAAAAATATCTTTTCTATTTTGTGTCTTTTATAGGAAAATTGTACAGTTATTCTAGAAAAGATGCATTGTTGAAATAGTCACTTACCGTGAATTCTTATCGTTGTTATCTGTCAGGAAAAAAACAATGCATAAGGCAGTTAATGACAAAACGCAACATAATCATTAACAATTTTGCTCTGGGAAAAAAATTTCTATAAATTATTTTTGTTCATGAAACATAGCAAAATGATTATTTGCTTTTTCTCCTTCCTCTTATTCTCTCTTTACATATATATAAAGAAGGTATTCCTTCAGGATTAGGACTGCTGGCTTGAGTACATTTCTAGACTTTTCTCTAGGATACAAAATGTATCTTGTGAATATCAACTGGAGACCAAAACTTCTAAATTCTCTGAAGAAGATATGATTTTTTGAACTACCACATCAAAGGACAAAACCAGCTCCATTTGCTATTATGGCACCACTTGCTGAGCAGGCCTATGACCTTATTAAACACGACTGCCATTTTACTCTTCTGAGTTTATGTCTCTGGGCCTGGAAATTACTGTAAAGCAAGAACAGAACATGACTAACCACTCCCCACAGCCACAGGCAGAAGATAACATTGGAGCAAACTGCAGCTTACACAAAACCACCCAAAACCTCCTTTGTTGCAACGCTCCCAACAGCCCATGGTCCACACAACAGCAATCCCCCATACTTTTATAATCCGATTATAAGAGCTCAAAGCTCCCACCCCTCAATGCTGGTGTATCTCTTTATACCCTGTCCTCTTCCACTCTTGGAAAGTGAGTAAAAACTTTGCTGTCTGAATTTTCTTGTCTTTGTGGATCTTACACGGCCCATGTCCCTGACCACCCTAATACCAAGTAAAATGAATATTTATTTATTATCTGGTTCTCTAGAAACATCAGAATTTATCTATTTAAAATTTAGACCACAAACTATTATGCAGTATGACGCCATTGATATTTGTATACTAGTAGAAGCTATAGGATTGAGCTGCATATTTTCCCCAGCATAAGTCAGAGCAGGTGGAAGGTAGGAAGTAAAAGGGAAAGGAACCCAAGTTGCCAAGGTCAACCATTACCATAGAACAGCACATCCTAATTCTCCTGGCATTTTAATTTAAGTAAGAGTAAAGAGCCATCATAGTACAGATAGAGATTAATATTATAGGTTTGGGAATCAGAGAGAAATGGATTAGGATTATGGCTCCATTATAAGTCATGTGATCTTTGCCAAGTTTTGAAAAAATTTATCCAAGTCTCAGTTTCTCCTCCTGTAAAATCATAAGATTTGTTTAAAAAATAAGACTTGCTTAGAATCACCTGTGCTCACTCACTGCATGCTAGGCACTAGCCCCCTTTCATTCTGGCCAGCATGGTCCTGGTACAGGTCCTCTCAGGGAGCAGTGCTTGCTGAGCAGTTACTACTCTAATTAATTATTACGATGTATGAATAAAGGTAATAATAATAGCCAATGTTGGAAAAACCTTGCTCTGCCTAGGAAAGAGATTATTTATGAATTAGCGAATTCACTCACCCATATTTTGTGCACTTTTACCATAGTATTTTCAGACATCCCATTACATGGATTCTGGGGAGCAGCACCCATTCATGTGTGAGAAACATGTTCGGTAATAGTTCTAAATATTGTTGATGATTTTCTCTGCCCCTTGAAACCTCACTGGCTTGTTCCACTTTTGTTCTAAGCTGTTTTTTTACAACAGAAAGTGAAAGAAAAAGGCCACTTACATGACCCATCTGACTCAAAACCACGATTCTCCTCTCCAAATTTCTTCACACTGCGAAGAATTACTGAGTCAGACATGGTAATTGCAGCCAGTAACCCTATAAGATAAAATAAAAGAACGATTACAATTATCCTTTTTTAACCAAAGTAGCAAAACATAAGAACAATTTGGTTCAGGAAAAATACCTTCACTAATAATCTCATAAAAAGACTGTTTAAGTGATTAATAGCCCCATGAAAGACAATAATGATGAGGAAAAATAAACCCAAACCACTGATTATAGATTTCTCAGGCTGATGAATGGATAGTTGCTTTTTTAGTTATCTGTTCTTTCAGCTTATCTGTCTTTTTTCTTTCCTTCCTTTCTTTCTATCAGTAAAAAGAATAATAACTATACCCTGGCCAGCATGGCTCAGTTGCTTGGGTATTGCCCTGTAAGCCAAAAGATCACCAGTTCGATTACCAGTCAAGACACATGCCTGAGTTGTGGGTTTGGTCCCCAGTTGAGGCACATGCAAGAGGCAACGGATCAGTGTTTCTCTCCACCTCTCCCTTCCCCTCTCTGGAATCAATAACAGATTTTTTTTAAAAAGTGCACTAGAAGTACACAACCAATTGGCAAAATTTGGGGGTCAATATCTGACCAATGACACTCAAATACCAGTGGGTAGCCTTCAGAGCTCCTTTGTAAATGAAGCTCCTAGATCCAGGATGCAGCAAGTCCAATGTGGACCAGAACTGCTATCCAACTTATTTTAGAAAACAAGTATAATCTTGACATCAAAACAAACAAAAATGTTACAAAAATCATACATACTTTTCAGAATAGGTTTAAAATCATTAAATATGTTACATATCATTCAGAAGTTTTCATTATATGAAAACATATAATGAGCAATATTAATCCCAAAAATGCAGTGATGGTTTAATGTAAAAATATTTTGATCATTTTGATATAAGCAGAAAAGTGTTCAATAAAAATAAAAATCCATTCTTGATTTTTTTAAAGATTTTATTTATTTTTAGAGAAAGGGGAAGAGAGGGAGAAAGAGAGGGAGGGAAACATTGATGTGTGACAGATACATCAATTGGTTGCCTCTCCCGTACCCCCAACTGGGGACCTGGTCCACAGCCAAGGTATATGTGCCCTGACTGGGAATTGAACCAGTGGCCTTTCCCAGGTGGACACTCAATTCACTAAGCCACACCAGCCTGGGTGATTTTTAAAACCTTACAAAATTAGAAAAAATATTATTTTGCACCCCAACAAATAATTTTTAGAAAATGATCAGCAATAAGTACTAAAACTATTAATTGAATTACTGGCAAAGAGTAAATATCTAATAGTGCAAAGTGTTATGAAGATATAAAAGAGAGTCACTACATTACATTGTCATATTTCCTTAAGCTCCTCTTGGCTGTGACAATATTTCATATTTTTCTTGTTTTGATGACTTTGACAGTTTTGAGGAGTCTTGAGAAGTTATTTTGTGGAATGTCCCTTAAAATGATATTTATGTGATATTTATTTTTCTCATGATTAGACAGAAGTTGTATGTTTTGCAGAGGAAGACCAGAGAGGTAAATACCCTTCTCATTACATCATATCAAAGGTAATACCAACATTATTTAATTAAGTCTTTTATGAGATCAGTACAAATTTAAAAAAATACTAAATGAACCAGATTCAAAATTATTTTATTCAACAACAAAATTTGTTCAATATAACAGCATTACGTTCAGAGACTACAATGTTTGCTGGTTCTATTGATTCTGAAATTTTAACCCAAAAGAAATTTTTCAAAAAGCAAAAAAAAGAAACTCTTTGACAATGAGAAAGTAATAAAACAACTTTAACGATAGCTGTAATATTGCATCACCTGACTTCAAAATAGGACATTTTTAAAAAAATTTAGTCCCCAATTATATTTTTCCTGGCTTAGATCTTCATTTAAAAAGGTTTCTTTCTACTGGTGTGTAAATATTTGGTAGTATTTAGAGGCCACTGGTGTAGTGTCTTGCCTATAAACATCAGAGTCTCACAGATCTTGGTACTGCCTATGGCTTCACTCTGTTATGTCTTTTCAGCTTCGCTTCAGGCCTAGATGTCTTCGTCTTTCAAGTCAGGGAGTGGTGGTAATGGTGAAATCTGCCTTGCAGGACTGATGTAAAAATGAAATGAATCTGTGTCTGCGTATCGGCTGGCACAAATGGAGAAGGTAGCTAATGTTCCTTTTGCCCTTCAAGCTCAGTGACTGAGTTCCCCTGCACCCCCAGCGCATACCTCCTGCCCTCCCTTCTGAGGTCATTTGTAGTAACTGCAGTCTTTATTAAGGAAGAGAATGCTGATCAACCAACCCACTCTCCTCATTTTCCCTCTTTTGTGCCTTCAGAAATTCTGTACATTAGGTTTCATATTAGGTTTCCTTATGTTTTCCTTCTTTCTTAGAGCAGTGATTTTTGTGATCTCTATTTTACTATTAAAAAGTAATATTCTCAGGCAAAAATTTATGCACAGCATGGATTTTTATTCTCATTAGCATCATCATGTCCTTCAGCCAGGGACCACCAGGAATACACCTGTGGTTGAACAATCTGAATTTCTTATTGCAGTGAGAGAGAACACACTGTGGGGAACTATAAGTACCTCAGTAAAAGGGTGTCAGGAAAAACCAATTATAGGACATGGACTTCACTTAGGTGATTTGGGAGAAGGTCCAATGAAGTGGAGGCTGCTCCAGATTGGGATGCTATCAGAAAGTCAGAGCAGTCTTATGATTGGGTAAAGAAATAGTAGTCATTCATTTAGCAGGAGAGAGGGATGTTTGGTTTTTTTGTGTGTTGCACAGTGATCTTATTTTGTACTGTCAACATTATAAAATGGGCTTGCTTTTTCTCGTTTTATCCTGGTCTCAGAGTGACCTTGTCTGAGGTTGGTGGGATGGTTAATTTTATGTGTCCATTCAAGTGGGTTAAGCGATACCCAGATAACTGGTGAAACATTATTTCTGGGTGTGTCTGTGAGGATGTTTCCAAAAGATATTATCATTTGAATCAGTAGAAGATCTCCCTCACCAGTGTAGGTGGGCATCATTCAGTCAATCCTTTGAAGGTTTGAATGGAACAAAAAGGCAGAGAAACTGAGGGTGGAGAAACCATATAGACATTTTTCCAAAGAAGACATCCAAATGGCCAACAGGTAAATGAAAAAATACTCAACATTCATCACTAGGGAAAGGCAAATCAAAACCATAATGAGACATCACCTCACATCTGTTAGAATGGCTACCATCAAAAAGGCGAGAAAAGTATTGGTAAGGATGTAGAGAAAGGGGACTCTTGTGCATCACAAAGATGGGATGTGAATTGGTGCAGTCACTATGATAAACAGTATGGATGTCCCTCAAAAAACTAAAAATACCAATACCATATCATCTGGAAATCCATTTTCTGTGTATATATCCAAAGGAAATTAAAACAGGGTATCAAAAAGATATCTATACTCCCAAGTATATTACAGAATTCTTCATAACAGTCAAGATAAGAAATCACCTAAGTGTCTGTCAATGGATAAATGGTTAAAGAAGATGTGGTGAATACACACACACACACACACACACACACACACACACACAATGGAATACATTCAGCCATGAGAAAGAATGAAATACTGCCGTTTGTGATAGCATGGGTGAATCTCGAAGGCCTAATGCTTAGTGAGATAAGCCAGACAAAGAAGGACAAATATTGTGTTATATCACTTATACATGAAATCTAAAAAAGGTGAACTCACTGATTTCCAGTCAAGAAGGCCACATAGGCAGACAGAGCTTGATTCTTTGTGCAACCACAACAAAATTAAAACTAAAATGTAGAACAACCATCATTCAGAACTGACAAAAATTGAGTTGAATGGAAGTCTGACAACTATAGAATTAAAGTAACCACATCCATCCAGATTGGTAGGAGAAACACAGATGTAGAATGGGCTTGTCCCACATCCACGTGTGGTGGATGAAAATTTGGAAGGGATACTTTGGGAGTGAGGAGTCCCAGCCCCACATCAGGCCCCTAGTCCAGGGTTCCAGTGCCAGGAAGATAAGTCCCCAAAACTTCTGGCTGCAAACACCAGAGGGAATTGAATCAACAGAAGAAACTTCTCGAGCCGCAAGCAGTTCCTCTTAAAGTACCCACACATGGACTCACCTACATAGATTCACTCCCTCTGGGCTCTGGCACCAGGGAGGTGGCTTGAGATGCACCAGTGGCATGCAGGGGGAGGCTGATGTATCAGACATCAAAGCAGGCAGAGGCCATTGTCCCGTTTCTGGACCTTCCCCCTACAGAGTTGGCAGGCTGGTGTCATATCTAAGATTCTATCAACCTGGCTAACACTGTTTGACCCACCTTGAAGATCCCCAGACACTCTACTCCATCCAACTTACAAGCCTACCCAAGCTGTTTCTCCATATGAACAAACAAGCAGGAGCTGGCCTCAGTGAGCTCCAGACCCCAAACTAGCAGCCTAGATTCACAGATTGGCTTTGCCTGGGAATCCCCAAGCCCAGCATAAGCAGCAGCCATCTCAGATTGCTTTATAACTCAGGCAGGGTGGCCCTGGGCAAAACACAGGTGGGGGCTGACCTTGGCCTGCACCACCCAGGAAACCTCAGGGCCAGTGCACCAAGTGGACAGCTATAGACCACATTGGAGCAGCACTACCCTGCCCCTGCACAGCTGATTCTCCACAGAGTGTGAAAGTTGGTGGTCAGTGGTCATAGCCAGTCCTTGCAGCTGGACTGGCCTGGGTAAATCCCTCCCATTGATCTGCCAAAGCAACCAAGGCTCAACTACAAGAGGAGGGTGTACTCAGCTCACACAATGGGTGCACCTCAAATACCCAGCTTGGATGATAGGGGATGCTGTGCCCCTGGACCCTACAAGACACCTACTACATTAGGCCACACTACCAAGACACGGAGCCAAAGCAGCTCCACCTGATACATAAGAACAAACACAGGGAGGCTGCCAAAGTTAGGAGACAAAGAAACATGGTCCAAATGATAGAACAAATCAAAATTCCAGAAAAAGAGCTAAATGTAATGGAGAGAAGCAAGCTATCAGATGCAGAGTTCAAAACGCTGGTTATAAGAATGCTCAAGGAACTTAGTGAGAACTGTAATAGCATAAAAAAGATCCAGTCAGAAATGAAGGGTACACTAATTGAAAAAAGAACAATTTATAGGGAAACAACAATAGAGTGGATGAAGCTAGGACTCAGATCAATATCATGGAACATAAGGAAGCAAAAAACAGCCAATCAGAACAACAAGAAGAAAAGAGAATCCAAAAATCAAGGATAGTGTAAGCAGCCTGTGGGACAACTTTAAACAATCCAACATTCACTTCATAAGGATGCCAGAAGAAGAGAAAGAACAAGAAACTGAAAATCTATTTGGAAAAAATAATGAAAGAAAACTTCCCTACTTTGGTAAAGGAAATGAGCATGTAAGTCTAGGAAGCACAGAGAGTCCCAAACAAGATGGTTGCAAAGAGGCCCACATCAAGACACATCCTAATTAAAATGCCAAAGGTTAAAGATAAAGAGATGCAGGGGTGGCGGGTTGTGGGGGAATGGGTGAGATGTGAGGGGATTAAGAAATACAAATTGGTAGTTATAGATTAGCCATGGGGATGAAAGTACAGTATAGGAAAGAGAGTAGCCAAAGAACTTACACACATGACCCATGAACCCGAACAAGGTTAGGGGGATTGTCTGAGGGTATGGGTGGTGCTGGGTGGAGGGGAGCAAAGGGGGTTAAATCGGGAAAACTGTAACAGCATTATCAATAAAATATAATTTTTTAAAAAATGTGAGCTCATAGAAACAGAGAACAGAATGGGGATTAGCTCAGGCTGGTGGGTGGTGGAGTTGGGGAGATGTTGTTAAAGGTACAGACTTGCAACTAGAAGTTCTGGAGATCTAATACACAGCATAGTGATTACAGTCAAGAGTACTCTGTTGTGTACTTCAAAACTGCTGAGACTAGATACTAAATGTTCTTACCACAAAAATGAAATGATAATTTTGTGACTTGAAAGAGGTGTTAGCTAAAGCTATGGTGGTAATCACATTGCAATATATCAATTCAATATGTTGTATTAAACTTACACAATGTTGTATGTCAATCATATCTCAATAAAAACTTAAGTAATTATTTTAAGCTGAAGGAGGGTGTGTTTGGTCTTTTGCTTTAGTTAGGACATCCATCTTCTCTTGCTCTCAGACATCAGAGCTCCTGGTTCTCAGGCCTCCAGTCTCAGATTGGGACTTACACACACCATTGGTTCCCCTGGTGCCCAGGCCTTTGGTTCCCCAGCGTCCCTGGGCCTCCAGCTTACACACTGGGGGACTTGTCAGCCTCCATAATCACATGACTCAATCCCTTATAATACATCTTTTTCTATATATCTTATTGGCTCTGTTTCTCCGGAGAACCTTGAATAATACGATTGGTATTCTGTGAGACTCTTTATTTCTAAAAGAGCATAACATGGTTTAGGTGTGAATTCCGGGCCAGCTACTGAATACCTGGGGCTGTTCTTTCATTTGTTTTCTCTCTGAGCAGTGCATCACTCTGAACTTTGGAAGTCTACTGTTCCCTTCTGACATACCAAGACTATACATCAAAAGATGTATAGTCTTTCCTTTAGAGGTCTCTCCATTGCCTCAGGGCATGCATTGTGTAGCATCTGACTGTTGCTCAGTCGGAAATGGAGGCGAGTTGCCCTATCTCTGGCCACTCTAGAAATTGCAGTGATGACTTTTGCAGGCCATTGTATTGAAAACGTTAATTGCTTACGTGGATGCACAGAGACAGCAGCAATTTTATAACACTAAGTTTGGAAAAGTGCAATGAGATACCAAAATTCCTAGAAGAAATAGACAAGGCCTTGCTTGTGGTATTTTCCAGAAAAGGCAATGTTTCCAGAATTAGATGTTACATGAATCGCTTCATATTGTTATAAGTGTACAGCAAAACCCTGATATATCATTAGACCATGTTTCCTCTCATTGGTCAATTCCCTTTTTATAAGACAAGTTTCTGGGAAGGTCATTTGGAGATGCTGGGAAATATCTCGGCTAATCTCTGAAACCCTGAAAACACAGTGGGAGTCTGGCTTTCAGAGATAAACAAATTTGTTTCACAGAGGTATGAGAGTGTCTCCTCCTTACTTGTACACTCTGATTTAAGAGTGCTACATTTTGTCCCATTAGTCTTTCCCATTAAATGAAGCAGATGTAATGTCATCAAATTCTACTCTTTCAGCACCTAAGCTAACAATTTGTTCTTGAGTTTTCTGAAGCATGAGTTTTCTGAGAGGTACTTGAGTATCATACATTGCAAGAAGCTTTAATTAAGATTTCTTAACAATTTTTTAAATATATTTTATTGATTATGCTATTACAGTAGTCCCATTTCCCCCCTTCACTCCCCTCCACCCTCATTCCCACCCTTCTCCCACCCACATTACACCCCTTTAGTTCATGTCTATGTGTCATACTTAAAAGTTCTTTAGCTTCTACATTTCCCATTCTATTTTGCCCTCCCCTCATTTATTTTCTACCTACCATCTGTGCTACTAATTCTCTGTACCTTTTCCCCATCTCTCCCCCCCATTCCCCTGTTGCTAACCCTCCATGTGATCTCTATTTCTGTGGTTCTGTTCCTGTTCTACTTGTTTGCTTAGTTTGTTTTTGTTTTTGTTTTAGGTGTGGTTGTTAATAATTGTGAGTTTGCTGTCATTTTACTATACATGTTTTTTATCTTCTTTTTCTTAGATAAGTCCCTTTAGCATTTTGCATAATAACGGCTTGGTGATGATGAACTCCTTTAACTTGACCTTATCTGAGAAGCACTTTATCTGCCCTTCCATTCTAAATGACAGCTTTGCTGGATAGAGCAATCTTGGATGGAGGTCCTTGACGTTCATGACTTGGAATATTTCTTTCCAGCCCCTTCTTGCCTGGAAGGTCTCTTTTCAGAAATCAGCTGACAGTCTGATGGGAACTCCTTTGTAGGTGACTGTGCCCTTATCCCTTGCTGCTTCTAAAATTCTCTCCTTCATTTTAATCTTGGCTAATGGAATTATGATGTGCCTTGGTGTGTCCCTCCTTGGGTCCACCTTCTCTGGGACTCTCTGAGCTTCCTGGACTTCCTAGAAGTCTATTTCCTTTGCCAGATTGGGGAAGTTCTCCTTTATTATTTGCTCAAATAAGTTTTCTACTTGTTGCTCTTCCTCTTCCCCTTCTGGTACCCCTACAATTTGGATGTTGAAATGTTTAAAGACATCCTGGAGGTTCCTAAGCCTCTCCTCATTTTTTTTGAATTCTTGTTTCTTCCTTGTTTTTTGTTTGTTTGTTTGTTTCTTCCTTCTGGTCTGCTCCATTGATTTGAGTCCCAGTTTCCTTCCCAACACTATTGGTTCCCTGTACATTTTCCTTTATTTCACTTAGCATAGCCTTCATTTTTTTTTTTTCATCTAATTTTCAAGCAAATTCAACCAATTCTCTGAGCATCCTGATCACCAGTGTTTTGAATTGTGCATCTGATAGGTTGGCTATCTCTTCGTCACTTAGTTGTATTTGCTCTGGGGCTTTGATCTGTTCTTTCATTTGGGCCATTTTTTTTTTTTTTGTCTCAGTGGGCCTGTTATGTATGAGTGGCGGGGCCTTAGGTGTTCACCAGGGCAGGTCAATGCAGTTGCTGGGTTGTGACTATGTATGTGAGGGAGGGGTCAGAGAGGGAACAATGGTGCCTGCTCCACTCTCTGTCGGATTCCAGTCCCTTCCACCACTTCCCCCAAGCAAACTGGGCCTTTCTGGTGCTGATTTCCACATGTGTGGGCTTGTGTGCATCCTAGGACCCTGTCCGTCTCTCCAACAAACTCTCCTGTGAGGCTGGGTGTCTCTCCCAGAGGCTCAACCCCCACAGGTGTTTTCAATTGTGTTTTGAGGCTTTATTTCCTGCTCTGGGACCCTGGGTTAAATGGTCTGTCTCGCTCCTCAGGTTTACCTGGGTATCTGCACAAGAATGTGGGACTGCCTGGTCTGCCAAACTCCTTGTGTGCCATGCCCCTTCACAATCTGGGGCCTCACTGGGTCCTCCTGCTGTCACCCTGCACCTGAGATCTGCCAGCCATTGCCTGCGCACCCGGAGTCCGCCAGCCACCACTTCTTTTTGCCAGGACCCCTCTCCACCCGCACAACTCCGCCCCTCCTACTGGTCTGGATGAATGTGTCTATTTCAACTCCTTAGTTATTGGACTTCCATACAGTTCAATTTTCTGTCAGTACTGGGTTTTTTTTTTTTTTTTTTTGGTTCTAAATTTTTGTTGTCCTTATTTTGGTTGTGCAAGGAGACACAGCGTGTCTACCTCTGCCTCCATCTTGGCCAGAAGTCAATTTCTTAACAATTTATACTAACAAAACTTTACTAACCAACACAAAAAAACCCTCAAAATTAAAATTAAGGTACCATGCTATTTCCTTTTAACTCTGAATTTTGATGTAGTAATTATTTTAATCTCAAAAAAATCTCTGAAAACAAATTTCTAGAGTCTTTCAGAAAGACTTACCTTTTAATAAACTTGAGAACCTAAGAATTAAAAGTAGGGTATCAAGATTTCTAAGCACTGGTTGGCAGCCTTTGGCCACTTAATCATGGAATCCCCAAGAATTCTTAATTGTCCATGCCAACACCAATGTTTCTCTTTGCGGAATGGCATGTACACTACAACCTGTGTTCTACATGTGCTTCTGTTTAACTATCCAGGGTTGAAGTTTTCTTTGATAACATGTGTAATCTTATATACACAGAAACCCACATTAGAAGTCAGTCTTTTGACCTTACTGGTGGACGTATCAGAGATTTTTCTACCTTAGAACATTAGCAACAACACTCTTTAAGGACACTTTTTGCAGAGAGGGAGGGACTGAGAGAAGTACCAAGATATCATCCAAGAGAACCTGGGGACAGTGACAACCTCAGAAAGGGAGCTGAATGCACAGTGCCACAGGGGCATGAGGCTGTCAAAACTGGAGGAGACACAGGGTTCTACAAACCATGCCAGGAACAAATCAAAAAGCCTGAGAGCACAAAATTTCAGTTTCCACCATGGGCCATTGCACTAAGGTTACTAGTGTGATCAGAACACCAGCCTAGAGTAACAGAGAAGTGAGCTGACCTATACCAAATACTGCAGATGGTCTGAAAAGAAGGAGAAGAGGGAAAGGAAAGGAAAAAGGAAAGTGAAGGGAAGGGAAGGGAAGGGAAGGGAAGGGAAGGGAAGGGAAGGGAAGGGAAGGGAAGGGAAGGGAAGGAAACAAGGTAAGAATAGTTTTTCCAGGAGCTGGAATACCTCCACACTGAGGGATACAACCACATGAGGAGCATTTAGCCCACAGCTTGTTTTTGTAAATAAAGTGTTATTGGAACTCAGTTGTGCCCATTTGTTTTCATTTTGTCTTTGGCTACAATGGAAGAGTTGAGTAGCTGTGACAGAGACTATACCCATATACCCCCACCCACCTCCCAGTGCTTAAAAATATATTCTTTAGCCCTTTACAGAAAATGCTTGCTGACCTCTGCATCTTAAGATCAGCTCAGAACAGTCTAAAGCCCAGGAAGAAATCTTCAAGGACCTGATTTACTCAATGAAAAATTGTGTAACGCTCAGTCGCCCCCAACCAGCTCTATCCTTATAGAGCTTATAGTATGATGGAGAAGACAGATAACACATAAGAAATTACAAACAAAATGACTAAGAAAAAGGGGAAGTACATGCATCTCCTAGACCCCCAAGCAGAAGCCCTGCCTTTGTCTAGAGAGTTAAGGAAGGCTCTGGAACCAGTGCATTTAGGTGAGAACTTGAAGAGGAAAGGAAGTTAGCCAAGGGAAGAGGAGAAAGAAGAGTTCAGGCAGGGGAGAGCACATGCAAAGGCCCAGACCCAAGAGACAGTTGGTTTAAGGACTGAAAAAGATCCAGTGAGTCTGGGGATGTAGATGAGGCCACCTTGGGGGATGAAGCTGGTTGACTCCTTGGGACCAGCTAATCCTTAACGTTGAGGACTTGGGCCCTTATTCCAAGGGCAATGGAAACTAATCAAGGTTTTCAGGCAAAAGAAGGATATGATCACATTCATATATTTTCTAAAAAAAAAAAAACAACACTCTGATAAGGCTTGAGACTTGGGAGCCCACACCTAGAGAGAGAGAGAGAGACTAGGAAATCACGTTGGGAAAGTCAGAAATCCCCCAGATCAAGCAGCAGCTCGCCCTTGTTTACCAAGGTCCGGAGCATATGTAGTTCAAATCACTCCAGGCAGATGCGCCTGAGGACACCAGAGGAAACAGACTGTGTGACGTGACACAGCCAAGCCAGCAGTGACCTGGCTCTTGTTACTTTAGAAGCTGGCTCCTTGACTCTGTCATGGTTCAGGGTTTTGAATTTTGTGGGCAGAGAGAGATTTATTCAGCTTCCCATTTTATTTTCTCCCAAATACTATTTTTAAATATGGTGGTCTTGCCTAGACTGAATTCAGGAGGAAGAGGCTGAGGTTTCTCCACATCCAGGCCAAAACGGTCAGGAGGAGCCCCTTGCAGCCACTGAAGAGCCAGGCTCACGAGTGGGCTGGCCCGTACCCACACCCCACCTCACACTGTGAACCTCTCCTTCGCTTCACTCTTATGCAGTCATCTCCTCTGCAAACCTTCTGAGGCTGCCAGCTCCACAAACTCCCCTTCCCTGAGCTGCTGAGAGAGAAAAGCAGAACTGTTCTTGCTCCTCTTGAATTTGGAAGTCATTTTCCAAGCCACCAATTTTTCTAAAAACTCTTAAAATGTCTTACGTTGCTTACATTTGGGAATGATG